>OX328130.1:9867913-10422913 GCA_946811695.1 Gonocerus acuteangulatus
GCATCCTGCATGTTCAAAATCGTGCCGTTTTTCTCAAAACCTGATAATTTTTCTTTGAACACAGCCACAAGATGTTCTGCTTCTGATTCTACTAATTCGGCCATGGTTCTTCGGCCGAAACCGAATTCTCTCAAATGCCTAAGAACGAATCTTCTTTGTTCTTGCCAGAATTCTTCGTCTGTTAAGAGTAAACCTGAAAATGAAGGTTATTTGATTATTTCAACTAGCTTTTTTATGAAACAGTTCAGTTCCTGAAGATATAGTGCATTATTCTAAGCTAGGGGAGCAAAATAGTCCAGGTCAAAGGTACAACACTCCTGAGTGATTTTTTCATAATTCAACTTTTTTTTAATAATACATTTTTTTATGTTCTTCGGCTAGAACTTTTTTTTAAAATTAATTAATATTGGTTGCTTCAATTGTTCAAAGAATTTAAAAAAAATAATAAACGAAATAAGTTCAAACTGACTTCATTAATCCTCAGTGTAGAAGTTAAAACATATCGCGTTTTATTGTTACACCTGAAGTTGTAAGGCCTCATCCAAAAGGGGAGGCAAGGAAAATGTCAAATAGGGGCCGGCCTTAAGGAAAATCTCATATCCTGACAGATATTCCTGAAAAGCTAATTATTGAAGATGAAAAAAAAAAACGAAAGCATCCCCCCCCCACTACTTAAGACGCCACATACAAATAAACCCCTTCCTAACAAAGTGGTAAATAAAAAGAAAATTATTCTAATTACTGTTCAGATTCTGATACTGATACTGAAATTTCTTCAGGAGAAAGTGACTTTGATTCGTCTGATAAATGTCGTGAGTTATATCGATGACCAGCAACAATTTGAAAAATCTGAATTGGAAAAAGGAAATTTTATTCTTGTTAAAAATAAAAGTATAAAGACTATTACATATTTAGTCGCAGAGATCATTGGTATTAAATGTTCAATGTTTACGATCCAATATTTGAAAAAACAAACTTTAAGTGACAAGTTTTTATGAGAAGATGAAAATGTTAATAATACTGATGTAGAAGACACTGTGGCTAAACTCCCATACCCAACTATTGCTTGTGGGTCTGCTTGACAGTTAAAATGTTTATCGATTGGACTGGATTTTTCAGTATATTAAGCATAACATAATATTAATAATAGCTTTTTTATTATGCTTACATCCTAGTCCTATATTTATTAAACTTACAATTATTTACAATATTACTGAATACAATTTTTTTTCGATACTGCTGTGTTGTTTTTACATGGTCAAAGGTTCACCTTCCCATGTATATATATATATATATATATATATATATATATATATATATATATATATATATATATAATCCACAACATTTCTAATGAAGAAATCTTATATGTAATATAAGATTTGATGACCTACCTAAATAATAAAAATCATAATTTAAATAATTTAAGGGGAAAAAAGGTCTTCTTTACTTAATCAAATGTTTAATTACAGATAACAAAAACGACATTTTGTACATTAGATATTCTTAAGTAATAATCGTCTTACCCCTCCTCGTTCCCCAAGTCCTGGTTTCATAGAATGGACCTTGAGGTCTTCCATCAAACTCCTCTTTAGTCAGCATTTCCTTGATGGCAGAGTAATCGTAGCACACTACCTGTCTGTCTTTCCCTACTCGTAGTCCTACGACTGGTCCGTACTCCTTCGCGAGGTGTGCTGTAGCTAGGTAGAGATATCCTCCCAAGTCTCGACGTAGCTTTGAAACGACGAGTGCGCTTCCCACGATAGGGTACCATTTGGGGCCTAAAAGAAAATATGGTTAGTAGGACAAAATAAAAAAAAATGTAGGATTTGCTGGATGCTTAATGGCAAATAAAGCCACAAATGTCCACTGTTATTTTTATTTACAAATAAACAACGTGTCCAAAAAACGTTGCCCCATTTTTATTTTATTTGATATTTATTTATTAAGAGTTTCGCAACTTTTGGCGACTTGCTCTTTAACAATCTTATTAACAACAACAACAAGGCGACTTGCTCTTTAACAATCTTATTTTGATTTGATTTTCCAGAGCCCACTATACGGGTGATTTGCTCTATTGAACAATTAGGGTGCAAGCAAGATTAAAGGCCTTTGAAAGTAATGAAGATAAAATGTAAAATCGAAACTAAAAGATCAAAACAATGCACACTATAAAATCTTAAAAATTGAACAGAAAAAAATTGAAAATTTATAAAAACAGCAACTATTACATATAAATTTAAAAAATAAATTAAATAATAAAAAAATAAAATAAAACTAACAAATGTTCTTTAAACATTTATTTGTATGTATAACCCTGGATTGACACCATGGGATGAAAAATACCCCATACTTTGTTCTATGGCGTGTTTCTTAATTTCTGTAAATCACAGAGACTCCGTCCTTCTTCCTAAATAATCGGAAGTGTATTATCTGCTATAATCTAATATAAAAAAAAAACAGTTGTCTGCTAATCGCTGCATGAGAAGGTCGCGAGTTATTTATGAGGCATTTTATACCGCACTGTATAAAAAAAAAAAAAAAAAATCAGTCCCATAACAGGCCACGTGGGCCCTGAGGGGCATATTCTATGGAGATATCTTATTCATGACCGTACGGCTCACTAGAGAGATAGCGTGGCCAGTACTATGCTCCGGCCGCCTGATTTTCCCCTTGGCTGCTTCGACTGCCTAGAGTCATTAGCTCCCAAGGAACCCATTAAGAAATTAATTAAAAGCTGGGTTGGCCTAGAGACGGTCAGGGAGGCCGAATTCAATCCATGAACGAAGAAACTAGAAGAAAAAATCTTTAGTGCTTGCTCGGGATTTGAACTCAGGTCCTCCAACTTATTAGTCCAGTGCTCTACCACTGAGCTAACCTCGCCCCCATACCCCATGGTGTAGTTAACGGATAATTTTTTCACTCATCTGATAAATATTCACGGGTCGATCACTTTCATGTTACGGCTTTCCAAGTTACAAAATGCCCTGGAAACCGCCCAGAAAAGATTTTCTCTTTGATTTGTCCTAGCGACTGGTGAAAGCTCATGTGGCAGTTAGTGCCTAACTGGAGAACATACCAAAACCACTGAAGACACTGATGCTTGTTGTTTCGGAAGATGAATCAACTCCTGATGGACCTTCAACATCTTTCGTTACCTTGGACAACCCTGTGAGATGTTCATTTTGTGTCACAAAGGATGACAGGAAGACGAAAACACTGTGATTTTTGTGTAGAAGGGCCATGTGCCGCTATTACCGATCACCAAAATGTGTTAAATGTTAACGAGTCTCAACTAGACATTTATGGCTTCTTAGAATTTCCTACCTATTTTGTGAATTTTAATAAATATTTTGCCGATTTATTCCTGTTTTAATCTATTTCTTGATGTTCCTGTTCTATAAATTGTTGACGTATAAAAAAGCGAAAGATATATTAGTTTTTCCTAGAGCAAACGTTGAGAAGGCGGAGACAATCATTTCCGCTTATGATACTATCAGTTTCCTGTTGTGGCGCATTAAACATTGCTTCTCTTTGAGATTTTATTTTATACTTATTACAAAAGATCAAAACCTACCAATAACTGTTTCTAGCCCTTTACTAGGCAGAAAGGATTTTAACGGAAACCTTTTGAGTTGACGCAGTTCCTGTGAGTCAGATTTTTTGTCTCGGCCTGAGTTTTTAATTGGTTGTTTTTTTGGTTTTTTTTTAATTTGCATTTAAGAGTAAAATATGTATTTTATTAAAACAAGGCAAGAAAATGAGAAACCACTTATTTGTAATAGTGTTTACCTAGAGCTAACTTTGAGATGGTGGAGGAAGTATTTTCCGATTAGGATACAGACGTACGTTGCCTAAAATTTTGCTTCATAGATTTTATTTTCCATTTTTACGCGTGTATACATTTTTCACTAAAGAGCGAAACAAAACATATTCTAAGTTTTACAAATAAATATCTAAGGATAAGAAGTCCGTCTCGCAGGACTGCATCATCTTAGCGCGGTTCCGTTCATATCCCTAGTCTAATTTGGAAAGATTAAAATAGAAGCAGTTATTATTTTGGTTCCACCAGTCTTTTTTTTTTTTAATTAATTATTATAATGGCGTGTCACTAACGCCTTAAGGTCACTAACGCCATTCCTGTGTGTAGTAAAGTCTTGAAAGGTCATGATTTACAATCTTACCTGGAAGGGTCGGCTACACTAGAAATTGACCCGCTAGTGACAAGGTCTTGGAATCTTGGAAATCTATATTTCTAACAATAAATTGTTTTTGTTATTTTACTTAACCAGTTTTATTGTCAAATACATTATCCAACTATAAGCAATTAAAAAATAACAAGAAATAAAACAGACAAAAAGAACCATTGGAATAAACGAAATCAATTAATTTAAAGCTTTAAGCACTTTTTTCTCCGATTGACATCGCCTAATTAAAACTTTCTTCAGAACCTTTTTTGTAGAGCATTTAGTAAGCTTCCGAATGGTAATCTTCCGCTTCACAAGATTGTCCACGGTTTTCGAGATACTAACGAAATTATACAAAGTTACCGAAACTTTTTTTAAGTAAAGATGGAATGGTTGGGATTCGGCTAAATAAACCTCAATATGATTTTGTTTTAAAAAATCTATATTTCGGACGTTTCGGCTACTCATTGGTAGCCTTCGTCAGCTAAAATGACAAAAAAAAAAAAAAAAAAAAAAAAAAAAATTAATACAAAAACAGAAAAAATTATGATTGTGATAGGTAACGTAACAGAGCTATAGATACAATTAACTTATAAAAGAACATATCGTCCTAAATTCTTAGAATGAAAAAGTGAATAGGTACAATAATTGATTTTAACAGTAATTAGTAACGTTAATTGATTTTACAAAGAAATAAGAAGCTACATACCAATGACAACTATAGTAGCTAATAGTAACATTAATTAATTTTACAAAGAAATAAGATACTACATACCAATAGAAATGCCGAGCGGCAGAGGAAGACCAAGGTTGGCAATTAAGTAACCATCAAACATGCAGAAAATGTTTCAACTGTATCCCATAATTCTAAGTACCAAAATCAAAGACAAAGAACCCTCCCTAGGAAGGACGCTAGGCAGTTGAAAAGCTATATATCTTGGAAATCCATATCTCTAACATTAAATTGTTTTTCTTATTTTTCTTAACCTGTTTAATTTTCAAATACATTATCCAACAATAAGCAATTAAAAAATAACAAGGAATAAAAAACAGACAAAAAGAACAGTTCGAATAAGCGAAATCAATTACTTTAAAGTTTTAAGCTCTTATTTCTCCGATTGACATCGCCTAATCAAAACTTTCATTAGAACCTTTTTTTTAGAGCATTTAATAAGCTTTCTAATGGTACTCTTCCGTTTACCAATATTCTCAACCTTTTTCGAGATATTAAGGAAAGTAAACAAAGTTACTAAAACTTTTTATGTCTGTTAATAAAATATTTTATTCTAACCCTTCCTTAACTCCAAACGTAACCAAAATTTCAACATATTAGTTTTGATGAAAGTAGAACATGCAGAAAATGTTTCAACTGAATCCCATGATTCTAAGTACCCAAACCAAAAACGGTATTCAAAAAATATTTTTCCATTTTTCTCGAAAACGGTTAAAGCTATCGCCTTGAAAATGGTTTCATTCGTTTTCCTAGCCCAGGAATCATATAAAACGAGTACTTAGAAGCTTATGAACTCAAAAACGTAAGCGTTACAATTTTTTTTGCGCGAATTTCGCCCCAAACGCCATCTCCCAGTAGGCGGATTTTGCTGGTTAACGAACTTGACCTTTCAAATTGGACGACGGATTTTTGTACCAAATTTCATCACAATCGGACCATTAGGGAAGCCAGAAATGAGCGAACAGACAAATATATGTATATATATATATATATATATATATATATATATATACATATATATATATATATATATATATATATATATATATATATATACACAGGGTGTCCCGTAAATGTCTAGTCATATTGTGAGGGGTGATAAAGGACCCTTAGGGGAACAAAAAATGTTCTTTGACGATTTCCCGAATTCTCGCCCATAAGGGAGAAAACGTAGTTTTATTGTTTTTTCGAGACAAACGTGGTTTTTAGAAGAATAATCGTTGTAGCTCCGTCCCAGGTGGTACTACTAGAAAGGGAGTGACACCAATCAAAAGCTGAGTAAATTTACTATAAAACTAGTTGGGAGTAAACGTAAAAATGAATGAATGTAAGTATGTCTATCTTACCAAAAGAAAGCTATTCTAAATTTCCTGACATTTTATTGATATTTCTTTCCAGCGTTACTCCTCAATGGGCAGGATCTGAGATTTCCGGGTTTCAGAAAAACTTCCTCATTTAATCAGCTTTCCATTCATGTATCACAACCCTGTGTTATTGAAGTATTTGAACGGTTTAAGAACAAAAGTTTTAAAAAAAACGTGGATCTGTGAAAAGAAAATTATATTTTTTTCTTCAGTTTATTCAAAAAGCTGAAGAGAAATATTTATTTTTATAAATGTTTACATAAATATTATTATTATTATTAAATTTTAACGCCCATTTATTATTGACAGAGAATTTTAGGACGTGTTATCCTATAGGTTACCACCCTTTTCTAGCCAGGATAGGGCTGATGCCTTATCTTTTTTCTAAAGAAAAGCCACCACCCCTAGTGGGAATCGAACACACGACCCTTTGGCACCAAGTGTTAAGTGCTCACGCCTTAACACTCACGGCCACCGGGCCTCCTCATAAATATTAAGTAAATATTTACTTAAAACAATAAAAAAAATTACTTCCACGAATATAAAAAAATTCCAAAAACAGTAAATAAATAAAATACACATTTATTTTGAATTTATTAATTCTGGTAACTAATACTGGACCCAGGTGGCGGCCATTACAGGAACCCCAACCATACATTAACCTGAAAAATTATTATTTTTACCTATATCACGCATTTGAACACATTTTTACAGGACTATGTACATCTTATTTATGAGGGATAGAATTTTTAATTACCACAACAACAACGCATGGGCTCACGAGAATCCCAATGAGTCCACAAGCATAGCCATCAGTATCAATTCAAGGTAAAGCATTTGTTTTCTAAATATAAATACCTGCAAAAATGTGTTCAAATGCTTGATATAGGTAAAAATAGTAATTTTTGAGGTTAATGTATGGTTGGGGTTCATTAATGGCCACCTCCTGGACCCATTATTAGTTACCTGTATTAATAAATTCAAAATAAATGTGTATTTTATTAATTTACTGTTTTAGGATTTTTTTTTATATTAAGTATTTTTTTTTGTTTTAAGTAAATATTTACTTAACATTTATGTAAACATTTATAAAAATAAATATTTCTCTTCAGCTTTTTGAATAAACTAAAGAAAAAAATATAATTTTCTTTTCACAGATCCATGTTTTTTTTTTAAACTTTTGTTCTTATACCAATCAAATACTTCAAGAACACAGGGTTGTGATACATAAATGGAAAGCTGGTTAAATGAGGAAGTTTTTCTGAAACCCGGAAATCTCAGATCCTGCCCATTGAGGAGTAACGCTGGAAAGAAATATCAATAAAATGTCAGGAAATTTAGAATAGCTTTCTTTTGGTAAGATATACATACATACATTCATTCATTTTTACGTTTACTCCCAACTAGTTTTATAGTAAATTTACTCAGCTTTCGATTGGTGTCACTCCCTTTCTAGTAGTACCAGCTGGAACGGAGCTACAACGATTATTCTTCTAAAAACCACGTTTGTCTCGAAAAAACAATAAAACTACGTTTTCTCCCTTATGGGCGAGAATTCGGGAAATCGTCATAGAATATTTTTTGTTCCCCTAAGGGCCCTCTATCACCCCTCACAATATGACTAGACATTTACGGGACACCCTGTATATATACAAATTTGAACCACCGTTATTTTCGGTATCTAGGGGTTCTGAAACGCGAAATTTTCTAGTCGGCACTTTCGGATCGTTTCATTGTATCAACCTTATAAGCGGGGTTCCTCCCTATGGGGGAGGGAGGAACCGCGCTAAAAAGCGGTAAGATAACCGGATGTTTACAGATTCACTAATTTATTGTACACTCGTCTGTATTTTCGCAGAAACATCTACAGTAATACAGTGTAAAAGAAGAAGAAGTGTTCGAGAACTTTCTTTTCAGCAATCACCTATGCGGTGAATTTTCTAGCTCCAAGAAGTCACTTAGGTGAAACCAACCATATTTTCGCACGCTAGCTATAACCGAGTACTTTCTCTGGTTTAAAAAAAGTCCGACTCGCAGGAACTGCATCATCTTAGCGCGGTTCCGTTCTTAACCCTAATGTCATTTGAAAATCCTAGAATAGAAATAAACTTCTTTATATATATATATATATATATATATATATATATATATATCGTGAAAATTGTCAACATCCTCTCGAACATCTTGAATAAAAGTGATATTAAGGCGTCAGGGAAACCGGCAGTAGTAACTTACACAGAAGCGGAAATTACACAATCTAGCTCTCATTCTAAAGTAAAGCTCTATACATCAATAAAATAAAACAAAACCGTGCATGGGCGTATATAAGGGGGGGGCTGAAAGGGCTGCTCCCCCCCCCCCGCAATCGGTAAAAATGTATCGTAAAAACCTTAAAAATAATAATAAGATCACTTAGCTCAGAAAAAAATAATTTCTTTTGGGCATAATAGCGTTTTAATTGTCTAATTATTCCATGTTCTAGATTTATATTATCCCATACCCCCCAAAATCCTTTCAGGCCCCCCCGAAATTCTCCCAGTCCCCTCCAAAATTATTTTCTATATAAGCGTGAACATCCTTCTCATTTACTAGCTTTGTTTTATTGAAAAAAAAATGCAATCAAAATAACAGCACCCAATTAAAAAATAAGGCGTACAACATAAATAAAAATTAATAACTGAAGTAAACAGAGACACAAAAAGAGGAACTACTTCTCGAGTTTAATATTATCAAATGTCAAGCAGGTCATTTTTTTTTTTGCGAGGCTTATGGCTGGGGCTGTAACGGTACATATTGTCAGAACCTTAGAAAGAGGAGCAGGTAGCCAAACCATTGTTTCCTCGTCAAACTTCTAGCCGAGTCTGGCATATTATGTTGAATAAAACTAAAGATAATTCTGGAATCGCCTTTTCTCGGAAATGGTTAATCTAATGAAAAAAAGTGCCAAGACAAGTTTTGTACATAATTGCACAATCTACAATTTTTGTTTGAACTATTTTTACCATAAAACAAAACGTTTCGTTGAAAGTTCCTAAAAACCTTTTTTAGCGAACTTTGACCTCGAAAAAATTCTTTGCACTCATGGGATCGATAAGGGCTTTTCCCAATTCCCTTATAATGTTGTCCCTATCTTTCATGCAAATTTTCAGGTTTCTAGGAATTTATGCACTCGTATTTTTCTAACTCATCTATTTCTAACAACAGAAAATTGGTTCTCATTTTAACTATCCTGTTTTAAACACAAATACATTTACCTAATATAAGAATTACAAAAATAAAAAGCAATAAAAAACTAAGGGGAAGAGATAAAAATTAGAAAAAGAACGACAAAAACCCGTTCATAAGAACAAAACAGACGTATTTGAAGTTTTAAGCACTTATTTCTCCGATTGACCTAACCTAATCAAAAATAGTTTTAGAATCATTTTTGTAGAAAATTTAGTAAGCTTTCAAATAGTTTCTATCCACTTACCACGATTTCCCAACCATGTTCGAGATATTAATGAAAGTATACGAAGTTCCCAAAACTTTTCATGACTGTTCATGAAATATTTTATTCTAACCCTTCCTTAACTCCAAACGTAACCAAAAGTTTAACATATTAGTTTTAATGAAATTCAAACATGCGAAAAATGTTTCAACTGAATCCCATGATTCTAAGTACCCAAACCAAAAACGGTATTCAAAAACTATTTTTCCAATTTTCTCGAAAACGGTTAAAGCTATCGCCTTGAAAATGGTTTCATTCGTTTTCCTAGCCCAAGAAGCATATAAAACGAGTACTTACAAGCTTATGAACTCAAAAACGTAAGCGTTACGATTTTTTTTTGCGCAAATTTCGCCCCAAACGCCATCTTCCAGTGGGTGACCTTTCAAATTGGACGACGGATTTTTGTACCAAATTTCATCAAAATCGGACCATTCGTCTTGGAGCTACAGAGCGAACAGAAATATATATATATATATATATATATATATACAAATTTTAACCACTCATCTTAACTTAATTTTAACTTATCATTTTCGGTCTCTAGGGGTTCTGAAACGCAAAATTTTCTAGTCGGAAAACTTCCGGATTGCGTCATGAGATCAACCTTGTAAGCGGGGTTCCTCCCTATGGAGGGAGGGGGGAACCGCGCTAAAAACATTCAGGAACTTTAATATCGCTGAAAATGTTCTTTGAGATGATTTGGAAAGATTTTGTTTCTATATCTTTCTACAATAATGTAGCTAAAGTTAAAATATGAGTACAAACAATATTAACTCTGTTGTCGGATAGTTTTGCTATAATCTACCTCTTGGGTAGATAAAAAGGTATCAATGTGTTGGCTAGACTTACTATGGAACACCAGATACTGCGCATAGGGGAAAGGTACAAAAAATATTTCCCAAAAATAGGGTTTTATTCAGAAGCCAACTATTTGAGCATTTGCAGAAGCGAACAATTGTGGTGCTAAAACCCGTACTTATTGCGGGTCTTGTTTAGAACAGGCCCACCAGTGATTTTATAATGATATTTAGTAACTGTTACTATGTAATTTGATACCATCGATACAGAAATAAAAACACATGTTTAAATACTATTTAATTTAGTACTGTTTGTGTATTTGCGGTTATAAAAGTATTAAACTATGAATATTTTTGATGTTTACGATTTATGCAAAGAAGAGCAACGAGCCAGGATTTTCTTTGTCGAAAGAGGAATTCTACCGAAGGAAAGATATTGTAAAAAAGGCCACATTATGATATTTTACGAAGAAAGGAAAAAATATAGATGCAACAAAAGAGAATGTCGGTTTGAATGTGGCGTGTATAAGGTTTGAATGTCACTGTACTTATGTGAGTACATGTGGAGGCAGAGAAACTCAAATGAAGATGTTTTTGATAAAATCCTTAAGGACATAGTAGAATTTTGGCCTCCAGATGTACTTGGAGGATCTGATTAAAAGTATGATAATGTTTTTGGTTATGTGTAAAAAGTTTTTATTAAATAAATCATATGTTCCTTTAACCCATATTTTTTTATTTATCAATAAGTAACTGTTACTAGATAAAATCACTGGCGGGCCTGTTCTAAACAAGACCCCTTATTGCCAAAAATACATTCCTTCCGAATGTGCCAAAATTGTAGAATTTATGTCTGATAAAATAGCAATAGATGCATTTACCAAATTACGTTAAGGGTTTTAATGCATCCTAGATATTTATAAAGCCATTCTTAATCCTATTGAGTAGCCATTTCAATACCAAGGTTGTAACGCGAGGAGAAGAATAGATTTTTTTTTTGTTTTTTTTTCTATTAAACTCCAGATTTCGCAAGGCAGTTATTTTCAAATATTACATGACAATAGGACTAGTATTGCATTTTCATTGGACAAGGTTATCTATTCCTTCTTTATATATTTAGTTTCATAGAAAAGAAAAAATAAGTCCAAGCGAAGCAACGACTACAAAAAAAAAATTAAAAAA
Source organism: Gonocerus acuteangulatus (assembly GCA_946811695.1). Classification (NCBI taxonomy): domain Eukaryota; kingdom Metazoa; phylum Arthropoda; class Insecta; order Hemiptera; family Coreidae; genus Gonocerus; species Gonocerus acuteangulatus. Next base: position 9,879,667 of record OX328130.1, read on the forward strand.
TCCGACTCGCAGGAGCTGCTTCATCAGTTTTCTAGATATTCGCTCTTGAATGTCTGTAATTTTGAGAAGAAAAAAAAAAAAGACATTTTGCCGCACATTTTTGGCTCTATTTCACAGGATAAATCTTCAAAGATGCAGCCAAAAAATAAAGCCGGTAATAGGGTTGTAGATCATTATATTCCTTTCAAAAATCTAGGCGCACGGTAGTGCGCCAGGCCAAGTTCCGGCCTAAGCATACTGTGTGTATATTACAGGAGGTCTTAGAGCCGATTTTTACTCTCTCATAACTTTGAACCAGGTCAAGATAAAGTTATGAAATTTTACACAGGTATTATACTACTAGATGTGAGTAAAACTGGAAATTTTCATAATTCTACATCGAATAGTTTCTGAGATATAAGCGATCGAAAATCGGGATTTATAGGACTCACTCACTCACTCATTCACTCACTCACTGACTCAACAAAATTATTTGGCACTTCCCATGATGCTAGAGACTTGAAATTTTGCATGATGATAGATATGGAGGTGTTATTAAAGGAAAAAATCGAAAAATCCTGAAAAGTTGTGTTTGACTCCACTTCCGGGGCGGGGCGTGCCAGTTTTGTACTTCCTTCGGAAAGCCGTCATTCCGTCCGAAACCCATGATGTGGGGTATCAAATGAATCGTCTCGGTCAAAATCTTATACCAGCAGTCTGTCTGTATGTTTGTTCCTTATACAAATCCGTACCGTTTGTCCGATTTTGACCAAACTTGGGACACAGATGGGTCTTGATACGGAGAGAATCATAGGCTAGGTTAAATTGTCTATCAGCTGTCTGTCTGCCTGTTTGTTCCTTATACAAATACACACCGTTTGGCCGATTTTGACAAAATTTGACACACATGTCGGTCTTGATCCGGGGAGTGTCATAGGCTAGTTTAAAATTGTCTATCAGCTGTTTGCCTAACTGTTTATTCCTTATACAAATCCACACGATTTGACCGATTTTGACCAAACATAGTACATAGGTAGGTCGTTATCCGGGTAGTGTCATAGAATAGGTCAAAATCGTCTATCAGCTGTCTGTCTGCATGTTTGTTCCTTACACAAATTCACTCCGTTTGACCGATTTTGACCAAACTTGGCACGCAGGTAGGTCTTGATACGGGAGTGTCATATTACCTATGACGTTTTGTACTTTTTGTTCCATCGGATCCCCATCATGTGGGGTATCAAATGAATCGTCTTGGTAAGCAGAACCTATATTTGATGTTTTAAGAAACATTTCGAGGCATCTTAACAAAAACAGTTGTGACTTATTTCTTAAATGTAGTAAATAAAGTCGTAGGGGTTCACTGCATAATATACTTGACAGCAGATACTAAGTTTTTTCAAAGTCGAGCCATCTAAATTCCAAAGTTTAGGATCACAAACCCAAAATGTATCGTCTTTGTTCTTATCTTTTTCTTGAAGGCCTTCTACACTTTCCCTATTGTGATCTTTATCCTCGGGATAAGGTTCCTGTGTTTTACAGTGTAATAGTTTAGTTAAGAGAGCAATCAATTTGTCCTCTAGAGTAATGTCATCTGGAAGAGCTTCTAACTTTTCTTTGCTAGTGATTAGATGTATGTAGGTTGATTATTGGTATCAAATATCAAGCAGTAAGGAGAACTTTATGCAGAATCCAAAGACCCTGGTTTTATATGAAGTACAAAAAGCCAGTAGGTATGCAGCTACTAAAGTTTAATTAATAATTAGAAAAAAGTAATGAGATCCCCAAAAAAACATAAATGTGAAATAGAGGCCAAGTTCCTCCCCCCACAAAGAAACACTCCCTTCCCCAAAAATATCCCCTCCTAAACCCCCCCAAAACGCCTTACTATCCTACACTCCAAAAAAGTAGTATGAGTAAGTGTATTAAGTGCACCATATTTTCAACCAAAAATATTTACCAATACAAGAGATGATACTAGAAAGAAATGTCCAAGTTCATTACTTGGAAGACCTCATAGTTACTTACTAAGACACTTCAACTGACCTTTAAAAACAACAATAAAAATACTTATATCCAGTTATTAAAATATCACTTTCCTCAACCAGGTATATTCTTAAACTTGGCAATGTTTTATTTGTGCCGAAATTATCTTTAGAGAGAAAACTAAACATTGCCATATTGCCATTATACATATATATATATACACACACACAAATTTGAACCCCCGTTATTTTCCTGATTCATGCGTTCTGAAATGTAAAATTTTCCAGTCGGCACTTCCAAATTGCGTCATGAGAATGGTTATGAGCGGGTTGCCTCCCTATGGGGGGAGGGAGGAACCGTAATAATAATAATGAAAACTATATATTAAAATTTTCTATATTGTGTATTTTCGATAAATAAAAATAAAGATTATTTAATATTACTTCCAGAATTCTCTTAATTAAACGAATATTTTAGTTCTATAACAACGATAATTTACGAGGTCCGGTGGCCGTGAGCATAAAGGCGTGAGCACTTAACACTCCATGCCAAAGGTCGTGGGTTCGATTCCCTCTATGGGGTGGTGGCTTTTCTTTAGAGAAAAGAAAAGGCATCAGCCCAATGCTAGCTAGAAAAGGGTGGTAACCTATAAATAACCCGTCCCAAAATTCGTAGTTAATAATAACGGACGTTAAAATTTAAATAAATAAATAATTTACATGACAAAAGCCAGATAATAGGTCTTTCATGGGGGAAAACAGCTTTATTACCAAATTGTGAAAAACCAAAGTAAATAAACAGTTATTTTATAAAAAAATGTGCTTACCTGGTGGGAAATTTGCAGGTTTTCTCGTGTCTAGGAATATGAGCAAGCCGAGGCATATGAAGAAGAGGATCACAGCCAGCCACATCCTCTGTAAACAAAATTATTAATTACAGAAAATAATTAAAGATTAGAATTTTAAGATACATATTTTATTCCTAACTTGTATATTACTAAGTTTACTATTTACACAAGAATGATATTTCTGGAAATTTTCCACGTATTTTGTTCTCAATCACTTATTTTTTGTGTTTTTAGCGCGGTTCCTCCCTCCCCCATAGGGAGGAACCCCGCTTATAAGGTTGATACAATGAAACAATCCGGAAGTGCCGACTAGAAAATTTCGCGTTTCAGAACCCCTAGAGACCGAAAATAACGGTGGTTCAAATTTGTATATATATATATATATATATATATATATATATATATATATTAATAGACAAAAAATGTTTTGCTAACTTTGTATACTTTCGTTAGTATCTCGAAAACCGTTGACAATCATGGGAAGCAGAAGGTTACCATTCGAAAGCTTACTAAATGCTCTACAAAAAAGGTTCTGAAGAAATTTTTAATTAGGCGATGTCAATCGGAGAAATAAGTGCTTAAAACTTTAAATTAATTGATTTCGTTTATTCGAACGGTTCTTTTTGTCTGTTTTATTTCTTGTTATTTTTTAATTGCTTATAGTTGGATAATGTATTAGACAATAAAACTGGTTAAGTAAAATAACAAAAACAATTTATTGTTAGAAATATAGATTTCCAAGATTCCAAGACCTTGTAACTGGCGGGACCTAGTGTTAGCCGACCCTTACAGGTAAGATCGTATATCATGACCTTTCAAGACTTTACAACACACACGAATGGCGTTAGTGACCTTAAGGGTTGACACGCCATTATAATAATTAATTAAAAAAAAAAAAAAAGACTGGTGGAACCAAAATAATAACTGCTTCTATTTTAATCTTTCCAAATTAGACAAGGGATATGAACGGAACCGCGCTAAGATGATGCAGTTCCTGCGAGACGGACTTTTAATCCTTACAATACGGCAACCCCCAAGACCTTAGATGCGGAGCCCGCTTCACTCTCCTGGTTCCACAAGACAGTGCCAGAGTGGAAAAAATTGAGTTTTCGAAAGTGCTGATTTCGATGATTTAGCTTGTGATTCTCACATTACATCAGCTACAGAATCTAGGAACAGCGTATTTCCCCCTCTCCTGTTTTAAGGTTATTCCATTAATTTAGGCCCAAAGTCAGAATAATGGAAGTTTGACCAAAATACACACTACTATAAATGATTAATATATAATTTCAAAAGAGAGAGAGAAAACAATTATCAAATTCCCCCCCCCCCCTGCTCTACGATGGACCAATAAGCCACACGTCAGTCAAACTGAGCAAACGAAATTTCGAGTTTATTACAAAGTTATAAGTTACGGATTTTATGCAAGCATTTAGAACAGCTATGATTACAATGAGAGCTCCACCTTCCTCCGAGATGAGAAAAGACACATTTCAAACTAGACGTGTGAAAGTAAATATTAGAACAGAAATCATCTGCTTATCCGATCATAACACCGGAAAGAAAGGAAAGGATTAGAGAGTATGCCTTTATTTGTTGCACTATCTAGGTTACTGTATTGGCTCAGATAATACATGTACCCACGTCAAAACACTTTAATTCGAGTTCATTCTAGGTGCTAACGTTGTTTAGTCATGAGCTATCGTGAGTTAAAATGAAATACCGCGATTTTTGTGACTGTGGGTGGTACAAACTTCGACGTATTCCTTAAACAAAATTACCCTAAGTTGAACTTGATGTGTTGTTTTGTTCTGAGTCGAATGAGGCCAGCCCCAGGTTTCTATGTTAATCCGTTCTCGAAATATTGATTTTTTTCCACTTTTTGGTCATTAAAAAAAATTATGGGCATTAAAATTAAATGTAAAAATTTTAATGACCTTAACAAGACTTAATTTAAGGTACTTTATATATTGTATTATTATATTCCTCATTTTTATTGGTATTAGTGACATAGGAGAAGTTTCTCCTTATTGTTCATTTAAGTTTTATTTTAAATAGACACCTGATGATGAACCTAAACAGTTTCGAAACCTGACAATTATTATTTAATGTTTTCAACAATTTTCACGATTATCTTCTGCTAGTTGATTCAATTTATTTATTTATACATTAGTGAGACCGCGACAAGGGCAATTCATCACTTAAAATACATACATAAGAATAATCAATAGTAAACAAACATAGTTGATTCAAGAATCCATTGATCCTTCCCCACCCTAATTTTCAACTTAGAAAATGATATATTGCTTCAAGTTACATAACGATGATTATGAGTTTTTAATGTTAACTTTGTTTTCCTTTCAGCAGATTTTATCTTCTAGATTTAAGAAACTTATACAGCAACTGCAAGAGTACTGCTTGCAATATCTTAATGCAATCTTAAATCGAAAGTATGACAGAACCAAACGTATCTCTTATTGTTCTCTTAAGTAATATCTTAGATAAGCAATCAGATAGCAGGTTGTCACATTCAGGGGGGTTCTTTTAGCAGGGCTAGACTCTCCTGAAATTCTTTGAACTTCAGGAAACCTAGGAAGGATTGTTGAATTTTTTAAAAATAAAATAGCCAAATTTAAAATAATACTGATTTTAGCACTGTAGAACATGTCGTCGATACAAATACAAAGTATCGAATGTGAAAAAAACATATTTTTCATTTTAAATCTTTACTGATTGCTGTTGGACTGATGGACGGCAAACTCTGGAATCTGAGTTCACACAATGAAAGGGGAATGTCACCACTGTCAAAAGGTCGAATCTACCGACTATTTGACTGCCCAAAAGCAAGGTAATAAATAAATTTATTTTCACTCTTGAAAGTGATGATTTTCACATTCGATACTTAGCTGTATACGATGTCTACACAAAACATTATATGCCTTGCTAACTGGTTTTAATAGACTTGTTTCCATTGCAAGTATGAGATGGAAATGGCTTGAGGCAAGTCTCTTAATGAAAAACAAAAATTGCGCCCACTATGGTGTACACCCATTTATGGTGATCATTTTTAATAGATAGTAAAGTAAAAAGTCCGTCACGCAGGAGCTGCATAACTAAGCACAGAATTTGGGTAGTGTAGACTGCTTTCTAGAACAATTTGCTTAAAATATCCTACATAAATAAAATAAAAACATGAATAGTTCTCTTTTAAATTTGTAATGAGTAACTGATCAATTATTAATTTGCTTCCAGAGTTATGTTTACACATGGTACCTACTACACTACGTAATAAATACAAAAAACCTCATATTATCGTATTTTGATCTAACGCAGGAACAGGATACAGTCACTCTAGTGGTAGAAAGCGCTCCTTGCGGCGGCTTTGTGAACCTACGTCTGGCGGGCTTTTCTATTGAAATATATTACAAATTAAACCCCCGCTTTCCGATTGACCGATTCAGCTCATTTATACAACACTTTTTTCTCATGAGTTACCCACGACGTATACCACGTTTCGTTACAATACAGCAGAAATTACGACAGGTATGAGTATATTAAGAATTTGGGTCCGGAGTAAACCCCCCCCCCTTCTAATGAACCGATTTAGTTTATTTTTACAACACATATTTGCCTGTGGATTACCTGTGGGATATATATATATATATATATATATATATATATATATATATATATATATATATAAATTTTAACGGGGGTCATTTTCGGTGTCTACTAGGTAGGATCGATAAAGATTTGAAGAAATTTTTCAAAAATTCTGTCAAGAGTCCAACCTCAGTAGCTACTTTCCTTCGGAGGAAAGTGCTAATAAGAGTGATTAAGATTTGAAAAAAAAAAGGTTCAACTCTTGTTAATTTTTTAGGAATAACTATAAATCTATTAACTTTTTAAATATATGCCTCACAAATGGTTTCAAGATATTTAAGATAATATTTGGAAATTTCAAGGAAAAAAAGGTGGAATTTCGCATTCCTCAAAACCTGGTCTTGAAACAGCATAGAAAATTATTTCATTCCATTTTTCACGTAAAATTTTCTATATAAAGTGTACCTGCAAGCCTGTAAAGACAAACCCGTAAAATTGGTAAAACATTTTTTTGCACGCAAAATATTTCCGATGGAATAATGATGCTCCGTTAGGCGACTTGGAATGATGGCCTTTCCAATCTGACAGAGTTTGATTAAACTGGAACATTTTATGAGCTAGTGAGAGAGTGTACACAAAAAGATCAATCACTGTTATTGTTAATTAATCACTGTTATTATTGCTATCTATGAGTTGTGCCTCATGAAATTTTCTTGTCGGCAATTTCGTATTGCGTTATAAGGTCACGTCATAAGACGGTTCCTTCTTATGGAAGGCGGCAAGGAACCTGATAAAAAGGAATCTTACATTGATAAATAACGATCGTGGTTTTTGGGCAAAAAACGATATTAAGCCCTTTGAGCTGTTGTGAAAGGGCAACCGCTTATTGCCGTATTTTTATTTAATTACTAGCTGTTACCCAGTGTGCAATGCTACACCTACTTTCTGTCTATGACTCTCCCCGTATCAAGATCTACCTGTATACTAGCTGTTACCCAGTGTGCAATGCTACACCTACTTTCTGCCTATGACTCTCCCCGTATCAAGATCTACCTGTATACTAGCTATTACCCAGTGTGCCATGCTACACCTACTTTCTGCCTATGACTCTCCCCGTATCAAGATCTACCTGTATACTAGCTGTTACCCAGTGTCCCATGCTACACCTACTTTCTGTCTATGACTCTCCCCGTATCAAGATCTACCTGTATACTAGCTGTTACCCAGTGTCCCATGCTACACCTACTTTCTGTCTATGACTCTCCCCGTATCAAGTTCTACTTAATACCCAGTCGTCTGTAACCAGTTACGAAAATCGGTCAAAAGATGTGAATTTGTTTTAGTTCATAATGATACCCGGCAGAGGCCAGCACTTCATTTAACAGCCGACAAAGGCCAGTAGTTGTCGATTCAAAATGGCCGTCACAATCCGAATGGATCAGTGTAGCCAATTTTTCTTGGACTTAGGAGATTTCTCGTATCAAGACCTACCTGTGTGCCAAGTTTGGTCAAAATCGGTCAAACGGTGTAGATTTGTATAAGGAACAAACGAAGAAATAAATAAATAACCAGAAAAACAGACAGCCACGTGATTTTTACACACACACACACATATATATATATATATATATATATATATATATTACAAATACATTTTTCCCCCAAATATTCCTAAGAACTTTCCAATGAACGCTGTATAATAGAAGGGACAACACGAAGAACAATTGTGCTGTATGTAAATATAGAGCGCCTAACGATTGACGCATATGATTAGTCGTTAATTGCTCCTCTATATGAAGATTTAGATAGATAAGAGCTCCAGCATTGACAATATGTCATCTTCTTATTCATAATGATCATTAAATGTCACCATTGATTCCCGATTGGATATCCAATATTAAAATCTATATCCATTGTCCGCCTTGTTGGATTAGAAAGTATATTGTGTTGTTTGGAGATCTCAAGAGATGGGAAGTACCATCTTGATAACATCTAGGAAGAACAGGAACTACAGGTTGAGAATTTTCAGAAGAGCTTGCAAGAATTAAAGGCAAGATCAGGTCTTAATTGACAGATTAATTTATGGATTTATAGGTATGGGTTAATTTATGCAATTAGATTAGAAATAGTGCTGATGAAATGTTGCCAAAAAACTTGATGTCCCTGATGGTTATGAGTTTGATATCATGACGCAATCCGGAAGTTGAAGAACCTTTAGGTTTCTGAACCCATAGATCCCGAATATGTGTATATATATATATATATATATATATATATATATATATATATATATATAAAAATCAGTCCCGTAACAGGCCACAGGGGCCCAGAGGGGCAGATACTGTAGAGGTATCTGATTCTTGACCATACGGCACACTAGGGAGATAGTGTGGTCAATACTATGCTCCGGCCGCCTGATTTTCCCCTTGGCCGCTTCGACTACTAGAGTCATTAGCACCCAAGGTACCCATTATTAATTAAATTAATTAAAGGCTGGGTGAGCCTAGGGACGATCTGGGACCCCAAATCCAACCCTCGAACGGCAGCACTAGAAGAAAAAATCTTTAGTGCGCGCTCGGGTTTTGAACCTGGTCCTCCAGTTCATTAGTCGAGTGCTCTACCACTGAGCTAACCTCGCCCTATATATATATATATATATATATATATATATATATATATATATTTGTCTGTTCGCTCTCTATTTGGCTCACAAATGTACCAATTGTAATGAAATTTGATATAAAAATACAATGTCTGATTTTAAAGGTCATCTTTGTTAACCAGCAGAATCTGCTCTCAGGAACACTGTTTTTTTGGCGAAGTTTCCAAGAAACAAACCGTAGTGCATATAGCTTTGTGTTTATAGACTTCCAGGTAGACTTTTTATAAATTTTGTAACGTAAGGCGATATCTGTCATGTTGTTTGAGAAAAGTGGATAAAACTGTTTGTTGTTTGTTCGGTTTTGTAAGTTAGAAAAGATGGATTAAGTTGAAAATTAATCCAGATGTTTGGCATTTACATAATTCAAGATACTCAAATGTTTGTTACGTTTGGAGCTAAGGAAGTATTCGCAAAAAAAAAAAAATTATTTATGGACTTTAGCATTCGGTCGTCTTATATTTTCTTAAATATCTCAAAAACGGTTGGAGAAGCGTGGTAAGTGGACGAAAACATTTGATAGCTTACTGAATTTCCTACAAAAATGATTCTCAAGGAATTTTTATGGAACAACCTCACTCAGAGAAATATTTCGATTACAATTTGACAATTACTGTTTCGTTGTTTTGGTCGGTTTATTGTCTCTGTTAGCCTTCGTTTTTAAATTGTTTTTTTTTTTTTTTTTTTTTTTTTTTTTATTGCATTTAAAAGTAAAATCATTACTTTAGTAAAACAAGGTAAGAAAATGAGAAACGTATTTGTAATTGTGTTTTCCTAGAGCAAAAGGCGGTAGAAGTCATTTCCGCTTAGGATACTACCAGCTTCCTTTTGTGGCGCCTACAATCTTCCTTCTTTTTAAGATGCCATTTTTCAAGAAAGATCAAACCCTACCAATAACTGCTTCTATTCCTTTACTAATAGGACTAGAGGTATGAACGGATATCAACGCTAAGATGAGGCAGTTCCTACGAGTCGGGATTCTGCTTAAAAAATCGAACATGGATTAGGTATTCACACCTGTCGAATAGAGCAGTCATAAAACATAATCCCCCACGATTATTAGTTCCTACGAGTCGGGATTCTGCTTAAAAAATCGAACTTGGATTAGGTATTCACACCTGTCGAATAGAGCAGTCATAAAACATAATCCCCCACGATTATTAGTTCCTACGAGTCGGGATTCTGCTTAAAAAATCGAACTTGGATTAGGTATTCACACCTGTCGAATAGAGCAGTCATAAAACATAATCCCCCACGATTATTAGTTCCTACGAGTCGGGATTCTGCTTAAAAAATCGAACTTGGATTAGGTATTCACACCTGTCGAATAGAGCAGTCATAAAACATAATCCCCCACGATTATTAGTTCCTACGAGTCGGGATTCTGCTTAAAAAATCGAACTTGGATTAGGTATTCACACCTGTCGAATAGAGCAGTCATAAAACATAATCCCCCACGATTATTAGTTCCTACGAGTCGGGATTCTGCTTAAAAAATCGAACTTGGATTAGGTATTCACACCTGTCGAATAGAGCAGTCATAAAACATAATCCCCCACGATTATTAGTTCCTACGAGTCGGGATTCTGCTTAAAAAATCGAACTTGGATTAGGTATTCACACCTGTCGAATAGAGCAGTCATAAAACATAATCCCCCACGATTATTAGTTCCTACGAGTCGGGATTCTGCTTAAAAAATCGAACTTGGATTAGGTATTCACACCTGTCGAATAGAGCAGTCATAAAACATAATCCCCCACGATTATTAGTTCCTACGAGTCGGGATTCTGCTTAAAAAATCGAACTTGGATTAGGTATTCACACCTGTCGAATAGAGCAGTCATAAAACATAATATCCCACGATTATTAGTTCCTACGAGTCGGGATTCTGCTTAAAAAATCGAACTTGGATTAGGAATTCACACCTGTCGAATAGAGCAGTCATAAAACATAATCCCCCACGATTATTAGTTCCTACGAGTCGGGAATCTGCTTAAAAAATCGAACTTGGATTAGGTAGTCACACCTGTCGAATAGAGCAGTCATAAAACATAATCGGATTTCTTTACCATAAATGAAGATTAAAATAAATTTGAACAGTGGGTTTTTGTAATGTAGTGGTAACCCACCACGATTTTAATTCCCGCCAAAACTTCTAATCTTACAATAATGGTCGACAGATTCATTCATTTATTTACTGTTGTTTTTTAATTAAATTTTTATTCATTATTCATTTCTATTATTATTATTATTATTGTTATTTTCTTTTTAACCTCTCCTTTTTTTTTACGGCTCACCGAAAATTGGGCAATTAGCGCCGGCATCCATGGTACGGCAGGGAATCTTATCAACGGGACCTGAAATGAGAAAAAATTCCTGCTGCCGGAGGGATTCGAATCCCCGTCTTCAGCATGAGAATCGTTAGCCACTAGACCACGGGGAGACCCCATTTATCTTATTTTATTTTCACGGTTGGACATAATATTATTAGATCGATTAATATAATTAAAGCCCTATTTTTATCACCTATCATCGGATTCTATTTAATTGTCAGATCAGGAACAATTAATTCTTGAACTATTACTTTATTTATTTATTTTTTACGGCGCTTCGACATCTAGGCCACTAGCGCCGACATCCAGGGTGAAGCGATGCAATTTTCCAACGAGCCGTGAGATGAGACAATTCCTGCCGCAGGTGGGAATCGAACCCGCCATCTCCCGCTTATGAATCTAATGCGCTAGCCACTAGACCAAGGAGAGACCCTATTACTTTATTATATTTCTTATTATTATTTATTCTCATTTTGTTTTTCTTCTTTTAGCGCGGTTCCTCCCTCCCCCATAGGGAGGAACCCCGCTTATAAGGTTGATCTCATGACGCAATCCAGAAGTGCCGACTAGAAAATTTTGCGTTTCAGAACCCCTAGAGACCGAAAATGATGGTGGTTCAAATTTGTATATATATATATATATATATATATATATATATATATATATATATATATATATTTGTCTGTTCGCTCTCTAGGTAGAAGACGAAAGGTCCGAATTTGATGAAACTTGGTACAAAAATCCGTCGTCCAATTTGAAAGGTCAAGTTCGTTAACCAGCAAAATCCGTCCACTGGAAGATGGCGTTTGGGGCGAAATTCGCGCAAAAAAATCGTAACGCTTACGTTTTTGAGTTCAGAAGCTTGTAAGCACTCGTTTTATAGGCTCCTTGGGCTAGGAAAACGAATGAAACCATTTTCAAGGCTTTAACCGTTTTCGAGAAAATTGGAAAAATAGTTTTTGAATACCGTTTTTGGTTTGGGTACTTAGTATCATGGGATTCAGTTGAAACATTTTCTGCATGTTCTACTTTCATTAAAACTAATATGTTGAAATTTGTGTTACGTTTGGAGTTAAGGAAGGGTTAGAATAAAATATTTTATTAACAGACATAAAAAGTTTTGGTAACTTTGTATACTTTCCTTAATATCTCGAAAAAGGTTGAGAATCTTGGTAAATGGAAGAATACCATTAGAATGCCTACTAAATGCTCTACAAAAAAGGTTCTGATGAAAGTTTTGATTAGACGATGTCAATCGGAGAAATAAGTGCTTAAAACTTTAAAGTAATTGATTTCGCTTATTCGAACTGTTCTTTTTGTCTGTTTTTATTCCTTGTTATTTTTTAACTGCTTATAGTTGGATAATGTATTTGATAATAAATCAGGTTAAGAAAAATAAGAAAAACAATTTAATCTTAGAGATATGGATTTCCAAGATATAGCTTTTCAAATGCCTAGCGGGGTCCTTCCTAGGGCGGGGACCCATCCAGGTAAGATCGTAAATAAGACCTTTCTTGAAAGTAAAGATGGAACTGTCAACTTTGGTCCTCCTCTGCCTCCCGGCACTTTCATTGCTGACGAAGGCTACCAATGAGTAGCCAAAACGTCCTAAATATAGATTTTTTAACAAAAATCGTATTGAGGTTTCTTTAGCCGAATCCCACCCATTCCATCTTTACTTATCACCTCGACGGCTAACTATCTAATCTTCATGCTTTCTAGAAATGTGGACCCAAAATAATAACAGCTTCTATTTTAATAATTTTAAATGAGTCCAGAGATAAGAACGGAACCGCGCTAAGATGATGCAGTTCCTGCGAGTCGGACTTTTATTTATTTTTTTTTTATTTTTATTTTTTTTGTTGAGCTCTCCAAGTAAATAAATTTGATCAGAAAATTATGAAATGAATGTGTTATGATTTCCAACGAACCCCAACCAACTCCTTTAAAATAACCTACAGGAGATCGAGAGACGTTACGCGTCCATTATGTAAAGGTCGACGAGGAACTGTTTCCTGTTCCCGTGTATCCTTGATCCTCAGCTTTCTCCGCCCGGTATCTTTCACTTTCCTTAGTCACATAGAGGCAACTCAGCTGGGCTACACAGCTACTCCTGGCTAGCAGGATTCTTACTATGACTAGGGTAGAAAAATTGGGTATATTAACCCTGGATTGACACCGTGGGGTGAAAAATACCCCACACTTTGTTCTATGGCGTGTTTCTTAATTTCTGTAAATCACAGAGACTCCATCCTTCTTCCTAAATAATCGGAAGTGTATTATCTGGTTTGACCTAATATAAACAAAGCCAGTTGTTAGCTAATCTCCGCATGAGAAGGTAGCGAGTTGTGTATGGGGTATTTTTCACCCCACGTTGTAGTTAAATTATGAATTTTTCGCTCATTCAATAAATCTTCGCGGGTCGATCACTTTCATGTTGCGGCTTTCCTTGTGACAAAATGGCCTGAAAAAAGATTTTCTCTTCGATTTGGGCTACCAACTGGTGAAAGCTCATGTGGCAGTTAGTGCCTAACTGGAGAACATACCAAAACCACTGAAGATACTGATGCTTGTTGTTTCGGGAGATGAATCAACTCCTGATGGAACTTCAACATCTTTCGTTGTCTTAGAAAAACCCGTGAGATGTTCATTTTGTGACAGAAAGGATGACAGGAAGAAGAAAACGCTATGTTCTGTGTGTAGAAGGGCGATGTGCCGCTATTACCGATCACCAAAATGTGTTAAATGTTGACGAGCCTCAATAGGACAGAACATTGTATTTTCATAAACTTTCTACTTTTATGGAATAATTATTTGGTGTTTGAACAATATTTTGTTTTAGCATTTCTTAGCTATTTTGAGAATTTTAATAAAAATTGTACAGATTTATTACAGTTTCAATTGTTTTCTTGCTGTTCCTTTTCTGTACATTTTTGTTGCATAAAAAATCAAAAGAAAAAAATTGAAATTTAACTTTTTTTTTTTTAACTTGGTCAAAGTATTGGGTAAAATTGACCCCACAGTGTCATTACCCTGGATGTAAATGGCAGTGTCAATCCAGGGTTAATAATAAATGGACGTTAAAATGTAAATAAATAATACTATACAAGTGTGTCATTATTTTCTGTAAATGACTTTTGCCTGATGAACATCCCGAAGAAATGTAGCAAACAAGAAAGATACAAAGAAAATGATTTGTTTTGTAGCAATATTTATAATTGAAGGGTTTGCAGCAAAAAAAAAGTCCGTCTTGCAGGACTGCATCATCTTAGCGCGGTTCCGTTCATATCCCTAGTCTAATTTGGAAAGATTAAAATAGAAGCAGTTATTATTTTGGTTCCACCAGTCTTTTTTTTTTAAATTAATTATTATGATGGCGTGTCAACCCTTAAGGTCACTAACGCCATTCCTGTGAGTAGTAAAGTCTTGAAAGGTCATGATTTACAATCTTACCTGGAAGGGTCCGCTACACTAGAAACAGACCCGCTAGTGACAAGGATCCATATCAAGCAATCTTGGAAATCCATATCTCTAACATTAAATTGTTTTTCTTATTTTTCTTAACCTGTTTTATTTTCAAATACATTATCCAACAATAAGCAATTAAAAAATAAAGAGGAATAAAACACAGACAAAAAGAACAGTTCGAATAAGCGAAATCAATTACTTTAAAGTTTTAAGCTCTTATTTCTCCGATTGACATCGCCTAATCAAAACTTTCATTAGAACCTTTTTTTTAGAGCATTTAATAAGCTTTCTAATGGTACTCTTCCGTTTACCAATATTCTCAACCTTTTTCGAGATATTAATGAAAGTAAACAAAGTTACTAAAACTTTTTATGTCTGTTAATAAAATATTTTATTCTAACCCTTCCTTCACTCCAAACGTAACCAAAATTTCAACATATTAGTTTTGATGAAAGTAGAACATGCAGAAAATGTTTCAACTGAATCCCATGATTCTAAGTACCCAAACCAAAAACGGTATTCAAAAAATATTTTTCCAATTTTCTCGAAAACGGTTAAAGCTATCGCCTTGAAAATAGTTTCATTCGTTTTCCTAGCCCAGGAATCATATAAAACGAGTACTTAGAAGCTTATGAACTCAAAAACGTAAGCGTTACGATTTTTTTTTGCGTGAATTTCGCCCCAAACACCATCTTCCAGTAGACGGATTTTGCTGGTTAACGAACTTAACCTTTCAAATTGGACGAAGGATTTTTGTACCAAATTTCATCAAAATCGGACCATTCGTCTTCTATCTAGAGAGCGAACAGACAAATATATATATATATATATATATATATATATATATATATATATATATATTATACAGTGTATTATTAAATTTGAAGTGGATTGTATCTCCTAATAAAGAAAAATATATATATATATATACAAATTTTAACCACCGTTATTTTCGGTCTCTAGGGGTTCTGAAACGCGAAATTTTCTAGTCGGCACTTCCGGATTGTTTCATTGTATCAACCCTATAAGCGGGGTTCCTCCCTATGGGGGAGGGAGGAACCGCGCTAAAAGTTAACTCCATTTTCAGGATTCTCAACCGTTTCTTCGGGGGGGGGGGGGCATTCTTTCGCTTGATTCAACAAGGAGAGATAGATAGGTGTTTGCCAAGTAAACAAATATAATCTAAAGTCTATTTAATTAATTAAAAACAATGGATACTAATGATTATGTTCCTTAAAGATCAGAGCATTTTGTACTACATCCTGTATTAGTAAGGACCGCTTAAATGCACCATATGAAAACAGGTTCTCCTCATTGTCGAAGTGCGGCTCACACCCCGCGGAACATCAATGCTTTTTAGGGTAAGGAAAGCATCAGTGAATTAACAATGCAGCGATGGTTCCAGAAATTTTGTCTTGGGGGTTTTGATTTCTAAGACAAGGAAGGTTGAGCTAGTCCTTCTGTTGTTGATTGCGACCAGTTGAGGGCTTTGATTGAACAAAACCGTCGCAAAACTACTGGGGACCTTGCGAGAGATGATGGTGTTGACCAATCAACAGTTGTTCGCTATTTGGGACGAATTGGTCATGTAAAAACCTGTATTATTTTTGCACCGACCCAATACAATAATAAAATGATCCTAAACTTGTGATTCGGCGGGTTAATTTGGCTGTGCGTGCACAATCCTATCGTCTCCTCAAGTATTCGCATGCCGCATCTTCCAAAACTATCCTCGTGCCAAAGGTATACCTCTGATCGTTTTTCTGATTATTAGTAAATATCCCTTAAAAAAAAAAAAAAACATTTTCACATCTGTTGAATAACAAAATGAGCTAATCTTCATAAATGCTCAGCAAAAATAGCACAACATGTTTAGCATATTCTAAGCTTTCAATTAATATCAAGCATAAGTATGTTGCGGAAACGCCCGAAAATTACACACATTGAAACATTGGATCGGTCAAAATTCAAAAGAAAATATCTAAAATCGTTAAGGAAATTGTTTAATAGGACATAAGCTATGCAGTAGCTAGAGTGGGTGAAGAGAATGTACCACGTCACGCTCGTACAGTCATTACATAATATGGAAGTTCTTATCCAAGCTGACCGCATTAGCCTCCTTCTTGTCCACCACTAGCCTTTTCCATTCATGGGACAGCTTAAGGCATGTTGGGAGGGTTCGATTTCATGGAACAATCACATCCAATGCCTGAAATCCGTTTACTCGCCGATCCCAGCTGCAGGGCCGCCACATCTCAGAGCCGGACTCAGGACCAGATCACGGGCCCCCACTTCTCAGAGCCAGACTGAAAATTCTAGTACTTTGCTATAGGACTTTGGACATTTTAAAATAATTTTCATCTTGAGTTTTGAGCGAAATGAGAATAAAAACGAATAATCGGTGCAGCAAAGGTCACCTTCGGTACTTGTAGTTTTATTTCGACTCCAATCCACAGTCTTCAGAGCATCAGTTCATTTCTTCTATTTTGCCGGTCTGACGATGTCCATTTCTTCACATCCTTTTTAATTTTCTTTCGGCGATTCTTGAGTTTTAGCCAATCTTGAGTCCACTGGGATAGAATTTTCTTCTTGACATAATATTTGATGTCCAGAGCTTTGGCTTCATCAATAAATATGACCCCTTCAGCCCAGGGCCGCCACATTTCAGAGCCGGTCCCAGTACCCCGGGTACAGTGAAAATTCTAGTGCTTTGGTATAGGACTTTGGATATTTCTCGAAATCAAAACATTATATATTTGACGGGAGTACAGGAAGAGGAAGTGGATTGTGTCACCGTCTTTCCCGCCAGACAAGGCCTGTGCCCCTCTTATCTTTAAATTCAAAGTAAACATCGACCGACAATCGGTGCAGTAAAGGTCACTTTCGGTACTTGTAGTTTTATTACGACTCGTAATGAAATGTACTATTCTAGGACTGCACTTGTTTTGTCGTTTATGTACATTAAACAAATATAGATCCAATTCCAATAAATATAGGCTACGCCCGTCTATATTTCTAAACCCCATTCTTTTTACAACCTCATAACCTATACATTGTTTTCCAATTAGCGAGGCCTGGCCCGGGCCCCCACGACGCCCCGGCTCGGGACAATGGTTCCCTGCAGTCTCCCCCATATGGCGGACCTGCCAAGCTGGATTTTCCCAATCTTCTGCCTCGCTGCCTCTCGCCTTAGGTCTCGCGAGCGACAAGCGGCAGAGCGGTTCCGCTCTCAGTATTTTAAGCTGGAGTGTAATTGGATTGGGGGAGGGGAGGCTACAACAGACCTGAGTGGTAGGGATGTGCCGCTTGAAGGTTGAAGCTTGCCGCCCGCCGCTCAGCCCAGACATTAGGTTTCACTATCCGTCCACAGTTGTGTTCAAGAGTTTGACTAGTAAACATTGCAGAAAAGAAGAAATTTTAAAGTTGCTGGGACCCAGCCTTTTTTTCGTCGAGCGAGGAACTAAGATCTAAATAAAGAATAACTTGACACTGTGGCGCTCCGGACCAATGTCAATAAACAGATAAACACGTTATCCAGAGTTTACCAGTAATAGGACTGCTACCAGTACAGGTTTTATATAAAAATTATGTTTCCAAGATGTTATTTGGAAACACCCATTACATTTGCGAGCTTTACCAAGAACGTGTTCTGCCTTACCAGGATAACGTGTTCTGCCTGGGGATGCTGATGGGTGAGGAGGCTATGCAAGGGTTCGGGATATTATTACCTCGGGTGGACTATCACCAGGTATAGCGTTAACACTATCAGTGACAAAATCACAGTTTATTTCTAGTAATTCAAGGTCTGCCATCATAGTTGAAATGAAGCTCAAATAGAAATAATATTAGGAAATAGATACAGTACGGTAACAACTGGCTTCTTATCGTCCTAGCAACGCTTGCTGCCTAGGCATGCCTGCTGATGATAGGTCAGTGAGTAAGCGAGTGTGTGGTATTTGACAGTAGATAAATAACTTTGGGCACGTTGGATTTTATTAGACAAATTATTACTGTAATAAAATTTACCCAAATCTGACCTCGTTTTAGCGCGGTTCCTCCCTCCCCCATAGGGAGGAACCCCGCTTATAAGGTTGATACAATGAAACGATCCGGAAGTGCCGACTAGAAAATTTTGCGTTTCAGAACCCCTAGAAACCGAAAATAACGGTGGTTCAAATTTGTATATATATATATATGTATATATTTATTTATATATATATATATATATATATATATTTGTCTGTTCGCTCTCTAAATAGAAGACGAATGGTCCGATTTTGATGAAATTTGGTACAAAAATCAGTCGTCCAATTTGAAAGGTCAAGTTCGTTAACCAGCAAAATCCGCCCACTGGAAGATGGCGTTTGGGGCGAAATTCGCGCAGAAAAAATCGTAACGCTTACGTTTTTGAGTTCATAAGCTTGTAAGTACTCTTTTTATAGGCTTCTTGGGCTAGGAAAACGAATGAAACCATTTTCAAGGCGATAGCTTTAACCGTTGTTGAGAAAATTGGAAAAATAGTTTTTGAATACCGTTTTTGGTTTGGGTACTTAGAATAACGGGATTCAGTTGAAACATTATCTGCATGTTCTACTTTCATTAAAACTAGTATGTTGAAAGTTATGTTACGTTTGGAGTTAAGGAAGGGTTAGAATAAAATATTTTATGAACAGACATGAAAAGTTTTGGAAACTTCGTATACTTTCATTAATATCTCGAACACGGTTGGGAAATCGTGGTAAGTGGATTGAAACTATTTGAAAGCTTACTAAATTCTCTACAAAAATGATTCTAAAACTATTTTTGATTAGGTTATGTCAATCGGAGAAATAAGTGCTTAAAACTTCAAATACGTCTGTTTTGTTCTTATGAACGGGTTTTTGTCGTTCTTTTTGTAATTTTTGTCTCTTTCCCTTGGTTTTTTATTGCTTTTTATTTTTGTAATTTCTTATGTTGTATTTGTAAGGAAAATGTATGTGTGTGTAAAACAGGATAGGTAAAATGAGACCAATTTTCTGTTGTCAGAAATAATAAAAAGTTTTGGGAACTTCGTATAATTTCTTAATATCTCGAAAACGGTTGAAAATCTTGGGAAGCGAAAGGTTACCATTCGAAAGCTTACTAAATGGTCTACAAGAATGGTTTTAAAGAAAGTTTTGAATAAGCGATGTCAATCGGAGAAATAAGTGCTTAAAACTTTTAAGTAATTGATTTCGCTTATTCGAACTTTTCTTTTTGTCTGTTTTATTCCTTGTTATTTTTAAATTGCTTATAGTCAGATAATGTATTTGACAATAAAACAGATTAAGTAAAATAAGAAGATCAATTTATTGTTAGAAATGTAGCGTTTAAAGAGAGAGATCCCAAGGCTTTCCAAATGCCTCTGAGCGGAGGCCTTTCTGCCCGACTTATGGGAGAGCTGACCCATACAGGTATGATTGTAAATCAACAAAGACCTTTCAAGACTGGTTTGTTTGAGATTTCATTTGGATAGCTGTTTCGCTATTGATC
This sequence comes from Gonocerus acuteangulatus, assembly GCA_946811695.1. NCBI lineage: Eukaryota > Metazoa > Arthropoda > Insecta > Hemiptera > Coreidae > Gonocerus > Gonocerus acuteangulatus. Next base: position 9,900,051 of record OX328130.1, read on the forward strand.
TAAACAAAGTAATAACTTTTTCTATTCTATGCCTTCATAAACACTAGAGATAAGAACGGAACCGCGCTAAGATGACGCAGTTCCTGCGAATCGGACTTTTTAGATGGTAGAGCGCAAACAAACCATTTATACTCACAAATTTCAACGGCCGCTTTTTTTAATAACCAATAACCAATCCATCATATGAACCCCTCCCCCCTTGAGGTTTCTCGTTGTCACTTTCCGATTGCGACATCGGATCAATGTTATAATAATAAGATGGCGTAGATTGTGTAGATGCCGTAACTACACAAATTGCCATGTCATTTATATGCCAGTGAATGTTTGTTGTTAAATGTTTAAATTTCACCCCAGAGTTCGCTAAGTGAATTCATGTCATTAGTAATATGATTCGGGCCGGTTTTGCCGAGACTGGATCTTTGTCCATTACGAAACTTGCATAACATCTCATCTCGGAAGGAGAAAGCAGGTGAGGAAGGAAGTGAGGTCATTGGGACTCCGAAGTGGAATGTCCAGGTGCAACGGGTTTTCCGTTATGCAATGAAGATTTTTTAAGTCAAATGTTGTCAAATTCTTCTCCACAATTCTAGAGGTATATCACCTAAATAAGCTAAATGGAACAAACGTTTCATTTTCCTGGATAACCCTTCACGGCTTCATATTTTTTGTCTAATCATTTTTGAACACCGAAAGTAAACAAAATATTTATGACTCACTTTAGATGACTAACCAATTCCCGCCAAATGAAAAAAAATATTGTCCGCCAAAAGGAATTTGTTATGGCCGATGACGTCCCTTTCATGTTTCATTTTTACGTCTTCCGTGTCGTGAACATTTAGGCCCCCCAGCCGTATGAAAATTGTTTTCACAATGACCTCAACATCCCATTCCTTCAAGAACTGTCAAAATCCCGTTTCCTAACCTTCCATCCCAATCGTAGAGCACAAACACTTTCCTCCCAAACCCACACACAAAAAAAAACATTTAGAAGTCTCAAGAGACATTGGCCTCTTGATCACTTAACTAACTAAAGGACCAAAAAGTATTTCAATGTAGGAAGTACCAATATTGATTAACTCCTGTCAAAATTGTTATTTCTGTGTGAAAACTCAAGTACAAAATTAGCGCATCACTTTATATCTATTGTTTATTTCTTTACATTGTCATTACAACTAAATATTAACCTCTAACCAGAACTAGAATTAACCCTAATATCTAACCAGAACTAGAATTAACCCTAATATCTAACCAGAACTAGAATTAACCCTAATATCTAACCAGAACTAGAATTAACCCTAATATCTAACCAGAACTAGAATTAACCCCAATATCTAACCAGAACTAGAATTTGTAAAGGAATCAGGATTAGAGGTAATCTTCTAATGTAATAGAATAGATGAAGTGCTGAGTATGTGCTGAACTTCCTTCAATGAGCTAAAAATCTAGAGGCCCCAGCCGTATGAATTTTTCGAATGTGTTTTGGTGATCTTTTTATTCGAGATATATTTCAGTTTTTCCCATTTCTGACCTTTTCTTGACAACTCTGGAATACTGCATTTCTTTTCTGTGGTAAGAAATATAGATCTTACTAGTGAAACGAAACCCTGACCTTAAACTAGATATTCTGAGTATTTTAAAGCTGGTTTTACGCTCAAACCAGAACACTTTCTCAAAATCTAGATAGAACCGTATTCCTGTCTTGGAATACGAATAATATCTCATAGGGCCAACGGCCATAGCCACGTTGAATGCACCGGTTCCCGTAGATCACCGAAGTTAAGCAACGTCGGGCGTGGTCAGTACCTGAATGGGTGACCGACCACGTGCCGTTGGCATTATAAAAGGGCGGCAACCTGTAGATAGTCCGGCGTTAATAGCCCAAATGTTGATACGCCGTAAAACAAACACAAACAAACAAAAAATCTCATAAGGCTAAAACATCTATTTGATTTATTAAACTTGTTCCGCATCTACGCTATGGGGTTTCTGGCAGCTTTAGTGTCTTCAGTGTTCACTCACAGGGAAAAAACGCACTAAGATGTCGACCTTATTACGCAATCCGCAGGGTCCTAAGACAAGTGTTATGTCCAGACCCTATCCACGACAATACCGGTGGCTTAAATCTCTCTGTGTGTGTGTGTACTTATACATTTGTCTGTTCGCTCTCTAGCTCCCAAAAATTTGCTTGGTCTAATTTGAAAGTTCAATTTCTTTAACCAGTAGAACCGTACACCGAAACACGGAATTGTGGCCGAAATTCACATGAGAAATCTTTGTGCTTACTTTTTTTTTGCGTTATAGTCTTCTAGTTACACAGTTTTATAAGTAATTGGACGTGGGGAATCTAACGCCATTTTCAAGGCCTTATCTGTAAACTGGTTTATGAACTGAAACTTTAGTTTTATTTAGAATTGAATGTTTTTTCTTTTCTTTAGTGTTATCACTTTCCTCCGAAGCAGGGCCGCCACATGGGGGGACAACCGGGTACAGTTGTCCCGGGCCCGGGCGCCGTGGGGGCCCGAGGCGGGCCTCGCTAATTGAGAAAAAAATGTATATGTTATGACCATGTAAAAAGAATGGGGCTTAGAAAAATAGAGGGGCGTAACCTATATTTATTTGAATGGGGTCTATATTTTTTTAATGTACATAAACGGCAAAACAAGTGCAGTCCCAGAATAGTATAGTTCATTAGGAGTCTTAATAAAACTACAAATACCGAAAGTGACCTTAGCTACACCGATTGTCGGCTTTTATTCTCATTTCGCTCGAAACTCAAGATGAAAATAATTTTAAAATGTACAGAATCCAGCAAAGCACCAGAATTTTCAGTCTGGCTCTGAGAAGTGGGGGCCCGGTCCGAGAAGTGGGGGGTCCGGTTCTTAGAAGTGGGGGCCCGGTTCCGAGAAGTGGGGGCCCGGTTCCGAGAAGTGGGGGCTCGGTTCCGAGAACCGAGAAGATATCATAAACTTTTAATGATTCTTTTATAGGCGTTATGAAAGAATGCCTATTCGTTTCTCGGAAACGAAGCAAAAAGGAGAAAAATGCCAAAGGACTTTTTTCGTCCAGCATCGATTCCCGAATTTTGCTGTTGTATTTTGGGGACACCCTGTATATTCATATGAATATGTCTACCTTGGACAAGTAATCTATTTTCAGGACAAGCTTGATAAAGAAAAGAAGGATTAGCCGTTTACAGTCCTAACCCAGTTCCAATATAAATTTTAAGATTTTCCTTCATATGATTTGCTTTCTTATTTTTGTCTTAGAACATTTCAATGATAAAATAAAAATACATAATTATGTGTTTTTTTGACGTTTCTAAATGGGAATGTAGAAGCCGCACTCAACCTGACGCACAATAACCTTCCACTGCACTAACTGTCAAATCTCGCCCGCCAAATCTATTATTTTAAAACCACTCTCTTCAAATTTTACCATCCGTTGCATACAAATTTTACAAATCATGGAAATGGAACAAAAATTACAATTATTCAGTTAAAAATAAAATGTTATAAGATCATTTTGCCGTTTTTGTAACATTTTGTGTAAAATGTGCCCATAACAACGAAAAATGTCTTCAACATTTAGTCTGGTTCACTAGGTGTCACAGGACCCCAAAACTCACCATTTTACACAAAATTATTTTAAAGTTTCTAACAATTTCCAACATACCCTCCTGTTCAGCATTAAAAAAAAAGGTTTGTGAAAAGAGTTTGAATAATTTCGGGAGGGGGGGGGGGGACTTGGACCATTTCCAGAGTCTGGAATACTAAAAATTTAGAACTTGGAATAGTTTTAGGCAACTAAAACGCTATTACACCTAAAATAAAAAATATTTTTTATGAACTGAGTAATCTCATTTAATTGATTTTTAAGGGTTCATGTCACATTTTTATAGAAAATAATTTCGGAGGGGACTGTGAAACTTTCGGGGGGGGGGGGGGGGGGCTGAGACCATTTCCGGTGTCTGGAACACTAACTATTTTGATCTTGGAAGAGTTTGAGCAACTTACTTAACGCTATTACACCCAAAATAGAATATGTTTTATGAACTAAATGACCTTATTTAATTTATTTTTAGGGGTTTTATGAAATTTTCACCGATCAAATCAACATTTCGGGGGTGGGCTGCAGCCTCTTCAGCCCCCTCTTATATACGCCCATGGGTGCAGCCCCCCCCCCTTATATACGCCCATGCTCATATATGAAAAAAAAGTACGAAGATTAAAATTCTACAGGTTCTTCAAAAGAATGGATGCTTCAGGACTTACAAAGAAAAGCGTGGAACTTCATGAAATAAAAGAAGATTTAAAAGCAGCAGATATTAAGCAAACATACATTTCAGATAGACGCATTTACACAAAAAATGATTCCTGGGAACGTTGGTCCAAGGGAGTTTAGATGTAAAAGGAGTGTAGGTTCTTAGACAGATGACAGAAAAGATCCGAATAATTGAAACAAGTCTGCATACAGACAAAGCATGGGCAAGTTTAAGGGGGGCTGCAGCCTTGCCCCCTCCCTGAAATTTTGATTTAATCGGTAAAATGTGTCTTAAAAATAAATTGATAAGTTCACTTAGTTCAGAAAAAATAATTTTTTTGGGGGTGTAATAACGTTTTAGTTGGCTAACTATTCCAAGTTAGTATTCCATACCCCCTAAATATTTCCAGCTCCCCCCCCCAAAAAAATTATTTCCTATATACGGCCAAGATACAAAGAAAATCTAACTTGCCAAAACAGAGTTGATTGTATTGAGTTGATAAGTGCTACCACTATTTTAAGACCTCCACTAAGTTATCCAGGTTTCATAAAAATTAAAAAAGCCAATCAGGTCTCCCAATTTCAATTTTTTTTTTTTTTATATTTAAGAAAGAAAGCAGGGCCACCAACTGTGATTTTTGCAGAGCAAATATATTCAAATATTTAAACTTCCCTCCAACTATTTCTTAAGTAAAGGATAACATTTTATAAGTTTAAAAAGAAATAGGAAACTAAATAATGTTAAATAAATATACGATATGGATTTTTTTTTTTTTTTTTTTTTACATTATATTTACTACGCAGTCAAATATTAATCAATTACATTTCATCAAGAGAAAAATTTGAAAAAATATATATAAACTATGTTAATGAGTATTTTAATGATGGTTAGATGAATATTTTAATTTTGGAGCACAAAATATTTCTCAAATTTTTAAACTTCTCTTTAACTATTTTTGATTCAATGGCTTAAGTGAAGGATAATATTTTAAATGTTTAAAAAGATATCTAAATTATGTGAAATAAATGTACCATATGATTTTTTTTTTTTTTTTTTAACAGTCAAATATAAATCAAACACACGTCATGATCAAGGGGGGGGGGGGGAAATAAGCTACGTTAATGATTGTTCTGTGTTAAATGAATATTATTCTGATTTAATATTAATTAAAGAACAATTCCTATGCTTCAGATTTTTTTTTTTTTTTTTTTTTTGTTTTAATTTTTGGTGTACAAAATATATTTCAAATGATTAAACTCTTCAACAGTTTTTGTGGCTCAATTGACCAATATTTATAAAAAATATCTTTTGACTAGAAAGTCTTTTTTTTTTAACTTAAGACTTATTACACTATCAACTTATGTTAATATAAACATTATCAAAAAAATAATTGAATAACAAGTAAATAAACTGTGTCAGAAATATTTTTTTTTTTTTAATGACAGTTTGATGGTTATTTTTCTTATTTAAAAATTATTTATTTATAATATCTATATTTTATGGGGTTTATTTATTTTTTTAATTGTTTAGTGCAAAATGTTGTGATATTCATTTTTTTTTAAAAAATACAATACTTATTGAACTGTAAGTCATATACAGTTTTTAAACTCTTTACTGTCGTGGAAAAAAGTTTTAAAAAAACTGTGTAAATAATGATTCCTTTATTCAGCTATGTGCTTATTAATCGTAATCACGACTAGATGATTACGATGATGAACGACTATTTATTATGAATACTACATACCTGTGCTTGGGTATCCTCCTGATAGACTGGATCTAAACAAGAGGAGAAGAGGTGACTGCAACTTATATACCAAGATCCCCTCTCTCTCCTCTTACAGAATCACAGGAGATCTTACTCTGAGGTCTTAGGGTTTTAACACGAATTGACCTGTGGAGCAATTTATTGCTCGCTTCAAGAAGGATCATGTCATTTATTCCAAAACACTATTTAATCTGTAGTGACTAGTTAATAATTACATGCTTAAAACTGCCAAAGATAATTAATCTTTAAAGAAAAGATATCAGCCAAATCATGATTAGAAAAGGGTGGTGACCTGCAGATAACCCATCCTAAAATTTGTTGTTAATAATAAATGGACGTTAAAATTGAAATGATTCTCACTTAATAATAATGGACGTTATAATTTAAATAATAAAATTGAAATAAATAAATTAATCTATTACAGAGTGTCTACTACTTTTGTGAAAGCCAATCTCAGAACTTTTTCGTGATATTTTCATGATTTGAAAAGCAAATTTTTTGCACATTAAAAATAAAATCATGTTAATTAAAAATAAAAAGCTTTAGCTACTAGCTGAAAATTATTTGTAACATTACACGGATTACTGTGATGTCTATAAACTCACAATTTTATATTCATTTAAAAGAATGAATAAAACTGTATAAAATGTACATCATATTTTAAAGAGGATAGTTACATTAATTTTAGAATTGAAGAAACATTTAACTAACATTTAAAAATTACTATAGAATTAGCTATAAATGACAGTAGAGTTCAAAATTTCTAAAAATATTACTAACTAAATATTTATCATGAATGTACTTAATTTAGTAAATTAATGTGTACAGAATTTCAATATTTAAGTGTGCATATTGTAAATAATGTATAATTGATGTGTTAATGCTACAACAAAGCAATATAACAGAGGAGGGGGGAGGGCGAGGCAAATAAAATTGCGTCGCCATACAAAAAGGGCGACAATTACGGAAGCGTGGAAGTTCTGTGATTATGTTAGCCTACTGTAAAACTGAAAATTCGTGATATGGTTTCAAAATTTGGGACTTTTGCGCCCTATTTTCAATTTTGTGACTTTTTCCGTGCAGTAGACACCCTGGTTTAACAAAAACAAAAAAAATCATGTATCTATAAAAGTAGTATAAATACAATGCAGCTTAAATAAATTTGTTGGGTTAAATGGTTTTATACAGGGGTCTAAAATAATTGACAACTTTTATTTTAAAAAAAGTATTTTTTAAACTTTTACGTATAACATTTTTTTTTTTTTAAGTTTTTTTTTACTCTTGTTTTTCAACTTAAAAAAATAAAAGTTTTAAAGTAATTGTTATTAAAATACTTAATAGGAAAAAGTTTAAAGGAATAAGTTAAAGCTACTAATGTTTATTTTTGTTTTGTATCAAAAAATATATTTCAGTAAATAAACAAAAATATATTTTTAAACAAAGAACTTTTCATTTATTTTAAGAATTAATTAAATCTCAATAATAATAAAGGGTTCCTAAATAACTTTTATTCTTAAAACTTTTAAATAAAAGTCTTTTTTAACAGTTATTTTTTAACTAATAAAATAACTAACAAAATAAAAAAATAAAAAATAATAATAATTGCAGAAGTACCTATTTAAAAAATAAATTCTTCAAATTAATTGTTGTTATCTATATTTTTTACATTATAATTACATTTAGATTTTTTTACAAAATATTTTTATTTTAATTCTATATACATACGTAGATAAGTGTGACTTTGTGTGCGTTTATAAATTATTAGTTTTATTGATAAAATACATCAGTATATCATAATCCTAATGTAGAATAATATAACGATGGCCTAGAATGAAAACCTCGTATCTCAAAAATAAAATTAATTAACTTTTATACCTAAATACATGGATATTATGGTTATTGAGAAGCCCGCAAGGTTTTCTTCTCCGTCGATATAGTCCAGGACGAGTAAGATAGAGTTTCTTTGACTCTCAAGGATTGTCAAATAGAATCTTAACCATCTAATAACGTATAAAAGTTATTAACGGTTTTTTTTAGATACGAGGTTTTCATTCTAGGCCATCGATAAAATTAATAATAATATTTATAGAGGAACTTAGCATTACAAATACAAAAAGGCCAATGTGTCTTAAATTATTTCTGTCTGGCTCATTTTACTGCCATGTTTTAAGTATGAGAGAAGTACTCTTGATTGGAAATAAACCAACACATTTCAAAATGTAAGCACAATTTTTCCAGGTAAAATTGTCCTGTCAAAATTTGCTAATTAGACTGGTCTACAAAATTTTTGTGTGCCTTTCAATTGAATCCTATATTTTTATACTGTTTTAAGGTTACTGAATACGAAAACATGAATATATTTCCTTGAATGACATGAAAATATACCCAAGACAAAATTTAACTTTTAGTGAAGTGTTAATTTACAACACAATTAAAAAAAAGAACTGTATTTATTTATTATTATTTTTTTTACTTTTTACATAAAATTGGGTATTTTTAAATATTTAAGCATGACTGTCTATTGTAATTGCTTTCACGGGTATCTCTTGTCAAATTCCAGCAGTAGTCCGCCTACATTGATGCATTCCATCGACCCTCGTATCTCTTTTCCAATGCCAAAATATTTTCATGGAATCGTTCAACATGTTTGTCACTTACATCACCTCATTTACAAGGAAAAAATCAAGATGAGAATGAAGAAAATTAATTTTTAGTGACATATTGCAAGCGAACTATTGATACTTTCGAAGGAGATTGTTCAAAATAATTTTCATTTCTCTTATTGCCCAAAAAACTTAGAATGACTGCTCTAAAAGATTCACATGCTTCTTTTTCAAAGCCTTTTTATCGATCATCAGGAATTATCATCATTATTATGATAAACCTATCATGCTCCCCGTATTATTTTAAATATGGTAAAAATGAACAATAAGAGCAAACTATGAATATTAACTTGTATTTTTATCTTCAGCAAGTGAAATGCTATCAATACAGTATATTTTCATGTAAAAGGCAAATTTCATGAAGACCAGTATTATTCTCTTTTGGAAAAAAAGGTATCGTACTTTCAAATGGTGACCTTCCACTTACCACGATGTCCTAATTTACTTTTTCATTGTCTCATGACTTGATTTTCTTAAACTTTAATGGTAAACATTTTCAGAATCAATGACTTCCGCGAATTTTACTTCCTGTAAGAAACCAGCGCCCTATAAGGACCTGGAGATGGAGTAGCCCCATCGATACCCTTAGTGTCTGGTGGCGCTTCACCTGGAGGAACGCTAAACTCAAAGTTTTGTAATAACGAAGCAGTAAACAAAAAAATATTAGATCTTGCAAGATTCTGTCCAATACATCTGTGTTTCCCAGTAAACAAAGAATAATAAATATGAGATCATAAGCAAAACAAATTTAAAATATTATTCAATAAACTATCAATTTATAACTGTATTTTTTTTTTATTTTTTTTTTTTTTATGTATTTGTTTTAATAATTAGTACCTTTAATAACTGGGCTCATGAAAAAATAAATCATGAAACATTGTGTCTTATTAACTGTCGTGTAATATATATACAGGGTCCTTACTCATAAAGAATATAGCAGAAAGTAAACAAATTTTTGAGGGAAAATAACATTAATAACCATTGCTTATAATCCATTAATTAGGCTACATTACAGTAGACTCTCCCTAATCCGGCGTCCTCGGGGCCGGGGTACAGTTGGATTAGAGAAAACGCCATATTAGAGAATATGCAGTTATATATTTAAAAAACTTTATTATTTGAGGATTTAATAATATGTACCATTTTTAATATTGTATATTTAAGTAAAATTTAGGTACCAAATTATAAATTAAATACAAAATATGTAAATCCTTGCTGGTGTATTATTTACAAGAGCATAGAATATGTAGAGAGCCGCAGGTTCCCTAATAGAAACATTTACTTTCTTAGTAGAAAGATAAGTTCCTGCCTCTGAAACGAAACATTTATGCCTTTCTTGACTTCCATTCAATGAATTACCAATAAACAAATTAGATACATTACAAGCTGATATACCATCCTAATATGTGTGAGAATTCAGTCTTGAGCAAAGGGTACCAGAGGCCTCATGATCTATTTATAACATTTTTTTAGCTTAAATATGCTTTAGTTATGACTAAAATGAAAAAAAAAACAGTGTCCACTGGCGTTCGCGCATGCGTGGTAGCCATGTACGTAGAAGAAGACTTTATGTTATAAAGTACGTTACATAGGTTTGTCGGGTGGAGCTAAATCATATTAATGTTCCTGGATTTGAGCAGAAGGCTCTAAACGAAATTCCTTTGAACAGGGCCATTTGTTTTTAATATAATTTTAGTTATAAGCCTCTAATAATGCTTCAGTTAGAATGCAGATCGTGTTGAATAATCATTATGGAGGCTATATACTTCTATTCTATTAAGTAATTAATTACCTTTGAGCATTTTGAAAGTAAAAATGTTATTTGTCCTATTTTTAAATAGAATCATATAGATAACTTTGAACTAATGATCAGGAACTGCTATTTTCCCTTGATTATCGATGAACCTCTCTGGCCTAAATACTTCTGGATCTCCCCAGTAATCTTTATCCATCAGCATCCCGTTGAAGTTTGCTATCACCATAGTGTCCTGGGACAATAAAATAATTAAACTAACCTTAAACACTATTTCATTAAAATATATTTTCTTCATCTTCATACTTTGTTTTAATATACCCTGATTATTTTTGTTAATGTGAAGATAAAGAAATAGTTTAAAAGTTAAATGAGTGAGAAGGCACAATTTTACACCAATAGGGTTTAAGATTTTGATTGTTTGATTTTATCGAGTTTTTGTTCTCGTTTTCTATTTCCTCACCCTGTAGTGACACTGTAGGGAGGGATTTTATTCAAACGGTCTTATGCTATTGCGTGTAATATTCATTTGATTTTTTGCCCTAAAGTGACACAACTCAATATAAAACTCAATTGAAAATGTGACACTCTTGCCTATGTAGTGGGCATAGCAACAATACAGGATGGAAGACAAGTACAAGCTCCGAAGCTAGTTACATACAGTTTTGATGGTTGATAAAGATATATTTACCATGTCCTAGAGAGTCATAACTGGAAAACACGGCTTCTTTACTTGTGTCACTTTAAAAATATAAATTGTTTGGAATAGTTGTCAGGAGTGCATGTGCTGAAATGAGTAGATTTGTAGCCATCACCCGTAATATTTTTAATTTAGCTTTTATTTTTATTTTATTTTTTGTTGTAAGTTGAAGTAACTAGCAAGAGTTGCTTCCTGCAAATTTTAATTTTTTTTTAAAACCTTAAGTTTTATTTGTGACGTTTTAACCAGTTTAGGTTCATATTCAGGCGTCTTAAGCAGGTTAAGGTCAACTATAATTTTGATAATTTCACATTAAGGTCTATAAATGTTAAGAGCAAAACATTAAATCTGTATAAGAATCTCATAATTGAAGGGTGTGCAGCATTAAGGAGGTTGCTTCTCTTTTCACGTTTTTGGCAAATTTAAAAACAAAAATTTTAAATTTAGTTTCTTGATTTTTTTTTTCTTATCATGACATAGCCACCTACTTATGAAAGTAAGTCCATAAGGATCATATCCTAGGTTTTTTAGAGTGGTGTTTTGAGGTTTAATGATTTGAAGCTTTCTCTTTATTGCAGCAGGTTCTATGAAAAACCCAAAATTGAATTCAACTAAAATATCTATGCAGATGGAGAGTCAATATTGGACATCTCACAGTGGTTTAGTTGCTGTGATTCCATTATTGAAGTGACCAGAGCTGCTGTCTTATTCTACCAGAAGATAGGGATGATTTTTAAATCCATGATAATCTTCTGCCCTGAAAACCCCCCAAAATGGAACTGCCTCCTTATTGCTGCATGCCCATCAATTGGTTTCGTGGACAAGTCAGCTTCATACTCTTTTTTATTTATTTTTGATGGCACATCTGCATCCAGGCAGTCTCGTAAAGTAGTTAATATAATTTTTGCAACAGGTAATAAATTCCAGACTTACTTTTGGAATATCATATCCTAGAAGAGTAGTGTCTTTCAGAGCTCGGTGAGGATTACTGAATGTCCGGCCAACAAAAACACTTACTGCTTCGTAAGCTATTGCGTCTACATAAGGTAGGCTGAAAAACAGAGGGGAAAGTTTGTAAATTACACTTAATTTTTGACATTTTTTATAATGACAGAAATATTAGGCCTTACCAGTGATGTGGGGTGGGTAAATACCCAGTGGGTAGGTAAATATAAATTGGGTATTTACCCACAGGGAAGGTAAATACCCAAAAAGTGGGTATTTTCAGTTTTTGAGCTTGATACAACTTCTTTGAATATTTTTTGGTGCAAACAAGGACTGAAACTTACCCATTTGATCATAAAAGCTTTATGAACATTAATACTTACCCAGTAATATTTTAAAGAAAGTTAAAAGTCGGTCCGGGTATTTATTGGTATGTATTTACAACTTAATGTATATCTATGAATTTTCATGATTACTTTTGCAGTGGGGAAGGTTAATTAATTTTAAAAAGGTTTTATTGAAGCCTATTCAATTATTAAGGACTTATTTAAATTTTAAAAAAAGGCCAAAAACATTTTTAATGTTTATTATAATAGTTCAAAACAATTTTAAGTTAAGTTTAAGTTTGTGAGCCTTGTTAATATTATTTGAAATTATGCTCATACAGTAGTAACAACATTACAGTAAGCGGAAATCTCACCAGAAATGAAAAGGTAGCTTCTTGATGACAGAGTGTTTTGAGTCCGAGTTGGGAAACTAGTTAACATCCTTGATCCAATTGTTGAACTTATCACTGACATTCAGTTAAATGCCCCTTTGATCCACACAGTTCATAAGAGATTTAAGAATTACTGAAAACTCTTCAACAAGAAACCGAGAATCTTCTCTTCAAAAAACTTGGAGGAAAAACTTGTGTTACCTTAATAGGAGAAACGCATTCAGTTTGGTGTTGCAAACGCACATCTTGTTGCAGACTTGTTGAACTCTTCCATTTGTTTTGTGTGTGAGTTAGACAGAAGCATGGCATTGAAATCAGTTGATCTTCGGAAAAACATAGGTGACTATAGGGACCAAGAGGGATTATGGCAAAGATCCTTTGTTTGGAAAGGTCTTGAAGACAATGACAAAGAAAATAATAAAATAAGTCCCATGTTATGGTGGAAAGGCTTGAAAGGTACATGTGTTTTGATCAATGAGTAGGTAACTTAATTTGAGTTTTGAGAAATTGAGATAATCCTAGTCCAAAGTTTTAGCTGAGGCTACATTTTTGTGAATGCAGTACAGTAGTATCAAATTTAGGCAAACAACTTGTTTTATTAGTAGTCGGAAGGTCCATGGAAAATTTTCAGGTAATAATTTATTATTTATTAACCTCTCAGTGATCCTATTTTATAATTTATTATCGTTTTAATAGTTTCTCAGTGTTGCAATAGCTCTAAACTGGCAAGATCCATGACATTTTACAATATTCGATTAATAAGTCACGGTTTAGTTAAATACATTAAATACCCGGGTACTTATGAAATTGGGTATTTACCCTGGGTATATACCCTGGGTATTTACCCTTAATAATAAATACCCGGGTATTTATGAAATTGGGTATTTACCCTGGGTATATACCCTGGGTATTTACCCTTAATAATAAATACCTGGGTATTTATGAAATTGGGTATTTACCCTGGGTATTTAACCTTAATAATAAATACCCGGGTATTTATGAAATTGGGTATTTACCCTGGGTATATACCCTGGGTATTTACCCTTAATGATAAATACCCGGGTATTTATGAAATTGGGTATTTACCCTGGGTATATACCCTGGGTATTTACCCTTAAGAATAAATACCCGGGTATTTTACAACACTGGGCCTTACTAGTTATGTTTATTTATTATTTGAGATATATAAGGAGTATCCCTCTACGTATTTTATTCTGTTAGCAATTACATAAATCTTTATGCATCACTACTTAATTTGTCTCCATTGTTTTATGAATGGCTTTATCTCCTGAAGCTTGTGCTCATGACCAAACAGACCATACCAAAGTGACCATACCAAACTTTGACCTACCGGACAGCTTGACTACTTTACTCTGTGACGGGAGCCAATATAATGAAAGAACACTCCAATACTTAAAACAAATTAACCTCTATGACAACATTTAAATAAATATTAAAACTTAAAATTAACCCAAATCATAATTTAATACTGTAAGACTTTAAAAAACCGATATGTATACAATTCAGTGAAAGGTAAATTTAATATCTGTATATTTGTAGCATACACAAGGACAGAAAAACTTAATGACCAAATTACAATTAAAAGAATGACAACTACTAGACAAACAACTATATGAACTAACTATCCAAATAAATAACAGTTATCTCTACTTGACATCTGACTATTTGACATACAGCAATGAAACCAACTTGACGTAACCAACTCTACTGGACGTATTACCACAAAGATAGCAATCTTCATTGTTCTCTATATGTTTTGTCACCTATATTGCCAAAACATTAATAAATAAATAAAAAATTGTTGTCATGCAAAGATAACCATTCAGCCTGCCATTTATTGAGACAGTGACTCCCTACAACCTTTTTCAAGCCGAGGTCTATAACCAGCAAAGTGTCTTCAGTACATCGTCTAGTGGCTAGTTTTGCTAGAAGTAAGTTAAAATGTCCAGGAGCCACAACATAATGATGTCAATGTTGTGATTTTGAAGTGTATTTATTGTTTCAAAGATGTCTGTAACAAACGGGTGAGTGCTGTATACACATGTCTGTATGTTTGATTACAACTATAAATATATATATATATATATATATATATATATATATATATATTTGTTTTTAGCATTGAATTGAAGAACTTCACTCACTTAGGTCTGTCATTTAGGTTTGGGAGTCTTTCCCTTCCCACAACTCTATCGATTTCTTCTCTAGCCTTTGCCTGGATCTCTGGGCACAACAGCAAATACAGGAAACCAAAACCTAATGATTTAGTTGTAATTTCAGAGCCTGTCATGAACATATCCATATACAAATAGCTAGTAATTGTGACTCTGAAACGAAAAGTAAAATATTGAAAAAAATAATTTTTTTTTTTTTATGTGTTATTTATATGTTTTACTTCTCGATTAAGTCCGTTAAATCCTATTGAAACACTTTACTTGCCTGAAAAGCTCTATTTCCTGTCTTCTGAGATGAGCATTTGCAAGTAAACGTCCATCAGATCTCGTGGCTGGTCTTTTATAAATGTTTTCTTATGCTTATCTAGCTCAGCCTGTAAAATTTCAGTTGAAGGCATTAGTGCTAGGACATCCTGATACTAAGGGTGCGTTTACATCTGATAGTTATTGCAGGATATTTATGTCAGACAGAAATTGTAACTAATTTAAACTGCAAACAATTTATGTCTGATATTTCTATTTCTATCACGAGCAATAAGGGTATGTTTACGTCTATACTTCTTGCAGGAAATATATCTCAGGTGTCTGATATAATAATAATGATAATTACCTATTCGAAACCTGCGATATATTTCCTGCGAGAAGTGTCAGATGTAAACGCACCCTAAGAAGTTGCGTTGATGAGACGTAATACTTAAACATTAGTTCACTATTGATAACATTAGAGGGTGCTGGAGGTTTATTTAAGATAAAATAGGTAATATTTGACTTATTAAATCCATGGTACTGGCAGAAATTTATGGATAAATATATGTTAGAGTATGTCGAAGATGAGTTTGCTGGTTAGAGAGACGGGAGGAACACACAATGGCAGTACCTAAAAATCACCCATGATATTCAAACTGCCATGGATAATCAAACTCTCAGTATCGTAGGAGTCCTAGATTTCTTTAAAAAATGTTGATATCTCAGACCATCAAATCCTTCTCATTAACCCACGACAAAGCACCAGTATATTGGTCGTGAGCAGCTTTGTCCCAGATGATGAAGTACCAATATATAGGCGTTAGCATTTCATGTTCAGCATATTAGAGTGACATGGGTGAGACTTCTCGGAAGATGATACATGACAGCCCGGTCCTACCTCAGCTTGAGGAAGTGTTATTGAAGAGCATTCCCGGATTTTGAGGAAGACAGTTGGCCTTTTCCGACGAGTAATCAATGTAATTTATTTCATTAATTTAATTAATAATCTAAAAATATGACTAATGAAATATTTATGGTCAAAGTACATAATTTAGTTAATTAATGTGTACAGAATTTCAATATTTAAGTCTGCACATTTGTAAATAATGGATAATTGGTGTGTAAATTCTTCAACAAAGGAATCCAACAGAGTTAGGGGGTGGGAGAGGCAGATAAAATTGCATTGCCATAAGGCAACAATTACGAATGGGCGAAAGTCCCGGGATTACGTTTGATTCCATTACAACTAAAATTTCGTGACATGTTTTCAAAATTTATAACTTTTTCCTGATTTCCTGCCCTATTTTCAATTTTGTGACATTCTCGTGATTTTCATGACTTTTTCGTGCAGTAGACTCTCTGCTAAGTCATTTCCAACTGAACTCTGTCCCTCGTGACTTTCCACTTTTTCTCGCCCCCTTGAGGTTCCACCATAAAGTGTCTTTTTTCTGGATCGATAAGGTTATTCCAGTGTGCCCTATCTACCTATTTTCCTTTATTTGACCTTCTGCTTTGTTAAAATTATATAATTATGGCAATTGCTAAGTAAAACGCATGTTATTATTAGAAGATATGAATAGAAAGGATAGTAATGCCTGTATTATACTTACTCTCAAAAATGTCCAAAGTTCTTGATGAATGACAATAAATTGCTTGTACCCTGAAATGTTGGGAGCAATATGCCGTAGAATGGGGAATTGGCTGAAGAGAGCGCCTACCATATCAATATTAGCAAAGAGTTCTGTAAGTAGCTCTCTGAGTTTCTTCAGCTCTTGATCTCCGGGTGAATAGCGAATGCTCGCCATCATCATCCAGAGAGTATTCAGCACGTTCACGCCGAACGCATCTTGCATGCTCAAAATTTTCCCATTTTCCTCAGAGCCTGCTAACTTTTCCTTGAATGCCGCCACGAGATGCCCTGCTTCCGATTCGACCAATTCTGCCATTGTTCTCCGTCCGAAACCGAACTCCTTCAAATGCCTTAGAACGAATCTTCTTTGTTCCTGCCAGAATTCTTCGTCCGTCAGAATTAAACCTAAAATAAATGTTGATTGATTACAACTACTTAACAATAAAAAAAAAGAAATATTATTTGATTAAAAAAAATTGTCATCAGTCTTCTCTTCAAGAAACATTTTTTTGAGCATAGGCATTTCGAGGCAAGCCTCATCCTCAATGCTCTGTGGGTAATATAAACAAACATATCAAGAAATAAAGCCAAATCGATATATTTTTAGAACTGATGTCTCAAATGTAGGCTGGAAGCTTATTATCATTCAAAGAATAATAAATTGTGTAAAAAAAAAGAAGATTTTTCTTGGAATGATAAGAATGCTGTTGCCAAACACAGTCAGCCATCATTTGGACAAGACTGTTTCATTCATGAAAGGAATAAAAACAAACTGCCTTTAAAACAATAAATAATTGTAAATTGTGATTCAAAATCCAATAACCAAATGTACCATTTTTTAAAAGACTTTATATATATTATTTTTATTTATTAAAGTTCTATTTATAATTTAGTTATTAATTATTTATTTTTTAAAAGGGCTATTTGAACCTTTTTATTTTTAAAGGACTGTAATCTATTTATTTTTTAACATACTATTATTTTAGAGGACTTATATATTTTTTTAAAGGACTATTTAATGTCTATTTATTATTTGAAGCACCATTTATAACTTATTTATTTTTTAAATGTACTATTTATAATATACTTCTTTTTTTTAAGTACAAATTATTTCTTGAAAGGTCTGTTTGTTTTTATTCTCTTTCATTTGTTTTTTCATTATGTACTTGGTTGGAATGTTCATCTATGTTGTACAAGAAGCAACTAGTATGAGCCATTGCCTTGAAAGACCAATGCACAAATAAATATTTTTCAAGTGAAGGTTGATGACTATTTTAATGAACCTGGTGGTGGTATGTCACTTGGATAACCTTCAACATCCAGCTCCTATATAGCCAAAATATTATTATTATCATATCAGTTCTTTAACACTTTAGCTGCGGCAGCTGTAAAAGTGAATCCTCTCCATTTACTAGCCTTTTGAATCTAAAGGGAAAAGTAATGGAGGAGTGTCCTTCCGAAGGGACACTTGTAAGCAGGTGAGTTCACTAGTGTCCTTCTGGCAGCGAAAGAGTCTAATTCTCAATCTAACTATGAATGTAGTTTGGTCCGTATTTTTAAAATACTTATAACTGAAATGAACAATAACATTATAAATCTCTTAGAGAAAAATTTGTAAGTTTTAAACTTATGCTCTCGTCAAGTTATAATAAATATACAAAATAACAAAAAAAAAATAAAAATATGAATAGTCTTACCTCTCCTCGTTCCCCAAGTTCTGGTTTCTTAGAATGGACCTTGAGGTCTTCCATCGAACTCCTCTTTAGTCAGCATTTCCTTGATGGCAGAGAAATTGTAACACACCACCTGCCTGTCTTTTCCTACTTGTAGTCCTACGACTGGACCGTACTCCTTCGCGAGGCGTGCTGTAGCTAGGTAGAGATATCCTCCTAAGTCTCGACGTAGCTTTGAAATCGTCAGAGCACTTCCCAAAATTGGGAACCATTTCGGACCTAACATAAGAAAAAAAATCAACGAGGATATGATTAAACATGGTTGTGTGTGTGAGTGTTACCTTTCTAAGGGTGTGTTTACATCTGATAGTTATTGCAGGATATTTATGTCAGACAGAAATTGTAACTAATGTAAACCGCAAACAATTAATGTCTGAGATATATATTTCTATAACGAGCTACAAGTGTCGACACTTCTATATTATCAGGTGTAAACACTGATTATAAAGAAAATAATTTAATGTCAGAGATAAATATCTTGGCTACTAGCTGTATTGTCGACACTTCTATACCAACAGATGAAAAACTGATTATTTGTGCCATGATCTATAACGGGCGGTCAATTTATCGCAGATTTGAACAAATCCATGTATACATATCCATGACGTAAATGACTAAATATTTCTGTCAGTATGTAAACTTGCACCCTAAGGGTGCGTTTGCATCTGATAGTTATTGCACGATATTTATTTCAGACAGAAAGTGTGAATAATGTAAACTGGAAATAATTTATGTCTAAGATATATATTTTAATCACGAACAATAAAGGTGTGTTTACATCTGGCACTTCTTGCAGGAAATATATCTCAGGTTTCGGATATAATAATTATCTATCCGACACTTGAGAAATATTTCCTGTGAGAAGTGTCAGATGTAAATGCACACTAAGTAACAATTTCTGTCTGACATAAATATCCTAAACTTTACATATCCGAGCAAAACTTTACATACAGCTTACCTGTTAAAATGTCATGACTGAAGGTGATTTTAAGTAATTAGAAACAGCTATGAAAAGTCAGCTGTTTGAAAATCAATAGACTCCAAAAATAAAATTTGATTATCCACAAGGAGAACAGTCAATTGACATAACATTTTTCATTTTGTGGATAAAATCATTTCTGTCAATTAAATTAAAAAAATATATTGTTTACATGATTTGACTACAGCTAAAAGTCCAGTTCTTTGGCCCCCAAGAAGGATCCACTCATGAGAACACTGTTTCCAAAGAAAAAAAAGTTGTAGTGCTTACAATTTTGTGTAAATAGACTTCAAGGATCATGTTTAAAACGTTTTTACAGAAGGAGAGTCGAATGAAACCACATTCAAGGCAATATATTAAGAAATAATTGAAACAAATAGAATTTTTGTCCCGGGTTCTCCAAAACCCAGATTCCACATTTAAGCAGCCTGAGATATATAAATTCTGGTTATGTTTGGAGTAAAGAAAGTATTAAAAAAGAAAAAAAAAAAAAAGCAATATTACATAGCTCCTACAATTAAAAATGAACAACTTGGGTGAGAGGAAAGATGAATTCCTGCTCAAATATACAAAAATGTTTAATTAATTCTTAGTTAATAATAATGGACGTTAAAATTTAAATAAATAAATGTTTATTTATTTGGCAGACAGACTAAGATGCTCACATTGCAACGTGACATCCTGATAGACTGAATTGAGCTAACTCATAGCACTCTGCTCCACAACGGAAGCTATGTATAGTTGGTATCCCTCTTCCCCATGGATCATCTCGCAAAGTCCAAGATCATGCGAAACCCTGGGGGCTCGGTGGGTTATCCACAGCTTGATAGCCTTTTTTACAGCCTTTCAAATGCTGGGCTCTACCCCTTTGCTGTTTCCTTCTCCTGTGGCACACTCTCCTCTCTGGGTCGAGTGAAAATTTGCCCAGACATTGGAATGAGCGGGTTCAGAAACTCGGAGTAAAGAATATGTCTTCAGCATACTATCAAAATTTATAAACCACCCAATAACACAACAGAGATGTAGGTTTCTGACTTATGACTACGTAGATCAAAAGATCAAGACAGAAAGCACACCATGAAATAACACCAAACTCACGTCCAAGCGTGAGACCAGAGAACTCCTTTGAGATAATGTTAGCTATAGCACTTTAGGAGAACCAGGCAACTTAAGATAATGTATTATTAGACATGATGGTGCATATCGGTGATATATTTCTTTAAAGGTTCTATGACCAAAGAAGTTTCAAATACTTTGAGCCCTTACCTGGTGGGAAGTTAGGCGGCTTCTTAACATCCAGATATATAAGAAGACCAAGGCACAGGAAGAACAGCACAACAGCCAGCCACATTCTCTGAAGACATATTCCGACATACATTTTTTTTTTTTAAATTTCAACTCCAGAGCAAATATGGAATCAACTACTAATAAACCACCCATTTTTTTAAATAATGTTTTTTTTTGTTACATATGTTGCGCAATTCTTATGCAACAAATTGGTAGAGTATACTAAGAATCTACTACATATGAAGGGGTCGGGGCAAAATAGTGCCGAGCAACATTTTCAACAAAATTTATCTTTAGTGGTTATATGCTGGATATTATGTGGGACTATCAGTCTATAATACAAATGTTACTAACTTTTTAATTGTATTTAATGCTGAATTACAAAGTACTGTAATCCAGTGCCTTCTATGTTTTGGCGCTTCCGTGAAAATACAGTTGAATCTGGAATGCAAACTTGGACGGTTGTGTATTCTCCCCTGTTCCCAAGTTTACTTTTATCGATGCAGCTTTCTATACTCTTCCAATGAGTCATTGGCAGTTCTTTAGTAGTTAGAAATTTTTATTAGTAAAACAAAATAAAGATAAACATATTAGTTATATTGTTTCCAAGAGCGAACGTTGAGAAAGATGATGGAGTCATTTCCGCTTTAGATACTTTAAGTTTACTTTTATGAATCTAAATCCTACTTCTTTTTGACATTTCATTTTAAATTTTTCCCTAAAGATCAAAACCTATCATGTGAACGGAACCGCACAGGGAAGACACAGTACCTGTGAAAAAAATCGTTGCGCTTCGTATGCTTGCAAATACTCGTTTTATAGGCTTCTTGGCCTAGGAAAACTATTGAAACCAGTTTTAAGGCGTTTTCGAGAAAAGTGGAAAAATATTTGTCGAATAAAGTTTGTGGTTTTGGGTTCATAGGATCATGGGATTCAGTTAAAATATTTTCTGCATGTCTAAAATTCATATTAACAAAGATGTTTAAATTTTGGTTAAGTTTGGAGTTAAGGAAGGATTAGAATAAAACATTTGGTAAATGTGAAGGAGCGCGGTCTCCACACCGATCCTTTTGAAATGTTGCACTATAACGTATTTTGATGCACTAAACACAAATCCGTTAAAAAAAAAAGCTCGCTTTTCACTAGGAAAGAAGTTATTAAGCACTAAAGTTCACTGTTATGGAGGTTGTAAAAGACGGGGTAACAGCGTATTTGTAAACACGCGCATGCGCAATAGTCCTTAATGACGAAGTGTAATTGAAATTTAGACTCACCTTGTGGTAGCTGACTTGGTCGTAAATTGTCGCTTTTGGGCATACGTGCTATGCGTTTCCGTTCGCTCAAGAAGATATCAAAACCCCTAGCCAATCCAACTCGCTAAAATTAATAGAATTCTATTCATTTTAGCGAGTTGGATTGACTAGAGTTTTGATATCTTCTTAAAAGTTGTAAAAAAAAAATTAAAGAATGGTTTATTATTTTAAAACTTTTTTTTGAATAACTAACTGGAGATAAATTGATAAATACTTGATGGTAAATTTCAATTAGACATCCTTATTACGAACTTTTCCATACCCGCGCATGCGCATGTTGACAAACATAGTAGATTACATTACCTTTCAGAAAGCGCAAAACAGTGAACTTTAGTGTTTCATAACTTCTTTCCTAGTGAAAAGCGAGCTTTTTTTTTAACGGATTCGTGTTTAGTGCATCAAAATACGTTATAGTGCAACATTTCAAAAGGATCGGTGTGGAGACCGCGCTCCTTCACATTTACCGAATAAAGTTTGTGGTTTGGGTTCTTAGAATCATGGGATTCAGTTAAAATATGTTCTGCATGTCTAAAATTCATATTAACAAAGATGTTTAAACTTTGGTTACGTTTGGAGTTAAGGAAGGATTAGAATAAAACATTTTATTAATAGACATGAAAAGTTTTACGAACTTCATATATTTTCCTTACTATCTCGAAAACGGTTGGGAAAACGTGGTAAGTGGAAAGTAAACATTCGAAAACTTACTAAATTTTCTAAAAAGAAGGTCCTGGAGCAATTTTCGTTTTGGCGATGTCAATCGGAGAAATAAGTGCTTAAAACTTCAAATGTGTTTGTTTTGTTCTTTTGAACGGGTTTTCGTGGTTGCTTAGCTCACTTTTTAATTGCATTTATTTATAAGATTAGTATTATAGTTGAAGAAGTCAAGAAAATGATTAAGATTTTGATATTTTTAAGTGCATTGAACTGCGTAATAAGTATTTCACAGTTCACTGATTTGTGGCGGTGGGGGCTGGCCAATCAAGTTGTTGTGTGTGTTGCCAGGTAAAAGAGTACGCTGGCCCTTTGTCACGGGCCATAAAACCATTTCAAGAAAGGTTGAACCAAAATAATAACTTTTTCTATTTCAATCTTTCCAAATGACACTAGGGATAAGAATGGAACCTTAGTTCCTGCGAGTCGGACTTTTTTTTTAAAATTGGATTCAACCGTAAACTGACTTTGCCAAATAAACAAGATAAGTTGTATTGAGAAACAATTTTTGGTTGTTTGTAATAGTGATTTCCGAAGGGAGTACAAAGTGTCAGACTCACAAGGGGAGTATGCAGCGATGGGGTCACCAATCTTGACCATTTTTTTTTTCAGGTGATTCTACATCGAAAAATAGTCGACACATGTCCGAGCGTTCCGTCCAATGCGCCTTAGGAGCCGAGAAATAAAATAAAATAGGTTGAAAGTGCTTTATTTTTTATATCGAGTTTAGAAAATGATATCGTTTCACTAATTCATTTGTTTTTTAGAGTAGATTAAAGGAAAAATATAATCGTTAAACAATAATTTATATTTTGTCAAATAAATTCAAAAATATGCTCACGTTTTTAAGTAAACTAGTATTATACTTTTTTTGGCACAAAAAATAATAGCAGATTTGAAACCAGCACCCCAAAAAACCCTATTGGGGTAAATATCATTGAAAACAAAAAATAATGATTTATCCCAGTCTGGAAGAGACTAAACATTTGTAAGTAACGTGTTGTTTTAAAATTAAATATCTCCCTTTGAGATAATCCGATTTTTACGTCATTGAAATCTTTCAAAAAGAAGAAAGACTCCTTTTTCTACCCATATAAATGACTATTGTATTATCTCAAAAGGTACTTGCAAAAAATGTTTCTCAAAATAAAAATAAAATGTAAACGTTTATGCATATAACATGGGCGTATATAGAAAATAATTTCGGAGGGGGCTGGGAAAATTTCGGGGGGGGGGGGGCTGAGACCATTTCCGGTGTATGGAATACTAACAATTTAGATCTTGGAAGAGTTTTAGCCAACTTAAACGCTATTACACCCAAAATATAATATGTTTTATGAGCTAAATGATCTTTAATTTATTTTTAAGGGTTTTATGAAATTTTTACGGATCAAATCAAAATTTCGGGGGGGGGGGCTGCAGCCCCCTCAGCCCCCCACTTATATACACCCATGGCATACAACGTCGATCCCAGAACACGTAGAAACACCCCGATTGGAAGGAAATGTGTCACATTAGGGCTTTTATCGACCCTCCAAGTTTGGTTTGAATCGAGTAAATATTCTTTGAAATATGGCCGGATTGGTGAATCTTTAACAAAATTTTAGAGTCCCCCCTTAGCGAAATTTAAAATACATTTTTTTTTTTTTTTTGTAATATTCCCAAAATTTGAATTTAGGGTTTTTCAATGTGCTAAAAACGAATCTGATATCCGTTTTTAAATCAAAATTTTTTTTATAATGGATAACTTTTTAAAGAACGCTCGGACACGTGTCGACTATTTTTCGATGTAGAATCACCAGAAAAAAAATGGTCAAGATCGGTGACCCCATCGCTGTATACTCCCCTTGTGAATACTTTTCTATACTAGTACGGATAGTTATTTAAATTTTTCAAAAAAAAAACATATTTTTCTATCCCAAGATTTCCAAAGGACAATAGGAATTAGAATGAAAACGCATTTAAGATGAATCAGTTCCAGAAAGTCGGACTTTTTTAAGAGCCTTTCAAATAACAGTGCTTACCTTTGGTGAGAATCCGCCCAACTGACTTGATCAAAACAGAATTTTGGTTGAAATGGCTTACATATCTACACACCCCACCTCCATGCTCTCCGGCAGACTAATTAACTTTTAATTTTGGATTATAAAACCGAAAAGCCATCTCCTGAAAAAGGGCCAAGTAGTTATCTGGCCGTTTCTCACAAGAGCTCCTCAATTGTAAATGTTGAAAGATTCTTGAGTATTTTCGTATACCAAATGATGAGGATCAATGTTAGCGTGTTAACTCCCTCCTTATATGGACTTAAACCATGCTGATGACAAAAATCAACGATTTATGGCCCAAACGTCAAGAGGGGAAGGTAAATCTTCGTTTTAAGGGCCACAACACAGCTGATTTGATTCAATCTGGCGGATATCACCTGTTTAATTTATCGATAGAGTCCAAACATAAAAATCGATTTTATAGAGGAACATTAACCAAAAACGTTCATATAGATAGAGACACTCAATCAAAACAATCATTGATTTACTGCCAAACTATGATTTGGTATCGATTTACAAACGAACTAGGTACCGAATCAATGCGAAACTATGAACTGGTACCCTCTGACGAACGAGTCACTGTCAAATAATGGTACTGACTCACAATCAAAATAGCTACCAAGTCACTGCGAAACTATGGTATGACACTGACTCACAATCATAAATTTACTGCCAATCTATGATTTGGTATCGATTTACAAACGAACTAGGAACCGAATCAATGCCAAACTATGAACTGATACCCTCTGACGAACGAGTCACTGTCAAATAATGGTACCGACACACAATCAAAACAACAATTGATTTACTGCAAAAATAGGATTGGGTATCGATTTACAAACGAACTAGGTACCGAATCAATGCCAAACTATGAACTGGTACCCTCTGACGAACGAGCCACTGTCAAATAATGGTACTGACTCACAATCAGAACAGCTACCAAGTCACTGCGAAACTATGGTATGACACTGACCCACAATGAAAATAGCTACCAAGTCACTGCGAAACTATGGTATGACACTAATCTACAATCAAAATAGCTACCAAGTCACTGCGAAACTATGGTATGACACTAATCTACAATCAAAATAGCTACCTAGTCACTGCGAAACTATGGTATGACACTAATCTACAATCAAAATAGCTACCAAGTCACTGCGAAACTATGGTATGACACTAATCTACAATCAAAATAGCTACCTAGTCACTGCGAAACTATGGTATGACACTAATCTACAATCAAAATAGCTACCAAGTCACTGCGAAACTATGGTATGACACTAATCTACAATCAAAATAGCTACCAAGTCACTGCAAAACTATGGTATGACACTAATCTACAATCAAAATAGCTACCAAGTCACTGCGAAACTATGGTATGACACTAATCTACAATCAAAATAGCTACCAAGTCACTGCAAAACTATGGTATGACACTAATCTACAATCAAAATAGCTACCAAGTCACTGCGAAACTATGGTATGACACTAATCTACAATCAAAATAGCTACCAAGTCACTGCAAAACTATGGTATGACACTAATCTACAATCAAAATAGCTACCAAGTCACTGCAAAACTATGGTATGACACTAATCTACAATCAAAATAGCTACCAAGTCACTGCGAAACTATGGTATGACACTAATCTACAAACAAATTAGCTACCTTCATTTAGACACCTTAGTTTATGAATTTGTAATTATTTACTAAAAAACTGTAATCTATAACATTATGTTCCAATTTTTACTATTACCGTTTGCTTCATATATTCTAACTATTAATTATAACATTATGTTCCAATCTATACTTTCACCGTTTGCTTTATAAATTCTAACTATTAATTAGAATAATTAGACTAATTACTGTCCAACAACAGTCAAACAATATTAATTGTTATTAAGGAGTCAAACAATATTAATGCATGTTTTTATTTGTTGTTAGCACCTGATGATGGCACATTTGTGTTGAGAGGTCTAGTGCAAAATAAAGAAAATTTGTGGGAAGACTGAATTTTGTTTCACCCTCTGGGATATATATATATATATATATATATATATATATATATATATATATATATTTGTCTGTTCGCTCATTTCTGAGCATAGAATAAAACGAATGAAACCATTTTCAAGGGGATAGCTTTAACCGTTTTCGAGAAAATTAGAAAAATAGGTTTTGAATACCGTTTTTGGTTTGGGTACTTGGAATCATGGGATTCAGTTGAAACATTTTCTGCATGTTTTACTTTCATTAAAACTAATATGTTGAAATTTTGGTTACGTTTGGAGTTAAGGAAGGGTTAGAATAAAATATTTTATTAACAGACATAAAAAGTTTTGGTAACTTTGTATACTTTCCTTAATATCTCGAAAAAGGTTGAGAATCTTGGTAAATGGAAGATTACCATTAGAAAGCTTACTAAGTGCTCTACAAAAAAGGTTCTGATGAAAGTTTTGATTAGGCGATGTCAATCGGAGAAATAAGTGCTTAAAACTTTAAAGTAATATATTTCGCTTATTCGAACTGTTCTTTTTGTTTATTTTTATTCCTTGTTATTTTTTAATTGCTTATAGTTAGATAATGTATTTGATAATAAATCAGGTTAAGAAAAATAAGAAAAACAATTTAATGTTAGAGATATGGATTTCTAAGATATATAGCTTTTCAACTGCCTAGCCTGTTGGCCGACCCATCCAGGTAAGATCGTAAATAAGACCTTTCTAGAAATGTAGACCCAAAATAATAACAGCTTCTGTTTTAATCATTCTAAATGAGTCTAGGGATAAGAACGGAACCGCGCTAAGATGATGCAGTTCCTGCGAGTCGGACTTTTTGAATTTTATCCTCGGGATCCCCAGAGACTCCCGCATATCACATTTCTACCAGGAGCTAAATTGGCTATTCCCTTTTTATCGACGACAGTACCTCCTCGGCTCAGTCCTTTACCAAGTGATTCAATCTTCTTATATTTTTCAACTCCTTAAATTTAAATCCTCTGTTTACTTCCGGTGACACCCGATCTCGTCCTTCCGATCTTTATATTCCTTCCCACCGTACTGCATTATTAGAAAAATCATTTGTCACCCGGGCCATCTCGCTATGGAATTCCTTACCTCTGCTGTCCGCCATTCTATCAACCTAGAAACCTTTAAATCCCGACTCTTCCAACACTTTATCCCTGCAAGTTTTACCCAATCCCTAGTTTATATGAAAGCTGCAGTATTTATAAGTTTATAGAATAAATTGTTTTCATTAGTCTGCCTTTCTTCCAAATCTCCTTCCTATATCTACAACCTCCTTCAGTTTAAATCTTCTGTCCATTCCCGTGGTACCCGTTCCCGTCCCTCCGATCTCTATCCTCCCATTCATAAAACAGCCTTCTTCGACCGTTCCTTCATCTCCCGAGCCTCCTCCTGGAACTCTCTCCCTCTTTCGATTCGACACTCTCCTTCCTTACCTGTATTTAAATCCCGCCTCTTTGCTTTTCTTCTATCCTCCCAAGAAGACGCTTCTTAAGATTTGACTATCAGGAAGACCAGTTTAGCTATGTAAATTATATTGTTGTTTTCTTCTCTTGTTTATGCATTTATTTTTGTTCATATCCTTTTATAGCCCCCATTTCTTTAATATTTATTTATTTTTTTAATATTTATTTAATTTTTTAATATTTATTTAATTTTTTAATATTTATTTAATTATTTATTTGTTTATTTTAAATTATTTTATTATATTCTCATCCCCCGCAGAATATTGTATCATCATTGCTCTTCTTCCTCCAGTATTGTACAATCGCTCCGTAATCACTATTTTATTTTTATGATTTATGTACATATTTACTTATGTTTTATTTTATTATTTAAGACTTTACTAATAATATTTGTATTCGTTTTTTTTTCTGCTTTTGTTTGTTCTTTATTTATAGTTATATTTTTTGGTTAAATTTGTTTATTCAACCATATGTATTTACTTTTATTCTTATGGGACGAAGTCCCAGAATAAAGTATTTTTTTTTTCATTCATTCATATTCAAAATTATTCCTATGGGATATGTGTCCCGGAATAAGAATACAAAAATGTTCGTTCCGTTTCACAATCAAAATATCTACCAAACAACTGCGAAACTGTGAATTGTTGAGGACTCAAGAACCTGTCATCAAAACACTTTAAGATTGCCCAGTAGCTAATTAGACAAGATAATTTCTATGACAATGGCGAAGCTAGAGAGAGAGGGAGAGGGAGAGGGAGAGGGTGAGGGAGAGGGAGAGGGAGAGAGAGAGAGGGAGACCCGAAGAATGGTACAGTAGGGTTCGAGAGAGATGGAGCTAGCTGTTATCAGAGACACGAGCCTAGGGCCTTCTCTCAAGCCTCACCGTCACCATGTTATCAGTACCTACTAACCAGACTGTACCTTTCCAGTCGCCTAGTAATATACCTCAGTCGCCGGCCGTCTTCACTCCGTGAAACATCTCGCGACTCGAGCTCTCTTCAATTCTTGTAAACACGTACGTATTTATATAGGTTATACGGTAAACAATTGTAATATTTAAATAAGACTCTGCTTTAACTTTTAAAAATCTTTAAAAAAGAATCTTCTTGGCCTATTTACAATATTCTTGGCTATTATATAACTGAGATCTCCCAAATACCAAATAAGATGACCAAGAAACACATGATTACCATCAAACTTCTTCTTTCTAACAGACATTTACAACTCATACTTTCATTTGAATCTTACCAAATAAATAGCCAACAATCTATAAATTTCACAAACTGTGCTTATATCAAGTGTGTTTATATCCGGTGCTAGAATATCATCTTTCGCATGTATATTAAATAATTTTATTATTTGTTTTTTCTTCATCTTAATAACGTATAACTTCTTTCAACAGTTACAGGCTAATATTATTGATATAAAGTACAGTCAAACATATAAACAATACGTCAAACCCCCTTCGGTTCTACCTAATATATACCAAAAAATACCAAGATAAAAATATATACACACACACGCACATATATATATATATATATATATATATATATATATATATATATATATTTATAGTTCGTTAGCCAGCTAAATCAGCAAAGCAAAAAACCGAACCTTGCAGATGTATAAATGAATTATTATATTATTGTTGATTGTTTTAAAAATAAGTTGGAAATTGCAATAACTTGAATATAAACTTTTGATTCTCAACTGAAATGTATGATTCTTATGAATTATCTAGATATATTGCACAGAGAAACAAAAAAGTTACAGAGGAATTGCTTTAAGAACCAGTTTATGTAATCTACTTGTTAAAATGAATCTCTTGTGGACTTCTAGCCTAAATTTGAGCATAGAAATTCATTCTGTTTATGAATGCCTTCGATGGAAATATGTAGCAGAAGTTTTATTTTACAATAGTAGTCTTTCGGGTCCAGTGGCGGCTAAGGGGGGGGGGTAGC
The DNA here is from genome assembly GCA_946811695.1 of Gonocerus acuteangulatus. Classification (NCBI taxonomy): domain Eukaryota; kingdom Metazoa; phylum Arthropoda; class Insecta; order Hemiptera; family Coreidae; genus Gonocerus; species Gonocerus acuteangulatus. The sequence continues at coordinate 9,930,452 of OX328130.1, forward strand.
TTATTATATAAGAATGAAAATTCACAATATTTTTCGGTTAAGTTAGAAAAGTAAATTTTAGGCTCATTAATAGTAATAAGTTCTAATTAATATAAGTTTTTAGTTTATCAAATATTTCTTTAATGATTTCGAGTAAAAACTTTGATTCTGCCCCCCCCAGGCACGGCGGTAAGCCCATTCTAAATTTGCCCCCCCCCCCCCAGAAATGTTTGTCCAGAGCCTAGAGCCGCCTAAGTGTGGGTCAGGCAGATGTTTCATTCTTGATACACTACATGGGCGTATATAGGAAATAATTTTGGGGCTGGAAGAATTTCAGGGGAGGGGGGTATGGAATACTAACAATCTGTAACTTGGAATAGTTATTGTCTTTTTTAAAAAAATATTATCCTTTTTCCCCCAAAAAAGGAAAGAATTCTGAGGTCAATCTTATTTCAAGGTTAAATTGGTGTGATCTATTCCTCAGACCTTAAATCCTTTATTTATTTATACATTTAACGTTTCGGCCTTCGGGCCATCTAGAAATAAAATAACGTAAGTGTTACAAAAAACTTAATTTAACCCTCTTATTAAATAATTTATCATAATTTAACCCTATGTCCATTTTTATTCTATTGTTTACCTAAATTCCAGCAGCCTCTTTTTTAAAAAACTTTTTACTGAAGTATAAAGGTACTGAAAGATAAGTCTTATTAGATCATGACAGTCTTGACAATGTGAGGGATAAAAAAAGAAAATGGTGGTGTTTTGGGATTTGGAAGGTGCCTAGAAAATTTGAAGAATGGTTTTAATAATTGTAATTGCCAGGATGACAAGGCCGGTACTGGAAAAGTTTTTTCAAAAAGAGGCTGCTGGAATTTAGGTAAACAATAGAATAAAATTGGACATTGGGTTAAATTATTATAAATTATTAAATTAGAGGGTTAAATTAAGTTTTCTAACACTTACTTTATTTTACTTCTAGAAATTGAAAATGGCCTGAAGGCCGAAACGTTAGATGTAAAATAAATAAAGGATTTAAGGTCTGAGGAATTGATCGCACCAATTTAACCTTGAAATTGGAACAGTTAGCCAATGAAAACGCTATTACACCCAATAAAAAACTATTTTTTCTGAACTAAGTGATCATATTTAATTTATTTTTAAGGTTTTTATGATACATTTTTACATTTAAATTACTTGTCACTAAACACTTGTTGGGATGTTTACACGATCTGTTAACGGACAACTGCTTAGTGGAATGGTGGTGGGAGAGCTTACTTGTCACTAAACACTTGTTGGGATGTTTACACGATCTGTTAATGGACAACTGCTTAGTGGAATGGTGGTGGGAGAGCTTACTTGTCACTAAGCACTTGTTGGGATGTTTACACGATCTGTTAATGGACAACTGCTTAGTGGAATGGTGGTGGGAGAGCTTACTTGTCACTAAGCACTTGTTGGGATGTTTACACGATCTGTTAATGGACAACTGCTTAGTGGAATGGTGGTGGGAGAGCTTACTAGTCACTAAACACTTGTTGGGATGTTTACACCATCTGTTAATGGACAACTGCTTAGTGAAATGGTGGTGGGAGAGCTTACTTGTCACTAAACACTTGTTGGGATGTTTACACGATCTGTTAATGGACAACTGCTTAGTAAAATGGTGGTGGGAGAGCTTACTTGTCACTAAACACTTGTTGGGATGTTTACACGATCTGTTAATGGACAACTGCTTAGTGAAATGGTGGTGGGAGAGCTTACTTGTCAGTTAGTAAATAGAACAAAATACTATTCACTTGCCACAAAAATAAAACCTGTTTTTTTTGTTTTTTTTTTAATTATAGGATTGTGACCCTTGTTCTGAACTAAATCTTTCAAAATTGGCAGAAGGTTATATATTATAAAAACTTCAATTTCTTATTTATTTATTTTTATTATGTGTTCTACATGTTTCGCGCAACTTGACGCCTCTTCAGGAGCAACTTAAATTAGTACATTTCACATCAGCCTCAGCTGACCTGAAGGAGGTTTATTTAAGTTGTTCCTGAAAAAGTCAAGTTGCGCGAAACATGTAGAGCACATAATAAAAATAAATAAATAAGAAATTGAAGTTTTTATAATATACTAGCTGTTACCCAGTGTGCCATGCTACACCTACTTTCTGCCTATGACTCTCCCCGTATCAAGATCTACCTGTATACTAGCTGTTACCCAGTGTGCCATGCTACACCTACTTTCTGCCTATGACTCTCCCCGTATCAAGATCTACCTGTATACTAGCTATTACCCAGTGTGCCATGCTACACCTACTTTCTGTCTATGACTCTCCCCGTATCAAGATCTACCTGTATACTAGCTATTACCCAGTGTGCCATGCTACACCTACTTTCTGTCTATGACTCTCCCCGTATCAAGATCTACCTGTATACTAGCTATTACCCAGTGTGCCACGCTACACCTACTTTCTGCCTATGACTCTCCCCGTATCAAGATCTACCTGTATACTAGCTATTACCCAGTGTGCCATGCTACACCTACTTTCTGCCTATGACTCTCCCCGTATCAAGATCTACCTGTATACTAGCTATTACCCAGTGTGCCATGCTACACCTACTTTCTGTCTATGACTCTCCCCGTATCAAGATCTACCTGTATACTAGCTATTACCCAGTGTGCCACGCTACACCTACTTTCTGCCTATGACTCTCCCCGTATCAAGATCTACCTGTATTCTAGCTGTTACCCAGTGTGCCATGCTACACCTACTTTCTGCCAATGACTCTCCCCGTATCAAGATCTACCTGTATACTAGCTGTTACCCAGTGTGCCATGCTACACCTACTTTCTGTCTATGACTCTCCCCGTATCAAGATCTACCTGTATACTAGCTATTACCCAGTGTGCCACGCTACACCTACTTTCTGCCTATGACTCTCCCCGTATCAAGATCTACCTGTATACTAGCTGTTACCCAGTGTGCCATGCTACACCTACTTTCTGCCTATGACTCTCCCCGTATCAAGATCTACCTGTATACTAGCTATTACCCAGTGTGCCACGCTACACCTACTTTCTGCCTATGACTCTCCCCGTATCAAGATCTACCTGTATACTAGCTGTTACCCAGTGTGCCATGCTACACCTACTTTCTGCCTATGACTCTCCCCATATCAAGATCTACCTGTATACTAGCTGTTACCCAGTGTGCAATGCTACACCTACTTTCTGTCTATGACTCTCCCCGTATCAAGATCTACCTGTATACTAGCTGTTACCCAGTGTGCCAAGCTACACCTACTTTCTGTCTATGACTCTCCCCTTATCAAGATCTACCTGTATACTAGCTGTTACCCAGTGTGCCATGCTACACCTACTTTCTGTCTATGACTCTCCCCGTATCAAGATCTACCTGTATACTAGCTGTTACCCAGTGTGCCATGCTACACCTACTTTCTGTCTATGACTCTCCCCTTATCAAGATCTACCTGTATACTAGCTGTTACCCAGTGTGCCAAGCTACACCTAATTTCTGTCTATGACTCTCCCCATATCAAGATCTACCTGTATACTAGCTGTTACCCAGTGTGCAATGCTACACCTACTTTCTGTCTATGACTCTCCCCGTATCAAGATCTACCTGTATACTAGCTGTTACCCAGTGTGCTATGCTACACCTACTTTCTGTCTATGACTCTCCCCGTATCAAGATCTACCTGTATACTAGCTGTTACCCAGTGTGCCAAGCTACACCTACTTTCTGTCTATGACTCTCCCCTTATCAAGATCTACCTGTATACTAGCTGTTACCCAGTGTGCCATGCTACACCTACTTTCTGTCTATGACTCTCCCCGTATCAAGATCTACCTGTATACTAGCTGTTACCCAGTGTGCCATGCTACACCTACTTTCTGTCTATGACTCTCCCCGTATCAAGATCTACCTGTATACTAGCTGTTACCCAGTGTGCCATGCTACACCTACTTTCTGCCAATGACTCTCCCCATATCAAGATCTACCTGTATACTAGCTGTTACCCAGTGTGCCATGCTACACCTACTTTCTGCCTATGACTCTCCCCTTATCAAGATCTACCTGTATACTAGCTGTTACCCAGTGTGCCATGCTACACCTACTTTCAGTCTATGACTTTCCCCGTATCAAGATCTACCTGTATACTAGCTGTTACCCAGTGTGCCATGCTACACCTACTTTCTGCCTATGACTCTCCCCATATCATGATCTACCTGTATACTAGCTGTTACCCAGTGTGCCAAGCACCACCTACTTTCTGTCTATGACTCTCCCCTTATCAAGATCTACCTGTATACTAGCTGTTACCCAGTGTGCCATGCTACACCTACTTTCTGCCAATGACTCTCCCCATATCAAGATCTACCTGTATACTAGCTGTTACCCAGTGTGCCATGCTACACCTACTTTCTGCCTATGACTCTCCCCTTATCAAGATCTACCTGTATACTAGCTGTTACCCAGTGTGCCATGCTACACCTACTTTCAGTCTATGACTTTCCCCGTATCAAGATCTACCTGTATACTAGCTGTTACCCAGTGTGCCATGCTACACCTACTTTCTGCCTATGACTCTCCCCATATCATGATCTACCTGTATACTAGCTGTTACCCAGTGTGCCAAGCACCACCTACTTTCTGTCTATGACTCTCCCCTTATCAAGATCTACCTGTATACTAGCTGTTACCCAGTGTGCCATGCTACACCTACTTTCTGTCTATGACTCTCCCCGTATCAATATCTACCTGTATACTAGCTGTTACCCAGTGTGCCAAGCACCACCTACTTTCTGTCTATGACTCTCCCCTTATCAAGATCTACCTGTATACTAGCTGTTACCCAGTGTGCCATGCTACACCTACTTTCTGTCTATGACTCTCCCCGTATCAATATCTACCTGTATACTAGCTGTTACCCAGTGTGCCATGCTACACCTACTTTCTGCCTATGACTCTCCCCTTATCAAGATCTACCTGTATACTAGCTGTTACCCAGTGTGCCATGCTACACCTACTTTCAGTCTATGACTCTCCCCGTATCAAGATCTACTTGATACCTAGTTGTCTATACCCAGTTACGAAAATCGGTCAAACGATGTGAATTTGTTTTAGTTCATAATGATACCGGCAGAGGCCAGCACAACAGCACTTCATCTAACAACCGACAGAGGCCAGTAGCAGTCGATACTTTTTAGTGTATTTTTCACTTCTCTGTGAGGTGAAAACAAGCTTATGTTGTCTAATAAACAACGCAATACCATTTGCAGGCAAGAACCGTTGACATTTCAAAACCCATTGGTTATACAAATTTATATATCCAACAGTTCGTTAGGGTCCAATGGAGCAGATGCTGTAGAGGCATCTGATTCTTGACACTACTGCACACTGGGGATAGTGTGGTTAGTTCGTGATAATAATTGTAAAATGTAAACAAGCGTTCCCTTAAATTTTGGAAAATCATAAAAATAAAAAATCTTCTTGGCGTTTCTCCGTCATTACATAAGTAATAGGTTATCTCCCTAAAACATTCTATCCTTAAGAAGACCAAGAAATTACTCGAAGGTTTCCATTGAACTGGAAGAAATCTTTCAGAATAAATAGAATATCATTTATTACACAGGCGCACAAAAAAAAAAAAGTGGTATTTTCGAAAGACGCCATACATATATTCTTATGAATTTCGACACGCTGACTCCGAATCCGGAGTCCGTTCCACTCCATCACGTCAGGTTTCAGGGCATTTGAAGGTCAAATTTCGTTTAAAATCGTTAAAGAAGAAATAACTAGTGCTTCCATGGTTTTGAGGGTCGCTGAATTCCGATCCGAGGTCTGTTTCACCCAATCGGTGCAAAAGCAAGGTCATTTCATGGACAAATATGTCTATTTTGCAAAAAAAGAATTTCGACTGCAGATTCATTTCTTGGTAAATAGTCATATTTGTCCTTGAAATGACCTTGCTTTTGCACCGATGTGCTGAAACAGACCTCGGATTCGAATTCGGCTACCCTCAAACCCATGGAAACACTAGTTATTTCTTCTTTAACGATTTTGATAGGAACTTTTACCTTCATATGCCCTTAAACCTGACGTGATTGGTGAAACGGACTCCGAATTCGGAGTCCGCGTGTCGAAATTCATAAAAATATATGTATGGTGTCTTTGGAATATACCACTTTTTTGTGTTATTGATGGGAAGAACCAGGGCCGCCACATCTCAGAGCCGGGCCCGGGACCAGATCACGGGCCCCCCCTTCTCAGAGCTAGAATGAAAATTCTAGTACTTTGATATAGGACTTTGGACATTTTAAAATTATTTTCATCTTCAGTTTTGAGCAAAATGAGAATAATAGCCGACAATCGGTGCTGCAAAGGTCACTTTCGGTAATTTTTCCCAATCAGCGAGGATCGGCCCGAGCCCCCTCGGTGCCCGGGCCCGGGACAACCGTACCCGGTTGTCCCCCCCATGTGGCGGCCCTGGGAAGAACTTCCAAAGTTTATATTTCATTTCTACTGCAACTTTTTAACTAATTTGTCCTTCATCAGGCACAATTCTAAAATTCCAAAAATGTTATACAATTATAAACATGATAATTCATAAAATTGACTGAGTTATGTTGAAGTATACTAACAACACTGTGAAATTATTAATTAGTTTATCATAATCATTTATTGTATTCAAACGTTATATAATAATATTAAATCATATTATTATTATGAATAAACTAAAAGTCTTAAAATTATCACTTTTATCGAGTGTTTTGATTATGATTATATTTTATTCACTTCTAACAGAGATTTATAACACATACTTTCACTTGAACCGCATAAAATACATAGCATTTCCGCAGTTTTGAGAACCGTTTTTTTTTATTTATTTATTTATTTTTTTTTTTAACGGCGCATCTACATCTTGGTCATTAGCGCCGGGCTATCTACAGGTTGCCACCCTTTTCTAATGCCAACAGAACGTGGTCGGTCACCCATTCAGGTACTGACCACGCCCGACGTTGCTTGACTTCGGTGATCTATGGGAACCGGTGCATTCAACGTGGCTACGGCCGTTGGCACTAACCGTGTTTATGTCAGAAAGTCAAAATGTATTAGAATAATATCTTTTGAATACAAATTAAAATATTGTTATTATTATTTTAATTCTCTAGATGTTAAATCCTTATAAATTGATTTAATTATCTGACCTTCGCCTATTCAATATAAGATTGAATAATATTTATCTCAAGATGAGTAAATCTAACAATGTCCTGATTTAACTGGAATATATTCAAGGACGACACTCTAATTTCTTTTAAAAAAAATCACATTGACTTCCTTTATATTTATTAGTTTATTTCGTATCTTTTTAGTTTTTTTTAGACATTTATCGTTTTAGATGCATAAAAGCATCCTGGTTGATAACCATGTTATTTTTTGCCAGAATGTACCATGAACTTTGTGCATTTTGGGTTGTAAAAATATCTGTCATGAAATTAAACTATCCTTAGTTTATTTCTTGTAGAAAATAACTGTACTTAGCTATACTCTCCCCGTAGTTTTACTTAAAATTAAATGGATTTGAGTTGCTATCATATAAATATTATTACCGTATTCGGCCGTATATAAGCACAGCCTAATAAAATGAAGTTGTCAATTAGCAATGTGATTATTTTACGAAAAAATTATTTTCTGCAAAGAGTAATTGAACAGTTTGTGCAAGCAAGTAACTGAACATTAACAGTAAGATCCATCTAATAACTCGTGTGAAACTCTAAAAATTTGTTCTTTGTTAGTGAAAATTTTAATAAAGAGGAATACGTCGAGAACAGTTAACATAATTACATTGGTTGGTAATTTCTTCACCTTAGCACTATAAAATACGTTTGGAAGTATACAATTCTGTACCAATTTGGTAAAATATGACTTTTTAAAATTTAATACTTGCTGTTTTTCGCGGTTTTCGTAATATTAAAGTGGTTTATATTAAAAAATAATTATTTTATGGAAATTGTAGTGGTCGACTCGGAACAAAAAAGTATTTCTTAAAAATAATACCGAACCGAAATCAGAGATAAACGCTGCGCTAATGGCCTAGCTGTCAATGCGCCGTAAAAAAAAAAAAAAAAAAAAAAAAAAAATCAGAGATAATCAAGGTTTTCCCCCTAAATCAGCCGTATGCCACCACTCATCGGCGCACCGACCGGGTTTTCTAGACCGGGGTTTCCCAACCTTTATTTCGCCGAGCCTCCCCAAACCAAAAATAATTTCATGCCCCCTTACTGAAGTAATCGAACGATTTTCTAGTAGTCAAATTTTTTTTTTCTTGTTTTAAGACATGTCACCCACACGGGCGATTTATGCCTTGATTGGGGTGACAGATAGCGCCACCACCACCGACAGGACCCGACCAGGCGAGAGCACGCCCACCGATATCGCAGGCCCCCCACTAGATGAGGGTTTACAGTATACTGCAGATATTACATGACAGTCAAATTATTGGTGATAGTGTTTCCCATGGCTAACGTTGAGAAGGTGGGGAGAGTTATTTCCGCTTAGAAGACTATCAGTTTCTGTTGTGGCGCCTTAAATCTTCCTTCTCTTTGAGATGTCATTCTATATTTTTCACGAAAGATCAAAACCTACCAATAACTTCTTCTATTCCTTTGCTACTGGCAATAGGGATATGAACGGAACCAGTTCCTGCGGGTCGGACTTTTTTTGGAAAACAGGACAGTGTAGTAGGATATGTTTGACAGTACTGATGTCATGGCAAGTGTCGCATGTCGGTGGATGTAAGCCTTATAGTGGAGTGTGGATAAATTTGATGTGGCCAATCCGCAGTCTTCTGAGCATCAGTTCATTTCTTCTATTTTGCCGGTCTGACGATGTCCATGTCTTCACATCCTCTTTAATTTTCTTTCGGCGATTCTTGAGTTTTAGCCAATCTTCAGTCCACTGGGATAGAATTTTCTTCTTGACATAATATTTTATGTCCAGAGCTTTGGCTTTCTCAATAAATATGACCCTTTCAGCCGAGGGCCGCCACTTTTCAGAGCCGGGCCCAGTACCAGATCACGGGCCCCCACTTCTCAGAGCCAGACTGAAAATTCTAGTGCTTTGGTATAGGACTTTGGATATTTCTCGAAATCAAAATATTATGTATTTGACGGGAGTACAGGAAGAGGAAGTGAGGGATTGTGTCACCGTCTTTCCCGCCAGACAAGGCCTGTGCCCCTCTTATCTTTAAATTCAAAGTAAACATCGACCGACAATCGGTGCAGTAAAGGTCACTTTCGGTACTTGTAGTTTTATTACGACTCGTAATGAAATGTACTATTCTAGGAATGCACTTGTTTTGTCGTTTATGTACCTACATTAAAAAAATATCCCATTCCAATAAATATAGGCTACGCCCGTCTATATTTCTAAACCCCATTCTTTTTACAAGCTCATAACCTATACATTTTTTTCCAATTAGCGGGGCCTCCACGGCGCCCGGGCCCGGGACAACAGTACCCGGTAGTCCCCCTCCCCCCCCCCCCATGTGGCCAGCTTCAATCTGCTATCGAGTTGCGTTCTCCTCCTCGTCTGCCTTCTGGTTCAGAACAATATCGGTGAGAAGGGACCCAGATGAGAGCAAGTGTCTTTATGTATTATAGTTTTTTTTTTTTTTTTTTTTTTTTTTTTTTTTCTCAAAAACCTAATATTTCAACGAAATCTTGAGTAAATAATTTTCCGATATCAGATAGTAACGCTAGCTATTCCATCAATAAACACTCCATGTGTAGCCTCCTGACCTTCATTCATGATGGGATAACAATCACGCTTGGATCCGTACGCATAATTATGCATATCAGACTCGGGCAAGCTTCGTACCATTCACCTTTTTATGTACATGCATAAATAATTTACCGAATTAGCTAATCAAAAGTGAGAAAAACCCGCAATTATAACCGATGACGCAACCCGGGGGTCCTGAGCAGGAATGTCAACCTACCACGCACACTCTCATGTATATATGGAGCTGGGCTCAGGGAGTCAAATGGAATTAAAGCCTCTTCCTATTGGTTGAACAAGGGATCGGAATTCCTAACTGGCTGGGATTTCGTCCAGTTTGTCCGAACTCACATCAATGCCCTACCTACAACTGTTAGATGTACAAGAGGAAGGCGTGAGGGTCGGGTACTTCGTTCAAGGCTGGTTGCTTAGAGAATGAAACCGGTACTCACGCTGTCCAAAAGTGCTATGTGTCACATGGAGGCCGATGCTTGAGGCATGATTCCGTGGTTGGAGTACTAGGGGATAACCCAGCGAAGATGGATCAGGAATCCATATTGAGACAAAGTTAAGACCTGGTGGTCGCCGATGGAAACCCGACATTATTGCGGCTAGGGATGGTAGAGTGACAATTGTGGATGCACAAGTAGTTCCTGACCTTGGCTCGGCTCATCGTGAGAAATGCAGGAAGTATAGTGCTCCTGAAGTTCGCTTGGCAGTAGGCCGTATGTTTGGTGTGCCGCTCACTCATGTGAATGTCACATCCTGCACAATCAGCTGGAGGGGAGTCTGGTGCGGAGCCTCTGCGAGGAGTCTTAAACACCTTGGTGTTTCTGCAACTTGCCTTAGTCACACAAATAACAGCACGTGTTTTGAAAGGGTCTAGTATCATCTTCGGCAGATGGAGGGCTCTGTTATCTGCGCAGGGCCGCTGATATTGAGTCATTATTTTTGCATTTATGGTGTTAAATTTAATATTTTTGAGCATAAACTGATACTTGAGTATTATGTTTATTAGCATGTAGTTATCACAGCTAGCTTCTAATATATGTATAGTGCGTTAATTGATTGTCCCTTTTAATTATGTATTGTATTTTTATTTTTTTTATTCTATTTGACTACAAGTTTGTATTGTTTTATTTTACTCTACAGTTATCTGTTTAGGTTGATTTCTTATTATTGGCTTATTTTTCTCCTATTGTTATTTAATTTTTTTTTTTTTAAGTGCAGTACTAACTTGGCCATTAGCGCCGACGTCCAGGGTGCAGCCAGGAATTTTCTCAGCGAGTCCTGAGATGAGAAAATTTCTGGCGCCGGTGGGGATCGAACCCACCATCTCCCGCTTATGAATCTAGCGCGCTAGCCACTAGACCACGAGAGGCCCCTCTCAGTGAATAATGGTCCGATTTTGATGAAATTTGGTACAAAAATCTTTCGTCTAATTTGAGAGGTCGAGTTCGTTAACCAGCAGAATCCGTCCACCGGAACATGGTTTTTGGGGCGAAAGTCGCTGGAAAAAATTGCTTATGAATCTAGCGCGCTAGCCACTAGACCACGGGAGACCCTTTATTTATATTGTATTCAATTATTAGTTTGTTAAGGATTGCCTAGTTTATATTATATATATATAGCCTGATGTAGTCGGAGATGAAACCGACGAAATATTGCTACATGGACACTATATATATATATATATATATATATATATATATATATATATATATATACATATATATATATATATATACATATATATATATATATATATATATACATATATATATATATATATATATATATATATATATATATATATATATATATTCCCCTACAAATAGACTATAAACAAGCTAAAACAACAAAAAAATGTCTGCAGTAATTCAAGACTTGAAACAGTGTAGAGTGTAGGGTTGCATGCAAGATAGTTGTCCCCAGCTGAAGGTTACATAATGTAATCTATACTTAAAATAAAAAAAATCAATCGAAGGTTTCATGATTTCATTCCAGCTGAGAAATAACTATAACCAAGGTCATAAGATCACCTCTACAGTATCTGTCCAGATCAGAAACCTCTACAGTATCTGCCCCTCTGGACAGATACTGTAGAGGTATCTGATTCTTGACAATACGGCACACTAGGGAGATAGTGTGGTCAATACTATGTTCCGGCCGCCTGATTTTCCCCTTGGCTGCTTCGACTGCTAGAGTCATTAGCACCCAAGGTACCCTTTATTAATTAAATTAATTAAAGGCTGGGTGAGCCTAGGGACGATCTGGGACCCCAAATCCAACCCTCGAACGGCAGCACTAGAAGAAAAAATCTTTAGTGCGCGCTCGGGTTTTGAACCTGGTCCACCAGTTCATTAGTCGACCACTGAGCTAACCTCGGCCCCATATGTATATATATATATCTATATATATATATATATATATATATATATATATATATATATATATATACACTGTAAATAGCGATTGTTGTTGGTAGGTGACGTTAATAACTGTGCGTTCTTTGTTTACATTTGATCCTCCTATTGTTGTTTGACCTTTAATAGAATCTTTATATAGAATTTTTATGATTCCATGTAAATATTCTGATGATCCAATGTTTAGTTCAGTAATAACATTCTGTTTGAAATGTAGACGCCAAAGTGTGCATTTTCGTAATATTAAACGTTTTATTAAAAATAAAAATGCATTCTAAAGCAAGCCATTCACGGTCCGATTTGCAGTACGACTAGTGGTCCGACTTCCGAAGTTGGACTAAAAGTCGGATCGTGAATGGCTTTTTGGATTGTTGGAAGTCTAGTTGGACGAGTCGGAACATTTAGAGAGACGACTCGAAGGTCCGACATCCGATTGGCGACGGAGCCGGATCGTGAATGGCTTTTTGGATTGTTGGAAGTGTAGTTAGACGAGTCGGAACATTTAGAGAGACGACTCGAAGGTCTGGCGAGTTGGAGCGTGAGTGAGGAAGTCGGATCAAAGTCGTCCAACTTAGCTCAGGCAGTGCTTGACCTTCGGGCAACTTCGCCTGCACTACATACATTTTTTCGGCTCGTGAGCGACATACACAGTCGTGAAAACAGACTAGGACTAAAGTTGGATCGCTAGTTGGTTAGCAAGTCGGAGCGTGAGTGGAGTCGACTATCCAACTAGTAGTCCTACTAAGTCGTACTGCAAATCGGAATGTGAATGACCTGCTTATTCGTACAAGATGTTATTTGTTTTGCGCGGTACTGAAGCCATTAAAAAGTCAGAGTACGATCATTAAACGTTTTGTGAATGATTTCGTTCAAGAAGACCAACAAACTTATGCCTAACCATAATGATATTCCACTGGTAGAATTCGGCGGCTTATAGTCAATGTATGATTAGATAAATTAGATGATTAATTTTTGAATAAACGACGAAAATCCATGATTACTTTTCTATCAACGAATTAATTTTAACTTCTGCCAGAAAGATATCCCCACGAAAACTTAGACTTTTGGCACTCATATGTCACCAATTAAAAAAATCCTTCCCAGTACACTTTTCCTAATCATCCGTTCCTATCTGAAAGACAGGGTTTTCAGAGTCCGACAAGGGCAAGAATACTCAGACTACCACCCAGTGGAAGCGGGAGTTCCGCAGTTTAGTGTCTTAGGACCTGTCCTCTACACCATATATACAGCTGATATTCCTCTCCATCCTAATACCCTCCTAGCCACATAAGCCGACGATACAGCAGTTCTTTCTTCCCATCCTAATCCGAACGTTTCTTCAAATAATCTCCAGAACCACTTAAATGAAATAGAAAAATGGTCCAAAATTTGGAGGAACGAGGTGAATGAAAGCAAAAGCCAGTTCATAACGGTCACACACTGTCGCCAATCCTGTCCCCCAGTATCCTTTAATAACCAACCCCTTGTTCCCGTCAACACAGTCCGTTACCTTGGCTTTTATTTAGACTCTAGACTCCCTTGGAATGACCACATTAGACTGAAAAGACAAGAACTCAACAGACGCTTTGGACAGCTTTACAGATTACTGAACAAAAACTCACCTCTCTCACTCGAAAACAAACTCATAACCTACAACACAATTATAAAACCCATTTGGACATACGGAATAGAGCTATGGAGAACTGCAAAACCATCGAACATCAGACGCTTCCAAACCTTCCAATCTAAAGTCCTCCGAACTATAGTAAATACTCCTTTTTACGTAACCAATAAGAATCTTCATAAAGACCTCAACATTCCTCTAATTCAAGACCTTATCTCCATCCGATTTGCAAATTTTCATTACAAATTATCCCTAAACCCTAATCCTGCTGTCCAGTCACTGTCCACTCCCAACCATCCCTATTCCCCAGCAGGACGGTTGAACAGGATGTGGCCCCGCGATCTGCTTTAAGCAATACAAGGGAGTGATAACGGAGGTTATCTTCTCCCCACAAGCCCCTAGAGTGTCTGCAGCTCTCTCGCCCCTTTTCCAGCTCCAGTATTCCTACTGCCGCTGGTTGAAGAGTGGGGTACGGCTGTCCCTAGTCACCTCGCTTACCCGAGGAGACAAGGGGGCAGCTGGTACAGACGCTCGTGATTATTATATTTTATGTAAGCACATTACAAAATGTAATTATTTTACAGAATGTAATATCTTTAAATGAATAAATAAATAAAAAATAAAACATATGTCACCAAAACAATATAGAAACCGAGATATGGAAGTGAACGGCATAACTCGTACAATCGGCATTGTATGTATATATATATATATATATATATATATATATATATATATATATATTTAGATATGCGTGGGATAACAATTTGGAATGAAACATTAGGAATCGGGAATTTGCGAGATCGCTTACGAAGGGAATATTTAGGTCGTTGTGTAGGGTTTTGTTGGAGACATAAAAGGGAGCGTTGACTATTCTACGAAGGACTTTGGATTGGAATGCTTGTATTCGTTGTATGTTTGAGTGTTTTGCTGTTCCCCATAATTCAAGTCCGTAAGTCCAGGTAGGTCTGATTACAGTTTTGTAAATAGTGGGTGTGTTTGTTGTAAGTTTTCAAGTAGGCCCAAGTAGTCGTCGTCTTAGGAGTCCATATTTTCTGTTCAGTTCTTGTCTTTTCAGTTTTGTGTGTAGGCTTAAGAATGTATACATACTTTTTTAAAAGGTACTGCTAGTCCCATTACAGCCCACGAGGGCCTAAATACTGTAGGATTCCTATACCTGTTTGTTTACCGTACTGTACACTAGGAAGATAATGAAGTCAGGCAGCCAGATTTTCCGCTTTTCAGATGCCACTTAGTTAATTAAAGGCTGGGTGGGCCAAGGGATGGTCTGGGGACCCGAATCCAATCCTCAAACGACGACATCAGTGCTATATCACTGAGCAAATCTTGCCCACAAAACGTTTACCATTAACCTCACTAATTATAATAATACTACTCGTGGTTCTATGGCCTGAATGTTATGAAGCGAGAGGAGCCTGGGGCCGTCAGCTGGTAATAGCCTAAATTGGTTCAACAATTCTACCAAGGTTCTATCGCTTCTAGGGCATCATCCGGACCTGCTAGGGGGCGGTTCAAGTATTAGTTTTAAAGAGTAAACAAAAAGCCCGACAGGGGTCATTTTAGCCCGGTTCGGGTCATATTCCTAGTGTCATTAGCAAAGAAATAGAACCGATTGTTGGTAGGTTTTGATCTTTCATGAAAAATATAAAATGACATCTCAAAGGGGGGTCTCCCGTGGTCTAGTGGCTAGCGCCTTAGATTCATAAGCATGTGGGGTGGCATGAATTTTCTCATCCCACGGCTCGTTGGGAAAATTCCTCGCTTTACCCTGGACGTCGGCGCTAAAAAAAATAAAAATAAAAGACATCTCAAAGGGAAGGAAGATTTAAGGCGCCACAACAGGAAACTGGCGGAAATAACTCTCCCCACCTTCTCAACGTTTGCCATGGGAAACACTATTACTTTACTTTATTAAAATAATAATTTTACTATTAAATGCAATTAAAAAAAAAACAATAACCAATTAAAACGTTAGGAAAACAGTGAAAAACGAAACTAACAATTTTTAAGTTTTAAGCACTTATTTCTCGGATTGACATGTTCCCTTCAAAAATTACATGTAAAGCTTTTTCGTAGGGAATTTAGTAAGCTTTCGAATGGTCACCTTCCATTTACCACGATTTCCCACCCGTTTTCGAGATATTTTAGAAAATATACGAAAATCCCAAAACTTTTCATGCCTGTTAATGAAATATTTTATTTCTAGTACTTCCTTAACTCCAACGGAACCAAAATTTATCTTCATAGATTAGATGAATATCAAACGTCTGGAACAAGTTTCAACTGAATTAATCGTTTCTGAATACCCAAACTGAAAATTAGTTTGAACAAGTAGGTGTTTTAATGTTTCTCGAAAACGGTTACAGATATCGCTTTACAAATGGGTTCATTCGTTTTCCACGTTAAGAAACCTATAAAACGAGTACCTGCAAGCATATGAACACGAAAACGTAAGTGTTACGATTTTTTTTTGCGCGAATTTTGTTCCAAAAAGCATCTTCCGGGGGACGGATTCTGCTGGTTAACGAACTTGAGTTTTAGATGGAATGGAAAAGAGCTGTGTTTTGCCAACAATCCGGCGTTTCTTTGAGATTTCTTTGGAATAGGTGTGTACATTTTTCAAGAAAGATCTAAACAAAACTGTTTCTATTCTAAGTTTTCCAAATGAAGGCCTGTTCACGCTAGACCGTGCCGGGTCCGGGCCGGGCCCCGGACGGGAAAGAATATCTACTTCCCTTTCTCAACGGGGCCCGGCCGGGACACGGGCTCGGCACGGCCCCGGCCCGGACCCGGCACGGTCTAGCGTGAACTAGTCCATTAAAAACAGTGGTGGGATTGTTTCACCGTGTCCCGTCCGTGCCCCGTCCGGGGCCCGGCCCGGACCCGGCACGGTCTAGCGTCAACAGGCCTTGACACTAAGGATTATTATTTACAAAAAATTAAACCTTCTTATACAACAGCAATAAGTTAACAAGTTGCGCACGTGTCAATAAGAAAATATGGAGCGAGACACTTGTTGATTCTTATCATTTTAATATTCTCGAGGTCAATCACTCTTGTAGATACAATTTCGCATTGATATCAACCGCTTATCAATGTGTCGTTAGCAAATTAAAATTTCTTAAAGAATCAAATAATAAATCCTTTAATTGTTAACCAATGAAATTTCGAATGTAGATATTGACGGGGTTCCGTCTTGTGGGTTTTCAATATGTATATTTCTTTATTGATTATTACATCCTGTATATAAATACATCTGGTAATATGATGAATGATACTATTGTGGTTTATATAACTAAATTTTTTACGTAGTTAGGTAATTACTAGGGAACGGATGTTATTGTATTTACATTTTTTTTTTTTTCTGATTCTTAAATCGAAATTTTTTGAAGGAATTCTGCACGTTTTAAGTGATTTTGAAGCATTTAAACAGGTTTTTATTTTACATATTTTGTCAAAAATCCGTATTTTTACATATTTTGCCATAAATAAATATTTTGCTACATATTTTGGTATTTTTTTATTTTGTAATTGAAAAAATAAAGGGGAAACCGGGAAAAGATGCTTTACCCATTGAGTCTAGATCACTGTGTCTTTTCTAATTGCAAGAAGCAAAGGTGGCTGGCAGCCATGCTTCCCCGGGACTAATGGTCTAGGAGCAGATGCGTTTTAAAAAATATATAACAAATTATTGTTTAACAATTTTATTACTCCATTAATCAGCTCAATTTAAGCGAATAAAAGAAAGTATCATGCTAATATCATTTTCCAAAGTCAAGACATAGAATCACGATTTTAGTTCTTAGCTCCTAAGGCGCATTGGTCGAAACGCTCGGACACGTGTCGACTATTTTTCGATGGAAAATCACCAGAAAAAAATGGGCCTGATCGGTGACCCCACCACTGTATACTCCCCTTATGACTCACGTTGGACAATTTAAAAATCCCTTTTGTTGCAAAACAATTTCCAAAATAATCTTCATCTGTAGAAATTTTCAACTTCTTTTTACCCCTTTTAAAATGAGTTTTATTTTTATTTGTGTTTTTTTTTCTCGATATGTTATAGAGTTTTAGTCATTTTGTTCCATATATTTTCAGCTTTTGTTCTTTCCATATATAATAACAGAGTTCTTACTAGTTATCTATGCTTTTCGTTTGAATATTTTAAAGTGTTTTTTCCATTTTTTACTACATATTTTCAATTTTTTATTACATATTTAATTTTAAACAGTTAAATATATATGTACATATTTTCAATTTTTATTAGATATTTAATTTTAAACAGTTAAATGTATATGTACATATTTTCAAATTTTTATTACATATTTAATTTTAAACAGTTAAATATATATGTACATATTTTCAATTTTTTATTACATATTTAATTTTAAACAGTTAAATATATATGTACATATTTTCAATTTTTTATTACACTTGCCGATATTTCGGCTTTAGAATCAAGCCTTCATAAGGGCTGTAAAAAAATATGGACTGATTTAATACTTAAAATAGTGATATATATGGAAGACATATTCTAAAAATAATTTTCCTACTATAAATAAGAAAGAGTATTTTTGTACCAAATTCCATCAAAATCGGACCATTTTTGAGCCTATGAGAGAGCGAACAGACAAATATACAGGGTGTTGAGGCGAAACTCAATGGGGTAAAACTAGTCAACACATGTATTTCAATGCTTCCAAACACAAGTTTCTGCCTGCTTTTGTTCCCGACTTATGCTGTTCTAAATGTAAATTCGATAGAAAAAGTGTTTTTTTTTTCTTAGAAAACCCCCAATTTTCTCCACACATAACGTATTTGAAATCCGCAAAGGACGGAAAAATATGTACATATATATTTAACTATTTAAAATTAAATATATAATAAAAAATATGTACATATATATTTCACTGTTTAAAATCAAATATATAATAAAAAATATGTACATATATATTTCACTGTTTAAAATTAAATATATAATAAAAAATATGTACATATATATTTAACTATTTAAAATTAAATATATAATAAAAAATTGAAAATATGGAGTAAAAATTGCAAAAAACACTTTAAAATATTCAAACGAAAAGCATAGATAACTAGTAAGAACTCTTTTATTATATATGGAAAGAACAAAAGCTGAAAATATATGGGACAAAATGACTAAAACTATAACATATCGAGAAAAAAAAAACACAAATAAAAATAAAACTCATTTTAAAAGGGGTAAAAAGAAGTTGAAAATTTCTACAGATGAAGATTATTTTGGAAATTGTTTTGCAACAAAAGGGATTTTTAAATTGTCCAACGTGAGTCATAAGGGGAGTATACCCTTATTCTGGCTGCTTTTGTTCCCGACTTATGCCGTTCTAAATGTAAATTCGATAGAAAAAGTGTTTTTTTCTTTTTGTTTTTTTGTTTGTTAGAAAACCCCCAATTTTCTCCACTTGTACACATAACGTATTTGAAATCGGTATTAAATTTGCTTCAAGGTTAATGCACCTTGAATCACCTGAAAGAGTCACTTTTGAATAACTGTTTAAAAAGTTGTTATTAAGAAGAAAATCTAGTTATCGACAAATTTTCGGGAATCACTAATCTTTCAAAAATAATTCTGCAAGTTGCTGAATCTCTCAAAAGTTGCAAACTTAATAACTTTAAAATGGTATACTCAAAACTAAGATTACCTCATTGTGCTTATATATATATATATATATATATATATATATATATATATATATATATATATATGTATATATATATATATATATATATGAATGTAAATTTTAAATGAATCAATGTAAATTTATTATTTCATACATACATATATATATATATATATATATATATACAATATAAAAAGAAAATAATAAAACAATTTATTTAGGCTTGGACATTGTCTATCAGCCAGAGTGCATACCTATATACATAACTTAATTTCATAAAATAACAATATACATTTTGAAAGTTATGGATACCTCTAAAGAAGGCTTGATAAAAGAAGAAAAACAAAAATTAAAATAAATAATTAAACATAAAATGAAATAATAATTAATAAATTATATATATATATATATATATATACACACACACATATACAAATTTGAACCACCGTTATGTTCTAGATTTATGGGTTCTGAAACGTGAATTTTTCTAGTCGGTACTTCCGGATTGCGTCATGAGGATAACCTCATTCCTGCCTATGGGGGAACCGTGCTAAAAGTCCCTCTTTTATTTGGAAAACTTGGGATAAAAACTCTTATTATTTTGTTCTGTGTTTGTCTTGTGTGAAAAATGTGAACAACTATTTCAATGAATATCAAAGAAAAGGAAGATTGTCGAAAAAACACAGTACCCAAAATAAAAAAATGTAATCACAAATTTCACACCTAAAAAAAAACAAAAAAAAAAAAAAAAAAAAAAAAAAAAAAAAAAAAAAAAAAAACGATAACAACGTACAAAGGAACAATACCGACACTTCTGTATTTTAAGCATCGATTTCTCCGAATGATATATATATATATATATATATATATATATATATATATATAAATCACGTGTCTGTCTGTTTGTCTGTATGTATATTTTTCTGTTTGTCTGTTTGTTCCTTATACAAATCTACAGAGTTAGACAGATTTTGACCAAACTTGGCACAAAGGTATTCAAGCTTGATTACAAACTTGATACGGGAAATCTCCTAGGCTAGGTCAAAATAGTCAAATTTCAAAATTTGGTCAAAAGGTCAAAAGTTTTGTTCAAGAAAAATTGGCTACACTGAACCATTCAGATTCTGATGGCCATTTTGAATCGACAGCCATTTTGAATAATGTCTCAAATGTATTTGTTGATGTTCCTGATAATCATTCAGCCATGATGGATTTGCAATGCATGTTGGGAGCAGATTGCATGAATGCAAGCTTCTCATTGGCTACAGATGGAGTTGTCATTTTTTGAAACCAAACTATGTTGGAATTGTCCATATTTTGATTCTGAACGGTTGAAATAAACGCTATTTTACCTATTTTCTGTCCGTTTTTAATGAAAAACAGTTGTAAAATCGAATGCAGCATAAAAATCCACTTAAGAATCGACAAAAATCTCAAAACTGAAAATAATGGAGTTGTCCAACTTTGATACTAAGCTCCTCATATAACCATGTAATGCAGATTATTTCAATTTTATACCAATAGTCACTGTCTAACTAGGGAGCGCTGGCCATTCTTTGATAAGAGCTATCTACTCGCAGGCTGTGGTGCTGGTCTCTGTCGGCTGTTAGATGAAGTGCTGTGGTGCTGGCCTCTGCCGGTTGCATTATGAATTACTAGGCAGATATAAACAAATTCACACCGTTAGACCGATTTTCGTAAATGAGTATAGACAACTGGGAATCAAGTACATCATGATACGGGGAGATTCATAGACAGAAAGTAGGTGTAGCATGGCACACTGGGTAACAGTTAGTTACTATTAAAAATTGCATAGTAACCCTTTTTAGTAGGTCCTTGGGGTTTGAGATATTTAAAAAAATATTACACTCTTTTTAAAGATAATAAAAGTTGTGCCATTTGTTGTATTTATTTTTTCTTGAGAAAAGTGGGAAATTCATTAAGAGGAGATGGTTGACTGTAGATGATGCAAGGTAGGGATTGTCGGGGTTCGGTCACTGCTACTTAATAAAACTACATTTTACCGTGAAAATGGTGTTATTGTTGCCGACGTTTCGGCTTGAACTTCAAGCCTTCATCAGGGCTGTAAAAACAAGTAGGACATTTAATACTAACATATATATATATATATATATATATATATATATATATATATATATGTACACACACACATATGTACATATCGTCGATACAAATGCAAACTAACGAATATAAAAAAATGCATCTTTCATTGTCCATCTTTGATAATTTCTGCTGGACTTATTTACGGAAAATTCTTCAATCTGACTTCACTCTATTAAAGGGAAAGTATTCCACTATCAAAAGGTCAAATCTGCCGAATATTTGACTGTCCAAAAAAAAGTTATGAATAAATACTTTTCCACTCTGAAAAGTGGTGATTTTCATATTCGATACTCTGCATTTGTACGGAAGATATCCTCAAATAATAAGGTTTTTCAAATACATATCGTCGATACAAATGCAAAGTAACGAATGTGAAAGAATGCATCTTTCATTGTCCATCTTTGATAATTTCTGCTGGACTTATTTACGGCAAATTCTTCAATCTGACTTCATTCTATTAAAGGGAAAGTATTCCAATATCAAAAGGTCAAATCTGCCGAATATTTGACTGTCCAAAAAAAAGTTATGAATAAATACTTTTCCACTCTGAAAAGTGGTGATTTTCATATTCGTTAGTTTGCTTTTGTACGGAAGATATCCTCAAATAATAAGGTTTTTCAAATACATATCGTCGATACAAATGCAAAGTAACGAATGTGAAAGAATGCATCTTTCATTGTCCATCTTTGATAATTTCTGCTGGACTTATTTACGGCAAATTCTTCAATCTGACTTCATTCTATTAAAGGGAAAGTATTCCAATATCAAAAGGTCAAATCTGCCGAATATTTGACTGTCCAAAAAAAAGTTATGAATAAATACTTTTCCACTCTGAAGAGTGGTGATTTTCATATTCGATACTCTGCATTTGTACGGAAGATATCCTCAAATAATAAGGTTTTTCAAATACATATCGTCGATACAAATGCAAAGTAACGAATGTGAAAGAATGCATCTTTCATTGTCCATCTTTGATAATTTCTGCTGGACTTATTTACGGCAAATTCTTCAATCTGACTTCATTCTATTAAAGGGAAAGTATTCCAATATCAAAAGGTCAAATCTGCCGAATATTTGACTGTCCAAAAAAAAGTTATGAATAAATACTTTTCCACTCTGAAGAGTGGTGATTTTCATATTCGATACTCTGCATTTGTACGGAAGATATCCTCAAATAATAAGGTTTTTCAAATACATATCGTCGATACAAATGCAAAGTAACGAATGTGAAAGAATGCATCTTTCATTGTCCATCTTTGATAATTTCTGCTGGACTTATTTACGGCAAATTCTTCAATCTGACTTCATTCTATTAAAGGGAAAGTATTCCACTATCAAAAGGTCAAATCTGCCGAATATTTGACTGTCCAAAAAAAAGTTATGAATAAATACTTTTCCACTCTGAAAAGTGGTGATTTTCATATTCGTTAGTTTGCTTTTGTATCGACGATATGTGTATATAGTTTTCTTAAGAAGCAGTGTGAAATTAGACTTTCTTGAGATTTGCGAACAAAAATTGTTCTTATACAATTTTCGATACTGTGATTAGTGTGGGTTTTATTATGTTTAACAGTTTTTGACTCATTTTGCTCCAGTTATTAACTGGTCGTTTTTTTTTTTTAACGTGGTAAATAAATGTTGGTGAAACAGGTTTTTATTGTTATTTTCTTGGCGAAAGTCTGGAAGAGTAGCGAATAATATTCGCTTGGCTACTGCCAGTTTCTTGTTTATTTTGTCGCGTAAAACGAGATCTTTTTGCGGGGGGTGTTTACATTTTTCACGAAATATAAATACTCAAAGTTTTCCGGAAAGGAGGGAAACTCGCTAAGATGGCGCAGTTCCTTCGAGACTTTTTCTCGTTCTTGTTTTAGGCTTTTAAAAGCTCCCCTTATAAAGTTCTCGGTTTTCCGAACCCGTCAATAGATATGCGTTGGACTTGGTTCTACCTGGACCCATCGACCCAGCCTCCTTGGTTATATAAGAGCTTATGTAACACTACCAAATGGTACAACTTCATCTTACAACCTTCAACCATCAATTCTATTAAGTTATCAGATTATTTTTTTTTTCAAGTAGTTTTGTATTATACTTTTATTTATTTATTCGATTTTAGAGCCCGCAACCGGGTGATTTGCTCAATTAACATGTAGGGTGCAAACGAAATAAAGTTCTATAAAATCAAAATATTAAAACATTTAAATAAACATCTAGAACTGCAATTAATAAACTTATAATATACAAGAAAGCGAAAAAAAACCATAAAAGGTCAACAATAAAATTAAAAATAAGAAGGTGATAACTTTAATAAATTATTTTCAATAAACTAAAAATGCGGTATTTTCGCTCTGTTTTGCACAAATAAAATATAAAAAATGGTGAAGTACATTAAAATATTTGATTTTGTTGCTAGAATAGAGTTCTAACCAGTGTTGGACAAAAATTATTCAGAATGATGAATAAAGATTAATGAATAAATGTATTATTTCATTCATGAATGAACAATAATTACTTTTATTCATTATTCGTTATTCTGTGAATGAAGTTTATGTTTTATTCACAAATTATTCGAATGATCAATCAGAATAAACATATTTTAGTGAATAATGATAGATTTATTATCATGTTCGCAGGCGGAAATATGTATATATATGTGTGTTTGAGTAGGATTAATCAGTAGACCAACTAGAAATAAATAATAACGAATGATGAATAATGAATGATGAATAACGAATAATCAATAACGAATAATTCTGTGAATAATTCATGATGTACCGTGTGAATAAGATAATTCAGTGAATTATTATTAACGTTGTTATGTTGATGTTTTCTCGTTTTCTGCATTCTGTAGTAAGTGTTTTACAGTTAATATATTATTAATTGCATTTATTCTCACGTTCATAAAATTCATTGGTATTTTCTTAACGTTTTTATAGTAAACTGGAAAAACCTACAATTATGATTTTTGAGCATTCCAAAACAATGGATTTATCTGAATTATTCTTCACACGTTTACATTGGTCAATTCTAAATTTTCGTAATGTAAGAACTGAGTTACAGAAAAAAGTTAATTTTTTGTCTAAATCTCTCGTGAAAAATGTTAATACACGTAAAAAGTCCGACTCGCAGGAACTGCGTCATCTTAGCGCGGTTCCGTTCTTATCTCTAGTGCTATTAGTAAAGGAATAGTAGCAGTGATTGGTGGGGTTTGATCTTTCGTTGAAAATATAAATTAGATCATAAAGATAAGGAAGTTTAAAGCGTCACAACAGGAAACAGACAGTGTCCTAAGCAAAAATGACTTCCACGCACAGTGGTATTTTGAATTGATCTAGCTGGACAAAATTCGAAAAATTCATGAGAACAAATTTTTAATTGTATCTTGCAGTATTTTCCTGGGTAATACAGTGGAACATGGATAATTCGAACTTCGATAATTCGAAATCGTCTTTAATTCGAATATTTCTCTCGGTCCCTAGAATTTAGGGCATAAACAATGTAAAAAAATCGTGGTTAATTCGAATAAAATTATGGATAATTCGAACTTTTTACGAGTCTGTACCTCCACTGGGAAGTGGACAGAGAGGCGATCTTAAATCTTGTGAAAATATTCTCCCCTCAGGTAAGGAGGATAGTAAGATACGGATGTAGGGGTTCCGGGACAAGAAGCGCGGCAGTCTCATAGTCTAGTTCTTGGACTCTAGGAGTTCTGCAAAGTGGTGTGTCGCGCTTCCTCCCTTCCAGGGGTTGTAGTTACATCCTGTCGTTTTATCTTAGAATTCCCTCCCACCGAAGGAATGCGGACAGAATCCGGCGATTTTCATGTCCTATTCAGTTATAAGTCAGTCAGCGCCTAGATCTGTTGTATGGTTTGTGCCTTGAATTTCTGGTGTACAGTGGAGTTCTGTGAGTTGTTGATTTAAGATGTCGAAGCCTAGCAGTCATAAAACTTTAACGTTGTCAGAGAAAAAAGCTGAGATTAAAGAATTTGAAAAAGGAATAAAACAAAATCTGAAATTGCCAAGGATTTTGGAATTCCTCCTAACACTTTACCAATTTACCTGAAAAATAAAGAAAAAATTCTTGCCGATTAAAACATGGGCGTATATAGAAAATAATTTCGGGGGGGGGGGGGGCTGGGAAAATTTCGGGGGGGACTGAGACCACTTCCGGTGTATGGAATACAAAGAATTTAGATCTTGGGAGAGTTTTAGCCAACTAAAACGCTATTTTTTTTTTTTTACGGCGCATCTACAACTTGGCCATTAGCGCCGGGCTATCTATAGGTTGCCACCCTTTTATAATGCCAACCCGGTCAATGGTCGGTCACCCATTCAGGTACTGACCACGCCCGACGTTGCTTAACTTCGGTGATCTACGGGAACCGGTATATTCAACACTAAAAAGCTTTTTTTTTTTTTTTTTTTTTTTTTTTTTTTTTTTTTTTTTTTTTTTTTTTTTTTTTTTTTTTTTTTTTTACGGCGCATCTACATCTAGGTCATTAGCGCCGACATCCAGGGTGTAGCGAGGAATTTCACCAGCGAGCCGTGGGATGATAAAATTCCTGCCGGAGGTTGGGAATCGAACCCACCATCTTCCGCTTATTAATCCAAGGCGCTAGCCATTAGACCACGGGAGACCCCTAAAACGCTATTAAACCCAAAATAGAATGTGTTTTGTGAATTAAATGATTTTATTTAATTTATTTTTAAGGGTTTTATGAAATTTTTACCGATCAAATCAAAATTTCGGGGGGGGGGCTGCAGCCCCCTCAGCCCCCCCTTATATACGCCCATGCATTAAAATGACTTTTTTTTCAAAACAATAGACTTTTATTTTTACTTTTTTTGATAAATTATTTATTACTTTTGTATGGAATCATCAATTCATGAAATGTTTGTTTTGTTTTTTTTTAATTAAAAAATATGAAAATATGAAGTTCGATTTTTTAGCCCATTATTTTCAACAACTTTTGTAATTCGAATTTTGGATGATTCGAACTTTTTTATCGGTTTTTATTGGTTCGAATTATCCAAGTTCTACTGTATATACATTACAAAACAAGAATAAGTTGGCTCAAATACGTCAACATTTATGGATTACGGATTCTTTATATTAGGGTATGTCATGCTGCAAACTTTATTACTCCATCTTTGAATGAATACTACAGTTACAAAAATTATTTGTCGGTATTACAAATTTATTTAAGTTTTCAAAAAGGTAAGTATGATCGTCTTTCATTATTTATCATAATAAATTAGCATTATTGTTTGCTTTACGCGATGCGATTTGTAATACCCTTATTGGTACGTTATTATGGTACAGAACTATTGCTGTCCGTTCTCTTCCGGTCTAGTTATAATTTATTCTTATTTGTCAATTTAGTATTGACTTGTAAAAGCAAGAATTAGCTGCCAGAATCTGCCTATTTAATAATGATAACTGATTTTCTGAAAGAATGCCCCTATCGAAAAGGGGACTTTTTGAAGTTTGTATCTTACAAAGTCCAAATGTACACCAACAATTTCATTTACCTGAAAAGTAGGGAAAAAAAGGAGACATTCTTAAGCCATTTAAGTGATATGTGGGAAACAGCAAACCGAACAAAAAGTGTTGAGAGAAAAACCTTTCGGTGAGTGGCTTGATACAAGTTTGGATTACAATACACATCAGATGTAGAAGAAGATTTAAGTATACCTGCCAGTAGTGGGGGGGGGGCTATCGAATATTGAAGATGTATTTCTGTGGTTACTATACTCGAGCGATCCGTATATTTCTAGTATGAGTGCAGAAATTCGTCGACATAAAGAAGAGTTTCATTCCTTCCCAGGTAAAATAATTAATTTGTTGAATGAAACGTTACTTGACCAAGAATGATTTATTAGCTTTGATAACTTAATTTTGATTATATTTTTTGTTGTGTTTTCAATTATTATTTTCGATATATTTTTTTTCATTTGTTATTATTAATATTTTTAATACCTAGTCTTGAAGCGTTTTGCTGTTGTTGCCTTCAAAAAAATATAAAAAATTATAATAATAAAAAAAAAATTAAAAAATTTTAATTTTCGTTAACACTTAAAACGTAATAAAAAACGGCCTTTTCTGCTGAAAAAGTTAGAAAACAACGGTTAGACTACATTTCCGACCCCTAAAATAGGGTATATTCGTGATCGGCAAGTCATTTCCAATAAGAATCCGTGATCAAATAATTTTGTCCAGCTAGATCAATTAAAAATACCACTGTACCACGCCTTCTCAACGTTCGCTCTAGGAAACCACTACTGCCAATACCACTGTACCACGCCTTATCAACGTTCGCTCTAGGAAACCACTACTGCCAATACCACTGTACCACGCCTTCTCAACGTTCGCTCTAGGAAACCACTACTGCCAATACCACTGTACCACGCCTTCTCAACGTTCGCTCTAGGAAACCACTACTGCCAATACCACTGTACCACGCCTTCTCAACGTTCGCTCTAGGAAACCACTACTGCCAATACCACTGTACCACGCCTTCTGAACGTTCGCTCTAGGAAACCACTACTGCCAATACCACTGTACCACGCCTTCTGAACGTTCGCTCTAGGAAACCACTACTGCCAATACCACTGTACCACGCCTTCTCAACGTTCGCTCTAGGAAACCACTACTGCCAATACCACTGTACCACGCCTTCTCAACGTTCGCTCTAGGAAACCACTACTGCCAATACCACTGTACCACGCCTTCTCAACGTTCGCTCTAGGAAACCACTACTGCCAATACCACTGTACCACGCCTTCTCAACGTTCGCTCTAGGAAACCACTACTGCCAATACCACTGTACCACGCCTTATCAACGTTCGCTCTAGGAAACCACTACTGCCAATACCACTGTACCACGCCTTCTCAACGTTCGCTCTAGGAAACCACTACTGCCAATACCACTGTACCACGCCTTCTCAACGTTCGCTCTAGGAAACCACTACTGCCAATACCACTGTACCACGCCTTCTCAACGTTCGCTCTAGGAAACCACTACTGCCAATACCACTGTACCACGCCTTCTGAACGTTCGCTCTAGGAAACCACTACTGCCAATACCACTGTACCACGCCTTCTGAACGTTCGCTCTAGGAAACCACTACTGCCAATACCACTGTACCACGCCTTCTCAACGTTCGCTCTAGGAAACCACTACTGCCAATACCACTGTACCACGCCTTCTCAACGTTCGCTCTAGGAAACCACTACTGCCAATACCACTGTACCACGCCTTCTGAACGTTCGCTCTAGGAAACCACTACTGCCAATACCACTGTACCACGCCTTCTGAACGTTCGCTCTAGGAAACCACTACTGCCAATACCACTGTACCACGCCTTCTCAACGTTCGCTCTAGGAAACCACTACTGCCAATACCACTGTACCACGCCTTCTCAACGTTCGCTCTAGGAAACCACAACTGCCAATACCACTGTACCACGCCTTCTTAACGTTCGCTCTAGGAAACCACTACTGCCAATACCACAGTACCACGCCTTCTCAACGTTCTCTCTAGGAAACCACTACTGCCAATACCACTGTACCACGCCTTCTCAACGTTCGCTCTAGGAAATCACTACTGCCAATACCACTGTACCACGCCTTCTGAACGTTCGCTCTAGGAAACCACTACTGCCAATACCACTGTACCACGCCTTCTCAACGTTCGCTCTAGGGAAACACTACTGCCAATACGTTCCTCATATTCTTACCTTCATTCACTAAAATACTAATTTTACAGATAAATGCAATTAAAAAGTGAGTTGAACAGTTTCTCCGAAGAAGACCGCAAAAGAACGTCATTTGTAGGAAATTTAACGAGCTTTCGACGAGATCCTTTACATTAAGTGCGAAAACAGGTTTTGAGATATATAAGAGTTTATCTTAAAATCCCAAGAAAAATCTAGGGATTTCCATTTTTCTTGACAACTCTTATAGATACGGCCTCGGAAATGGTTTAATTTGATTCCCCCGTCGTATTACTTATTACACGTGTGCCAGGAACCCATAACGTTACGATAGCTAGGACGAATGTTGCCCAAATCAAAACAAGGTCCTATTCTGCTGGTGAAAAAAATTTACTTTTCAAATCCCACAAAGTTTTTTTTTACAAATTTCAATAAAATCGTTATATTTTTTAGAACACACAATTTTTATGTACACACAAATTTGAACCACCATTTTTTTGGTGTTCTATGGGTTCTGAAACTTGAAATGTACCTAGTTTTTTTTTTTTTTTTTTTTTTTTTTTTTTTTTTTTTTTTTTTTTATATTTAATGAAGTGCGATATAAATACTGCGGTCACGCTGCGATTTAAACAGTGTCTTCAATAAGCTAAACTGAAAATAATTACAAAAGGGCAGATACTTTTTGTGGAGTTTAATTATCAGGAAACATGAAAATATATAAGGCCTATAATAAACATTGTGGTGGTTGTTCTCTGCGCTCTCATTGGTTCTTGCTCACATGATCTTGTACAACTGTTCCGGTCTAAATGGCAGAGTGAATAAAATTTAACTACTATATATTTGTCAAATACCACTCACTCACTCACTCACTCACTCACTCACTCACTTACTCACTCACTCACTGACCTATCATCGCCCAGCCCAAACCACTTCACAGAAAAATTTGAACGTTTGGATGGACACTCCCTTTAGAATGTAAACATTCGCTAAGAAAGGGGTTTTTGATAATTACATTTTTAAGTATTTTTAGAGAGGTTTGAATTTTTAGTTTGTTTTAAAGAGAGCAGGCACGACTAGGCAGCATAAGTTGCTAGGACGATAGCATGTCAGCTGTTACCGTATTTTATTTTTTTCATAATATTATTTTTATTTGAATTTCATTTCAACTATGATCGAAGGCCTTGAATTACAAGAAATAAACTGTGATTTTGTCCCTCATAGAGTTTACGCTATACCTGGTGATGGTCCATCCGAGGTAATAATATCCCGAACCCTTGCACAGCCTCCTCACCCATCAACATCCCCAGTCAGAGCATTTCTTGGTAATGCTAGCAAATATAATGGGTGTTTCCAAATGAAATCTTGGAAACATGAATTTTTAAATTTTAACGTCCATTTATTATTGAAAACGAATTTTAACCTGTACTGCTGTTGCTGGTAACCTATAGAATACGGGTTACCTATAGGTTATTTGTTTGTTGCCACTGGTCCGGAGCGCCCCAGTGACAAGGAACATTATACTTTGATTACTTATCAATTGATGAATAACTTATATAGTAGCGTTATAATAATTATATAGTAGCGTTAATATTCATGATACATTATTTATAGCAATAAAATAATCACTTATCTGCCGTGACGAAGCACGGGTATTCAGCTAGTTCATTCATAAGTGCGACCTCAATAGCAACATTCTTTCGGAGAGTGTTAAAGATTCTCAAGCTGTTTGGTAGTAAAAAATAATAATGTTATAAAGTTGATATTTTTCTCTGTTGAGTATAAATGAAAAAAATTGTAGTAGCTTTGAGGAGCCTGTCAAGATGTCACCAGAAATAGAAATATTCTTTATCAGTCTTTCTTTGAATTGCTCACGCTTCACATGTCAGCTCTGACAATTTTATACTGCAGACTTTTTGTGCAGATTTTATGTGCAGACAATCTAGGCGCACGGTTGTGCGCCAGGCCAAGTTCCGGCCTAAGCAAACTGTGTGTATATTACAAGAGGTCTTAGAGCCGATTTTTACTCTCTCATAACATTCAACCAGGAAAAGATAAAGTTATGAAATTTTACACTGGTATTATACTACTGGATGTGAGTAAAACTAGAAATTTTCATAATTCTACATCGAATAGTTTCTGAGATATTATCGATCGAAATTCGGGATTTATAGGACTCACTCACTCACTGACTCATCAAAATTCTTAGGCACTTCCCATGTTGCTAGAGACTTGAAATTTTGCATGAAGATAGATATGAAGACGTTATTAAAGGAAAAAATCGAAAAATTGCGAAAAGTTGTGTTTGACTCCACTTCCGGGGCGGGGGCGTGCCAGTATTGTACTTCCTTCGGAAACCCGTCATTCCGTCCGAAACCCATGATGTGGAGTATCAAATGAATTGTCTCGGTATGAAGAACCTATATTTGATGTTTTAAGAAACAATTAGACGCATATAGGCTCGGTAAAAATCTTATAACAGCTGTCTGTCTGCATGTTTAGTTTTTCTCTAAAGATAATTTCGGCACAAAAAAAAAAAAAAAAACATTGCCAAGTTTAAGAATATACCTGGTTGAGGAAAGTGATATTTTAGTAACTGGATATAAGTATTTTTATTGTTGTTTTTAAAGGTCAGTTGAAGTATCTTTATTGTTCTTAGTAAGTAAATATGAGGTCTTCCAAGTAATGAACTTGGACATTTCTTTCTTGTATCATCTCTTGTATTGGCAAATATTTTTAGTTGAATTAATACACCAACTCTTACTAATTTTTTGGAGTGTAGATTGGTAAGGTGTTTTTGGGGGGTTTTAGGAGGGGATGTTTTGGAGGAAGGGAGTGTTTCTTTGTGGGGGCAGGAACTTGGCCTCTATTTCACATTTATGTTTTTTTGGGGGATTTAATTTACTGTCTGCACTAGCAGAAAGATACTCCACGCATTCAGTAATCATAGACATAAAAACTATTCTCAAAAATCTAGCCCTATCTCCAATTTACCTCCTAAAGTTAATTTAAAATAATAAACGAAATAGCCTTTAGAAAATTATTTACATTTTTTATTCTTTTTTTTTTTTTTAAATTACTGATTGGCAAATTTTGCTTGCAATAGCCTTCCTCCTCTGAGGAGTCCACACTTCCCTGGGAGACAGCCCGAACGGGAAGCGAATTAAGTTAATTAACCTACATTTAAAAATTAAGCCCTATCTCCAATATCTCTTTTACCCTTTTTTTTTTTTTTTTTTTTTTTTTTTTTTTTTTTTTTTTTTTTTTTTTTTTACACACTCTATTTAATATCTATTATATTACCGTATTGTTATTGTGAAATATATTATATAAAAAATGTTATTGTTATTATTAATTAGCTCACTAATGTACTAGCTATACTATAAAATGTACTGACTCGTTATATATACAATGTGCAAAAAGTATTTTGGAATATCTTGATGTACTGTTAAAGAGTAATAATAAATAAATATCAAATACCAAAAACTATTCACTCACATAACAAAGACATTACAATGTACTGGCTGCCAGGTCATGAAGATTTGGTAAAAAAAGTCCTATTCGCAGGAACTGCATCATCTTAGCTCGGTTCCGTTCTTCTTCTTCCAAATGACATTAGGGAAAGGTTAAAATAGAGACAGCTATAATTTTGGTCAGACCTTTCATGAAATAATTTATGACCACAAATAGGTCACGGTTGTAAGGGTACATACCTCACTATCTGACAGAAAAATGACTCCCTGGCCTTGTCAAGGTTCGCTCTAAAAACAAACTGTTTACTGTTTCTTATTTTCTTTTACTATAATACTAATTTTAAAGATAAATGCAATTTAAAACAAAAAGAAAATCAATTAAAAAGTTATTTAAACAAAGAAACCCTACAAAATAAACACATTTGAAGTTTTAAGCACTTATTTCTCCGATTGACATCGCCTAATCGAAAATTCCTTCAGAATCTTTTTTTAGAGCATTTAGTAAGCTTTCGAATCGTAACCTTCCGCTCACCAAGATTCCGAACCGTTTTCGAGATATTAAGGAAAATATACGAAGTTCCCAAAACTTTTCATGTCTCTTAATAAAATACTTTATTCTACCCCTTCCTTTGTTTATATGAATTTCAAACTTTCAGAAAATATTTTAACTGAATCCCATGATTCTAAGTACCCAACCAAAAACTAGATTCAACATCTATTTTCCACGTTTCTCGAAAACGGTTAAAGCTATCGCCTCAAAAATGGTTGCATTCGTTTTTCTAGGCCAAGAAGCCTATAAAACAAGTACTTACAAGCATATGATGTAAGCGTAACAATTTTTTCCAGCGACTTTCGCCCCAAAAACCATGGATTCTGCTGGTTAACGAACTCGACCTCTCAAATTAGTCACAAGATTTTCGTGCCAAATTTCATCAATTAATTTATTTATTTAATTTAACTTTAAGAGCTGCACAGCAATGGTGATCTGCCCTAAAAGAATTTATATAAAATATAATAAATAAAATAATAAATTATAAGCTAAGGATCAATAACAAAGTTAAAAAATAAAGGGTATGGAGAATGAATAATAAAAGAAAAATAAAGAAAAGAATAATAATAATAAATAATAAAGAAATATATAAGGAATTAATAAAATAAATAAATACAGAATTAAATTTAAAATTTTAACGGTAATAATTAATAGTAATCATAATGATATTTGCGGAGTTGATATCTGAGGAATATTATTCTGAAAAAAGAAACTTTGACTTTCATCAAAATCGGACCATTATTCACTGAGATAGAGCGCAAAAAGACTAATATATATATATATATATATATATATATATATATATATATATATATGTATATATATACACATATATATATACACATATATATATATATATATATATATATATATATATATATATATATATATATATATATGGGGGCGAGGTTAGCTCAGTGGTAGAGCACTGGACTTATGAACTGGAGGACCCAGGTTCAAAACCCGAGCGCACACTAAAGATTTTTTCTTCTAGTGGCGTCGTTCAAGGGTTGGATTTGGGGTCCCAGATCGTCTCTAGGCTCTCCTAGCCTTTAATCAATTAATTGGTACCTGCGAAGGGAAAAAACAGGCGGCTGGAGCATAGTATTGACCACACTATCTCCCTAGTTTGCCGTATGGTCAAGAATCAGATACCTCTACAGTATCTGCCCTTCTGTGCCCTTGTGGCCTGTTAAGGGACTGATTTTTTCTTTTATATATATATATATATATATATATATATATATATATATAAAGAAATTTGCACCACCGTTAATTACGCTCTCTAGGGGTCCTAAAACGTAATGGTTTCTAGTCGGCACTTTCGGATTGCTTCATGAGGTCAACCTTATAAGCCCCTATGGAGGGAGGGTCCTCCATTGTCCCGTGCTAAAAGTATACCTATATCACTTGAAATATCCAAGATGTGACGCTGAGAGACGTTTAACATATGAGGTGTTGCTGATAAGAAGGGCGAACATAACATCTGGTCCAGACGGTGAGTTCGCCCTTCGTATCCGCAACACCGCAAGTTTTACGGTATAACCTGTGTTGTAATATCTACATTTTGGTTTTGTTAGTTTTTCCTATCGAATATTCATGTGTTATGGGGATTTGGCCGATTCTTAGACTCGAAAGAACTACTTCGGAGTTCTTGTACCTTCGATGGATTTAACACATTTTGATTTATTGCCGGTGACAGTATGCCAATCAAGAATTTGCAGGATAGATCTGTAATTCATTTATTTATTAAATTGTAACGTCCATTTATTATTAACTACGAATTTTATGACCAGTTGTCTATAGGTTACCACCCTTTTCTATCCAGGATATGTGCTGATGCCTTTTATTTTTTTCTTTCTAAAGAAAAGCCACCACTCCATAGTGGGAATCGAACCCACGACCCTTTGGCACGGAGTGTGCTCACGCCTTAACGGCCACCGAGCCTCCTGTTGTTCGTTTACAATTCCAGCAAGTCTGTGGCCTATTTCGAACGAAATCTTTCTTCAGGCAGCCATGATAGTGTTATATATTCCTGAAATATTCTTGAAACATAACAAGCAATTATGTTGACAAGCATGTCATATAAGAAAAATAACTGGAGAATTACATGAGCGGCGGGGTCCTCTTCGAGAGAGGAAGAAGTCTATTAAAATATTTCTATATTTGATAATATTGGAGTGAGAGTTTGTTTCCGGATGACGAGAAAAAGTGGATTCCATGTGGGAGCTAATAGTTCTTTCTTATCTTTATAACTTTTTGAACAACTGCCGTCATTTTAAATTTTATTTTTTTACTATCTGTTACCTGGCGTGCCATGCTACACCTACTTTATAATAAATAGCTTTTACCCGGTTTATAAATGGGCTCATAGTTAGTGCAAAAAAAAAAAGCAAAAACAAATTAGAAACCACATAAATCAAAAAGAAAATGTGTCTTGCAAGAAGTCACGAAAGCCCTGAGGGGCAGATACTGTAGAGGTATCTGATTCATGACCATACGGCACACTAGGTAGATCCTCTTGCTGGTTCGACTGCTGGAGTCATTAGCACCCAAGGTACCCATTAATAAATTAATTAAAGGCTGGGTTGTCCTAGGGACGTTCAGGGAGGCCGAATTCAACCCATGAACGAAGACACTAGAAGATAAAAATCTTAAGTGATTGCTCGGGATTTGAACTCAGGTCCTCCAGCATATGAGTCCCGACAGAGGCCAGTACTACAGCCTCTGTCGGCTGTTTTATGAATTCCTGTGGTGCTGGCCTCTTCAAGCTGCATTATGAATTACTTGACAGATATAAACAAATTCACAACGTTTGACCGACGTTTGACCTAATAGGTAGATCTTGATACGGGGAGAGAGAGACATAGGAAGAAAGTAGATGTAGCATGGCACGCCGGGGAACAGCTTGTATATATATATATATATATATATATATATATATATATATATATATATATAAAATTGAGCTGCTTTCTGTCTGTTTGTTTGCTTCTTGCACAAATTCACACCATTTGACCGATTTTGACCAAACTTGGCACACAGGTTTGTGTTGATCCGGGTAGTGTCATAGGCTAAGTAAAAATCGTCTAGGACTCACAGTTCGGAGGTAAAGAGTTAGATAACTTTCACTAAAAAGTTGGTGAATTGTCAGAAATCGTCACTTTAGAAAAATGAGATATTCACAATGACGGACCGTAATGGAACATCATCTGTGTCAGTCGTTTGACAAGTGAAGTCCAAAGCTAAATATGCTATCCCCTCCACTGCTGCTTTCTCATTTCTGGTTTCCGAGAACTGCAAGGTTCGAGTCGCCCACTGAGGAAGGTTTATTTTTTCTACTATTTAACTATATTTGCGTTATTGGATTTTATTATTACTTATGTGGTTTCTGGTGGCGAGGTTAGCTCAGTGGTAGAGCACTGGGCTCATATGCTGGAGGACCTGAGTCTAAATCCCGAGCAAGCACTTAAGATTTTTTTTCTTTTGGTGTCTTCGTTCATGGGTTGAATTCGGCCTCCCTGGCCGACCCTAGGCCAACCCAGCCTTTAATTAATTTATTAATTGGTACCTTGGCGCTATGTCTCTCCCCGTATCAAGATCTACCTGTGTACCAAGTTAGGTCAAAATCGGTCAAACGGTGTGAATTTGTTTATATCTGTCAAGTAATTCATAATGCAGCTGGCAGAGGCCAGCACCACAGGCATTCATAAAACAGCCGTCAGAGGCCAGCACTTATCCATCATTTAATAAAAGAAAAATTATCTTCATCTTTTAATAGCTTAAAAGATGAATATTGTTGTTACAGAATGGCGCTGACATCAAGAGTAAAGCACTTCTTCAAGGCGTATCCTATCTTGGCAAATTCAGCAACCTATGGAGGGATGTGTGTCCTGGCGGAGTTCAGTCAGCAGTTTCTTTCAAAAAGATATTTAGTAAGGTCAATTTGATATTTATTGTTTGGAAAAATTAGAATAGGTACAATTTTACGTACATCTTAGACATAAGTTAGACAATGGGCTTGATGTCTCATTTTATTTTATTTTGCACGGTCCTTTTCCTTCCATAGGAAATGCACTTAGAATTTTTGAATAGGCTTCCAATTTCTTTACGACGGCAACTCTTCTCAAATCTAGAATAAATGTTATTGTTCTCAAAGAGCATGCAAGTTAATGAGTCAAAACGTGTAAATTATATGCAGAATACTAATACGAGCTTGAGAAAGTGAATTCCAAGGCGAAAAACCGACCTAGCCAATCTGTTGGAATAAATGGTTCGAAACGTAAACAGATAGACCATATAATTGGTTTCGAACCTAAGCACTTATCCCAAATGAGTGGCGTCCACGGTAGAACTAAGTGATTTGTTATTACTTTGTAAAAGTAAATAATTAAGAACGTGATGTTGATGAAGATTCTTCCGTAGAGGTTGCACTGATGAAAGAATTTTTGAAAAATGTCTTTAAATCTTCATCAATGATACCCCAAATGACCCCCGTTAATATGAATATTCTTTATCCGTTTGCTCCCATAATATCCGAACACGACGGATAAAGAGGGCCAGACCTAGTATGGCCTCATTCCCTTACCAACCGGAAAGGATGAATAACAGCAAGATGAAGCCGGAGAGGAATCCGGCGAAATATCGCGCAGAAAGGAGGAGCAAGACCGCTGGAGAAAGATTTTTTTTTTTTTTTTTTTTTTTATAAATCCCGATTTACCGCTTAAACGAAGCGTTATACGAAAATACACCTCAATACAAAAGTTGTAGCTTATTAAATTATCTTTAAGACGTGGCCAAGTTCAGCGTCTTAGCTTGAATACAGATTTGATGAAAAAAATGCCCATTCGATGGGTTATTCAAACAAGATTATATCTTAAAGATAATTTAATAAGCTACAACTTTTGCACTGGGGTATTTTTTCGTACAACGCTTAGTTTAAGCGATAAATCGGAATGCGTCCAAAAAAAAAAGAAGGGTTTTCGCGTTTTTCTCGAGAACGAGAAAATCGCCAAAGGACTTTTTAACTTAGTTCTTCGATTCCCCATCGATATACGAAGTCTGTCGGTCTAAGACTGGGACACCTTGTATATATATATATATATATATATATATATATATATATATGCATGCATGAAGGGGTTCATTAACCAAACAATCGGTCCATCTTGAGTGGGGGTTTACTCTGGAATCAAATGCTCCTGATCAAAATAACTACTTTGCTCATATCAGCCGTAACAGTGGTCAGAATGCTACTAAACTCGGTACAAGCCGTGGTTATGTACAGTTAAAGATGTGTTCAAAAAATAAACTAAATCGGTTGAAAATAAGTGGGGATTACTGCAAAATTGAATTATTAATTTGCGCGTATCTGCCGTTATTTTTACTTCCTTCGAACGAAACTTGGTAGTCATGATGCTAAACCCACGAGTAACATGTGTCCAAAAAAATGGGAATTACTAAAAGATGGTGATCCTTTTTTTTTCCCCTCCCCCGAAACCTGGCCATTCCTACAGAAGGGTCTCGAAGGTGAAGATTGTAATGTTTTACTATGTGAAGTGCTCCTGAAGAGGCGTCAAAAATACAAGAAACATGTTGAGAAAAATAAAGGAATATAGAAGAACAGTGTGTAGTTAATGAAATTTGACATTTTGCCACATTAACATAGAAAACAAACTGTGTTCACTAGAAGTGGGGGTTTATTTCTGAAAAAAAAAAAATAAAAATTCATAAAAGAGAAGGGCGATGTATCCTGTTCCTTCGTTATTACTGTATCCAGTTTCTTATATTATTTATCAAGATCAATAGACGTAGTAGAGTTTTATTCAGAAGCCAACTATTATTAATGAAATAAATGGCAAATTAAGGCAATTTTCAAATTTATAATAAATAAGGCAGGCACTTTTAGGGGGGTTAAAATGATAATAATAATAAAAAAACTAAGTACCTAGTTTTTATTTTTAATAATTAATGAAGTGCTTTATTCACGCTGCGATTTAAACAGCGTCTTCAATAAACATATTTGAAAATAATTGCAAAAGGGCAGACACTTTTGTGGGGTTTAATTATCAGGAAACATGAAAATAAATGTTGCTTATGATAGACTGGAATACACTGCGCGTGTTGGTTGTTTTCTGTGCTCTCATTGGTTCTTGCTCACATGATCTTGTACAGCTTTTCCGGTTTTAATGGCAGCGAAAATAAAACTCTCATTTTATATTAGAATAAAAACAATTAATTTTTTTTTTTTTTTTTTTTTTTTTTTTTTTTTTTTTTTTTTTTTTTTTTTTACATGTTATACCCCTTAAAACTGTCTGCCAAATTTATTATTCATTGTAAAATTGTCTTAATTTTACATTAAAGATAGTTGCCTTCTAAATAAAACTCTATTTTCGGGCAATATTGTTTTGAACCTTTCCCCTATGCGCAGTACCTGGTGTTCCAAGGTATGTCCAGGAAACACATATTTACCTTCTTATCTACCTAAGAGGTATATTATAGCAAAATTTCAGGATGCATAAAACACTTCATGAAAAGTGCGTTGCTGGCTCTCGGACTATAAGTAGTGTAGTACAACACATACAAAAAACTCTAGAAGAAAATTAATTACAAAATTAATAATTGAAACAGGTGCTCATAACAAATGTAAAAGAGCAGAACTATTTATGTTTTTATTTTATTTATCTATATAGGTTATTTTAAGCAAATTATTCAGGAATGCACTCGACACTACCCAATTCTGAGGAAAGTGGTTAGTTATGCAGCTCCTGCGTGACGGAATTTTTTTCTACATTGAAATTAAATGAAATAGCCTTTCTTATAGAAACAAATAAAACATCTTT
Organism: Gonocerus acuteangulatus; assembly: GCA_946811695.1. Classification (NCBI taxonomy): domain Eukaryota; kingdom Metazoa; phylum Arthropoda; class Insecta; order Hemiptera; family Coreidae; genus Gonocerus; species Gonocerus acuteangulatus. Next base: position 9,970,671 of record OX328130.1, read on the forward strand.
GATATTTTTCTACATAATGAAACTCATAAATAATTATTAACATTTTTTAAATAACTGATTAATAACTTTTGCTTATACAAGCCTACCTCCTTTGAGGAGTAATGGTCTACACTTTCCTGGGAGACCAGCCTAAACAGAATTTTCTACGTTACAAGAGGTTAATTTTTGTAAAATTGATATAAATTTTATTTCTTTCTTATCGATTGTATGCAATGGAAAAATTAATGTATTCACTTATTGTCCTATTTAACTTGCTTTAACCTTTACAGGACAGGAAAGAACCACCGGAACCCATAGACAAAGCATCTCTAGGGCGGTATGCCGTTGTCGGGTGTTGTCTTAACTCCAACATACTCTATTTCTGGTAAATCATTCTATATACATATCTGTAAGACTTAGTTTATCGTTACATGGAGGCCCGGTGGCCGTGAGTGTTGAGGCGTGAGCACTTAACACTCCGTACCAAAGGTCGTGGGTTCGATTCCCACTATGGGGTGGTGGTTTTTCTTTAGAAAAAAAGAAAAGGCATCAGCCGTATCCTGGCTAGAAAAGAGTGGTAACCTATAGATAACCCGTCCTAAAATTCGTAGTTAATAATAATGGACGTTAACATTTAAATTTAAATTAAATTATCGTTACAAGTCGTTTTATTTCTCCAAGATCGTCGCACAGTCGTCAAAAACCGCCCAAATGCGCTCAAAACTCAATAACATTTGATATTTTTGATTTAGAAACCTGAAATTAAATATTTCAAGTAGGACACGATTTTGCACTCGGATCACTTCAGACATTTTTTGCAGTCAACACTGACATGAGTACTGCAAAAAAATATCCATCTTCGATTTGATTCCAATGTTTACATAGAGATAACGCGCGTCTGTCTTACCGAGTTCGTTCACGTCTAGCACCGAAATAGGCAAATTTATGCAGCCAATTTTTGTCTGGGCTCTTTCTATACATGTCCACGGAAAATGTAAGCCCGAAATTAGAGAGACGCAGAGAGACGCAAAAAGTATAAGACAAAACGAAATTTGATACGTGTAATTTTTCTACTTTTTAAGTATCCCCGTCCACGTCGACGATTCTAAAAATAAAAAAAATATTTTGTTGGCCTTCGAACATCTCATTAAAACAAGAAAAAAATGCGTCAACCTTATAGGTCTGAACAAGTAGAGTTAAAGGAACGATTTTGGTACATGAGGATTTGGAAATTTTCTTCGTTTCTAGCACTTCAATGATTAACCACCGTCCTGCAATCAAGGGTGGGGGCCTAAAACTAAAGAAATGGCACTCTCAGGAGGTCATTAACATATATTTAAGGCCACAAAGTTTCGGAGAAAATACTTCAAAAAATCAAGTTTTGAGCGCTTTTCGACTGTTTTTCACCACTGTGAGTCGGGCCAAACTACATTTCGTGTTTCAAAAAAGGCTACAGCCTCCAAATCTTAACAGATTTCAATGCACTTTTTTTTTTAGAGAAAGCTAATAAAATTTACAACAACTTTGTCAGGCCAGATTTTTGTTTTTGAGTCCCCTCTTTATTAAATTACGTGTAAATAATTCACAACCTTTTACAATTGAACATAAAATAATATTATATTTTTCATATAGCTTAATATCAGCACTGATATCGTTGAAATTAAACATTCAAACTCTAAATAGTTGTAGTTCATTCTGTATTACTTTTGATGAAAAATACTCTTAAATGTTTCTACTTTTAGGTTACAGATAGATATGTTTTTCATATTATCAAGTATTCAAATAGACATTTTAGGTCGATTTGTAGTAGAGATGGGCAATTCTCGAATGAGAATCGAAATGAAATGCGAATTTCCTAGATAATTGTAAGTAATCGTGAAAGATCGAGTAATATCGTAGATAGATCTTCAGAGCCTAGAAGATCGATTAATATCGTAGATAGATCTTCAGAGCCTAGAAGATCGATTAATATCGTAGATAGATCTTCAGAGCCTAGAAGATCCATTAATATCGTAGATAGATCTTCAGAGCCTAGAAGATCGATTAATATCGTAGATAGATCTTCAGAGCCTAGAAGATCCATTAATATCGTAGATAGATCTTTAGAGCCTAGAAGATCGATTAATATCGTAGATAGATCTTCAGAGCCTAGAAGATCGATTAATATCGTAGATAGATCTTCAGAGCCTAGAAGATCGATTAATATCGTAGATAGATCTTCAGAGCCTAGAAGATCCATTAATATCGTAGATAGATCTTCAGAGCCTAGAAGATCGATTAATATCGTAGATAGATCTTCAGAGCCTAGAAGATCCATTAATATCGTAGATAGATCTTTAGAGCCTAGAAGATCGATCTTTTGAATCGATCTGAACTAGTCGATCTTTTCATATCGATTCATATTTCAGAATTGCCCATCACTGATTCCAACACTCGTCACTAAGTCTGTAACCGGCGTATCTCAAAGTGGCCAAGCCACCACCCAATCCAAAGTGCCATATTTCGGGCTGACGTCCAATTACTAACAAGACTGGTCCAAAAGAACGTCCTCTCTTGCGATCCCTTATCCCTAGATTTTGAGGGGGACGAAAGGGCTAACCCAGGGAACGAAAGGGATCTGTACCCTAATATTAATGGAAGAAATCAAGGAATAGTTTAGATTCGACTTGTAGTCCAGGCAACTAAGAGTTATAGATGGAAATGTTTGGAACAAAATTTTTTTACTTCATAACTTTGTTTCGGCTAGTTAGGAGGTGAATATATCAAAAGTCCTCACCCGTAGCCTTTGTGCCGGAGGGAGGGGGGTTTAGAAGGTCCCATTTTTCGGGTTTTCACTTATATCTCGGAAACCCTGCGTCTTAGCGACATGACTATTCTATAACAAATGAAAGCTGATTAAATATGCTACAAGTTCAATTCAATAAAGTTTTTCGAGAAATCTTTAGTTTTCGAAATATTCGCTCTTGAATGTCTGTCATTTTGGGGGAAAAAACACACTTTTTTCAATTCTTGACCGGATATCTCTTCAACGATGAACCCAAAAAATAAATGTCGGCTAAAGGGTTGTAGAGCATTCCATTCGCTTCAATAATATATATAACTTTACTATTTGATGCATTTTCTTTCAAACGTTATATACGCACTCACATGGTCTTAGAAAAACCATTGCCAATATAATGGAGAAAACCTTATTTAATTGAGTGTGAATAACTGGTCAGTGGGCCCAAAATTATATATTTTGTGTTATTTATACGTCTAGTACTCACTCTATTTACATAATGGAGTATATTTTGTGCTATTTATACGTCTAGTACTCACTCTATTTACATAATGGAGTATATTTTGTGCTATTTATACGTCTAGTACTCACTCTATTTACATAATGGAGTATATTTTGTGCTATTTATACGTCTAGTACTCACTCTATTTACATAATGGAGTATATTTTGTGCTATTTATACGTCTAGTACTCACTCTATTTACATAATGGAGTATATTTTGGACAACACATTGATTGGAAATGGTGAGAAATTGAAAGGTTTATTGGTCGACAGTTGTCGTCAGATATCACGATGAATACTAAAACTGTTTTTACGTTTGAAGGAAAATACATAAAATAGTAAAGTTAAATATATTCTTGAAGGGAATGTAATGCTCTACAACCCTATAAACGGCATTTATTTTTTGGCTTTCACGTTAAAGAGTTATCCGGTCAAAAGGAGCAAAAAGTGTGTTTTTTTCCCAGAATGACAGACATTCAAGAGCGGATATTTCTAAAACTTAAGATATCTCGAAAAACTTTATAGAATTGAACTTGTAGCATATTTAATCAGCTTTCATTTGTTATAGAATGGTCATGTCGCTAGGACGCAGGGTTTCCGAGATATAAGTGAAAACCCGAAAAATGGGACCTTCTAAACCCCCCCCCTTCCCCCCTGCACAAAGGCTACGGGCGAGGACTTTTGATATGTTCACCTCCTATCCAGCCCAAACAAAGTTACGAAGTGAAAAATCGTGTTCCAAAAATTTCCATCTATAGTTGTTTTTAAGCATTTGTTGCCTGGACTGTAGGGAAAACAGTCAGGTTTTCGATAACATTTGTATTTTGTACGCATTGGTATGCTCTTTGGCAACCTTCTTCAGTTTAAGAAAAATATACAAAATTAACGAAGAGAATAATCCTAACAGCATAGGCGGCTCTAGACAAAAATTTCTGGGGGGGGGGGGCAATTCAGTAGTGGCTTACCGCCGTGCCTGGGGGGTGTAGAATCAAATTTTTATAACGAGGCACCTGGAAAACATTAAGGAAGTATTTGATAAACTAAGAACATACATTAATTAGGACTTATTACTATTAATTTGCCTAAACAATTTCTTTTTTTAACTTAACCCAAAAAGGAATGCGATTTTTCATTTTGGGGGGCTAAGCCCTCCAAGCCCTCGCCTTTAGCCGCCACTGCCAAACAGTAAACAAAATATTAGAACATGAGTTCGTTAACTAGCAAAATCGCTGCATCTGTAGGGAGGGCTTAATCCGGATTCAAATTACTAATTAGTCCGCTGGGGCCGTAATTGTTGTTATAATGAAACGAAACTCGGTAAACATCTCGTGTATCTAAAGTAAAATATACACTCTAAAAATAAACTGAATCGGTCTATTACAAGGGGGGGGGGGGTTCGTCCCTGGCCCAAATTAACAATTTGTTCGTCCAAAGTAAAAAAATCAGTCCCGCAACAGGGCCCTGAGGGGCAGGTACTATAGAGGTATCTGATTCATGACCTTACGGCAAACTGGGGAGATAGTGTGGTCAGTACTATGCTCCGGCCGCCTGATTTTCCCCTTTGCAGATACCCAATAATAAATTAATTAAAGGCTGGGTTGGACTGGGGACGGTTAGGGAGGGAATCCAACCCAAGAACAAAGACACTAGAAGATAAAAATCTTTAGTACTATGCACGGGATTTGAACTCAGGTCCTCCAGCTTATTAGTCCAGTGCTTTACCACTGAGCTAACCTCGCTCCCTTGGTAATTTGTTCGTAGGGGTCGTAATATTTGGTATATAGCTACGAAACTCGGCACCTTTACAAATATAGAAGTCCAAAACTAATGTTATCTATTTGTATATGTTATTATACGCAAATTATTCAAGAATGCAGCGTAAACCACCAACGGTGGTTTACGCAATATTACCCCCCTACCGTCGGGGTAAGACGTGTTAGGTAAAGTCAGTGCCGATTGTAGCTGTGCTGATTCAACCCTTCACCGGGACAATTATGACCACCCAGAAGGTGGTCATAATTGCCACAAGGAATTATGACCACCTTCTGGTTGAATGCAGAATTTACGAGAAGCAAAGAAGAGAAGCCCAGCTATCAAATACAATTAGTGAAATTTTGGCGGATCATCCCAACCAAATCCTTAAGCTTTTTGAATTTTTAAGCTCCACAGATTTAATAGATAAAATTTAAAACTAACTAGCACTAAAACCCACAACCAAATCAGCTGTGTTAAAAAAAAGAAAAAATTAGAAATAAATAAATGAAAAAAAAAAGAATGCATGTGTGTGTGTATATGCGTGGGTATGTGCTTTGTGTGTGAGTGTGTGTATGTATAAATGTGTGTATATGTGTATATGTATGTGTGTGTGTGTGTGTGTGTGTGTGAGTGTATACATATACATATACATATTTAGTTTCAAAAACAATTAAATAACTCCGAGAAAATAAATAAAAAAACACTTCATTACTAAAAAATTGCATCATTATTCGCGAATCTTAAATTTAAAAACTAGTGGATTAATTACTAATACAGCAGTACAGCTCCTAGCTCTTAAAACATGTGTTTAATGACCGCTTCGTGGTTGACAACACATTAAAAAAAAAAAAAAAAACCACCAACGTTCTGAGTTATTTGCTTAGTAAGGGACCTTTTTTTTCTTATAAATGTTGGCACATTCTGTAAGAAGTAAATAAATATTATGTTCCACTAGGTACAAATGGCTGGACAAAACTTTCGCCGGTACTTCAGGGAAAATCATCGTGAAGAAACTGCTTCTAGACCAATTCGTCCTTACTCCACATTTACTCGCCACCTTCTATATTAGTAAGTACACAGCAGTGTTGGGTATTATTCGAATAAAGTATTATTCGAATGATTATTGCATTTTTTAGTGAATGATGAATAATTCACTGAATTATCTTATTCACAGAATTAATCGTTATTCATCATTCGTTATTATTTATTTCTAGTTGGTCTACTGATTAATCCTACTCAAACACACATATATATATATACATATTTCCGGCTGCCAACATCATAATAAATCTATCATTATTCACTAAAATATGTTTATTCTGATTGATCATTCGAATAATTTGTGAAAAAAAACTTCATTCACAGAATAACGAATAATGAATAAAAGTAATTATTCTTCATTTATGAATAAAATAATACATTTATTCATTAATCTTTATTCATCATTCTGAATAATTTTTGCCCAACACTGGTACACAGATTATCAATTGTTGTGTTTTCTATCTGGTGGTGGTTACAATTTATAATAAATGGGTTAATAAAACGTGCAGAGAATATTAGAAGAAATCCCAGCGTGTATTTTGTCAATGGGTTTACCTATATTTTGAGATGTGTTGACATATTTCGTGTGTGCTTCCGGATTTACCGTCAGATCGTCAACAAAAGTGGGTAGAGGTCTCCTTAGGGTGCGTTTACATCAGATAGTTGTTGCAGGATATTTATGTCAGACAGAAATTGTGACTAATGTAAACTGTAAACAATTTATGCCTGAGATATATATTTCTATCACGAGCAATAAGGGAGCGTTTACATCTGACACTTCTCGCAGGGAATGGAATATATCTCAGGTGTCGGATATAATAATTATCATTATTATTATATCCGAAAACTGATATGTGTGTGTGTGTGTGTGTGTGTGTATGGGTATTTTTGCGAAGACCACATCCAGTTACTTTTAAAGTAGCAGTAGTGGTTTATAACAGTTACTCGTACTCGCTGATAAGCTTACTGATTAGCTAATGGGTTTTTTGCTGGTTATCTACTACTACTTGACTCGTTATCTACGGTTATAATCCATATTAGATAATGGCAAGCAATATTTATTAATAAAAAGGTTAATATGATCAAAATCAATTCTCTCAACTATGAAATAAGTTAAGCATTAAAGTTGACTGTTTCGCAGGTTATGAAGGATAACAAACAACGTTATTTGTAAACAAACATATTTTATTCCTTTTCTCCCTCTCTTTTTTGGATATTTTACATTTATTAGGCATTACTTGCTATGCTTTTCCGCTCGCTCAAGAAGATATCAAATCCCTAGTCAATCCAACTCGCAATTAATAGAATTATATTAATTTTAGCGACTCTAGTCTATCCAACTCGCTAAAATTAATAGGATTCCATTAATTTTTCCCAGTAAGAAACCAATCCCTTTTTCTTTGTCAGGAACATCGCGAACTAATTGTAAAAGACTCATTTTTTCTCACTAACATAAGCAGAGCTTTTTCATAAACAAAAGCAAATTCACTGTTGAAGGTTACTTTACTCCTAGCAAGAACCAATGCAATTGGTCATCGGAATCCTCCAATAGGAAGGGAAAGGAGTTATGCGCATGCGCTAAATCACTGATACAATCACAACTGCTACTTCAAAAGTAACTTCGCAAAAAGACCCTGTGTGTGTATATATATACACACACACACACACACACAAACACAAATTTGAACCACAGGTTGGGTCTTTTTGCGAAGACCACATCCAGTTACTTTTGAAGTAGCAGTAGTGATCGTATCAGTGATTCAGTACATGCGCATAACTCCTTTGCCTTCCTATTGGAGGATTCCGATGACCAATTGCATTGGTTCTTGTTGGGAGTAAAGTAACCTTCAACAGTGAATTAGCTTTTGTTTATGAAAAAGCTCTGCTTATGTTAGTGAGAAAAAATGAGTCTTTTACAATTAGTTCGCGATGTTCCTGACAAAGAAAAAGCGATTGGTTTCTTACTCGGAAAAATTAATGGAATCTTATTAATTTTAGCGAGTTGGATAGACTAGAGTCGCTACAATTAATATAATTCTATTAATTGGGAGTTGGATTGACTAGAGTTTTGATATCTTCTTGAGCGAGCGGAAACGCATAGCATGTAATGCTTAATAAAGGTAAAATATTCAAAAACGAGAGAGAGAGAGAGAAAAAAAAAAGGAATAAAATATGTTTGTTTACAAATATCGTTGTTTGTTATCCTTCATAACCTGCAAAACAGTCAACTTTAATGCTTAATAACTTTTTTCATAGTTGAGAGAATTGATTTTGATCATATTAACCTTTTTATTAATAAATATTGCTTGTCATTATCTAATATGGATTATAACCGTAGATAACGAGTCAAGTAGTAGTAGATAACCAGCAAAGAACCTATTAGCTAATCAGTAAGCTTATCAGCGAGTACGAGTAACTGTTATAAATCACTACTGCTACTTCAAAAGTAGCTGGATGTGGTCTCTGCAAAAAGACCCCACCGGTTATTTTCGTTCTCTAGTGGTTCTGAAACGTAAAATATAAATATACCAAAATATATTTCCAAAAAGAGAGTAACTATTCCACTCGGACGAAGTCGCGGGCAGACCTAGTTTCTAATAAAGCCTTCCGCAGACATGGGGGGCGTAGCTCAGATGGTAGAGCGCTCGCTTAGCATGCGAGAGGTACCGGGATCGATGCCCGGCGCCTCCAGATTTTTTTTTTTTACGCTATTGGTAGAATAAATCATTTAAAAATATCAGGGTATTCCAAAAGTATAAAAAAAAAAAAAAAAAAAAAAAAAAAAAAAAAAAAAAAAAAAAAAAAAAAAAAAAAAAAAAAAAAATGGATTTTTTTTTTTGTATGGGGTGTGCCTTGTGTCATCAAAATTAAATTAATTTTTCCAATTTTTACAAAGGATATTAAAGTATCAAAAACCAAATAAGATTTAATTGTTCGGAAACAAAATGGCAATGCTTCTTCTGACGAATGGAAACCCTCTATTTTCACTGACGATAGTCTGCAGGCGCAATTTTTAATCTAAAACAAAATATTATTTTCCAAAAAGAAGGTAAAATCTAGTAAAGTACTAGGATTTTTAAGAAATATTAATATTTCGAATATGGTGAAAAGTTCTTAATTTTCAATTAAAACATCCGTCGAATATCGGTCATAAAATCGTTATATTTCAGTGAATCAAATATGTCTTATGCTCTTTACTTGCAAATATCATTAAGAAGCTGCAGTTAAAGCTTGAAGTTGATCGAGTGAAAGAAATCGTGATAGCGTTTCGCCATATTTGAAAAACATAGTTTTGAGAAAGTCTATTCTAAATTTTAATGTGCTGAAAAGTTCATATTTTTTCCTCATAAGTTCCTGTAATAAAAATAAAAAAAATCGTTTTTGATTTTTAAATGTATCGGGACTTGTTAGTTGAAAAATTGGATTTTTAACACATTTGAAAACTGTTCCGTCACATAAACTCTCTTGGATATCACTTTTGATTAGTTAAGGAATTATTTAAACCCATAAAAAATGTAGTAAAAGGTAGTATTACCCCTTAATATGATTTTTGCCTCCCCCCCCAGATCTTTTTTAACATTTTATTGAACAGGAACCCCAAGTTATGGAATTGTATAAAAAAAAAAAAAAGAATAATGGACCCAGTTTCTGGGGAAGCTGTATGGAAACAAAACCACTGGATATGCAAGCTGTATTTATAACCAAATCACTCCACAGCAAAGAAATCTGAATAGAGAAATAGAATAAACTATTGTTCACTAACCTTTTTTTGTTCTGTTATTTATTCGTGTTAACAAGAACATTTTCTGATAATTGACTTGTATTTGTAGATCTACCATATTTCTTAATTGGTTTACCTATTCCGTTTATTAATTCTGTATTTTTGTTTTGTCTTTTAGCTGACAAAGGCTATCAAAGAGTAGAGGAAATGTCCTTAATACAAATTTTAAAAAATGTAGTATTGATGTTTTCCTAGCCGAATCCCATCTGCTCCCTCACTGCTTAGTGCTAATATTAGTCAGGATAAACTGAATAGGTCATTTTCGAACAATTAAAATTCCTCACTTTTAAACTTTTTCACTGAGTGATTTCATCTCCTCCTACTCCTTGACATATCACCACAAATTTTCACCGACATTACAGCTGGAAATGCCGGGTTGGCTTCCTCAGGTGCATAGCGCTTATTCATTAGCGGAAATTTTGCTTTCAGCTAACGAAAGAGCATCAGGTACCGCCTGAGGAAGCCAGCTGGCATTCCGGTGAAAAGTGGGTTAAAAAAAACTGCACTGCTGTTGATATATGTCAAGGAGTAGGAGGAATTTAAGGCGGGGATTCATTCTACGAGTCATGTGGCCCGTATTAAAAATGTTGGTTTAATTTCCTAGGTTCAAGTCACTGGACTGGTTCCTACCCCAGAGGACCTTGGGTTCTATCGTAGCTCGGGTGCTCCTACATCAGGCAGTGTTCACGCCTCCTTTCCTTGCCTCTTTTTATATCAGTGAGTATTCTGTATACAATCATCAAAAAGGTCAACTAAAAAGCGAATCAACATTTCAGCAAAATAATATTTTTGACATGACATTTCATATGGAAGGGGGCAAAAAAAAACTGGAAAAGAAGCCGGTCACATGACCAGAAATTCATTTTGGTGAGAAATTATTTAAACATTTCCATATATTGAAGATCAGCAACAACAGTTCTTGTTAATTAACAATTTATTGCAAGAAATGAGTAAATGGCTTTCAGAATGATTTATTTTTTTCTTTATTTTTCGACATGTCAACTACCAGCACATTGGCACTGGATTTTCTACAGGATATCACTTTTTCTAAATTCTAATGACATGTGGTTTTCCCCGGGGTCTCCCGTGGTCTAGTGGCTAGGGCCTTAGATTCGTAAGCGGGAGATAGTAGGTTCGATCCCCACGGGCCAATCAATGGCTTAATTTTCCAGTTCTTTGTCTAGGGGACTACTTATAGATAGGGTAATTCATGGTTAAAACCCTCAACTTATACGCATATAATCACCATAAAATAAAGGAAACGGAAAGTGTCGTATTCGACATCTACTTGTGGTAGGAGGGTTAATGATGGATTCCCAAATATTAAACAGGACTTATTATCATAAAAGACTTTGTACAAACTAACAATAAAAAAATTTGTTTCAGGCATGAGCATTATGGAAGGGAAAGAGAACATATTTACAGAATTGAAGGAGAAATTTGTGCCGACATTTGAGAGATCGTGCCTATTTTGGCTTCCCGCACAAACCCTTAACTTTGTGTTCATCCCTCCGATGGCCAGGGTGGTGTACGTAGGTACATGCTCTTTCATCTGGGTCAATATTTTGTGCTACTTGAAGAGAACGAACGCATCAGAGCTTCAACAAGGGACTCTCAAAACGTGACTGAGTGATCTTAACAGCTTGTAAGCTGTGGGTTGAGTAAGCTGAGGAAACAACTGACAACTTATCCCATTCGATTGAAGGAAAAACAAAATTAAATAATAATTCAAATATGATGTAATTAAAATAAAATATATTTATATTTTAAAATAAATGTTTTTTTTTTTAATTTAATTTCAAACAACCTATTACACAAAAGTATTCATTCTGTTGCTAAAACCAAAAATATTTGTATCAAGGTGAGTTTTAAAATATATTTAAAAAAAATAGATATGTTCATTCTTAGCAACAACAAAATAATAACGACAGCCCAGGCCATAGTTGTTGGAAGAATGAAAACAAACATTCTCAGAAAGAAGGAAAGCCAATCGGAACAACAAGGGGAACACAAATTAAAGTTGTCGCGTAAGTTATTTGCTGAACTTCTTCTATTTATTTTAAGAATTCGCTAATAATTATAATACAAAAAAACGAACACACCGACACAGATAACTTATTTATTTATTTTGTTAATGCTCAGCCTCTATGGCTAATAGCATATATTCCTTAGTGTGAGCCAATGTAAGCACTGCACCAATCTACGCCACTCCAAAAAATCATCCATGTGAGTAGGTATGTTAAGTCAAATAGATATAAAAATAAATAGATTGAAAATAAATTAGAAATACAAGAAATAATTATATATATCAATAATAAAATAAAAATTACTGTTATAAAGGAGAAGATTGAATAAAATGTAAAGCATAAATCATTCTGAATCGCTGTGAGTTTATTGTAAGAAGAGTTTATTAATAAACCAGTATAAAGAGGGAAATTGTTTTAATTATCCCACAAGATAACTAAGACGACAAAATAAATAAACAAATAAATTGAGAAGTTCCCAACTCACTCGGTTGACCCATTTAGTCAGGTGTCACGTATAAATATTAAAAAAATATATATAATTGTGGGATAATTAAAACAATTTTCCTCTTTATACTGGCTTATTAATAATATTTTGTGGTTCTTATTTCACATTTCCAAGTCTCTTCAGAGGCCAACTGTACCTATTTTATATACACCAAAAATAGATATGGCCAATAATAAAGATATTAACTTTTTTTGAAAAATAAAAGTTTCTATTACTTATGGATATAAATGAAAAATAATACTCACCTCATTTCTTCTCATGTTAAGAACTGTGTTCAACAGGTTTAGGTTACAGTAGAGCCGTTTATGTGTGCACACAGGCTGTTAATTGTTTTGCAAGACCAGAGTGTCTTACCTGTAAAACAACACTGTTCTCTGTCAAATGGCCAGTCTCTCGGGAGTATGTATGTATATTACATACATAAGACTGTCCCACCATGCCACACAGCAAACGGCCTGCGCGCACACATAAACGGCTCTACTGTACCTTGTGGGAGAGAGATTAGCTGATGCATGAATGATCAAATATATAAAACTTTTGTTTTTATAAACAAAAAATGAAAACGCAAACAATTATTTTGCTTGTAATAAAGCTATTTTTTGACATGGATATTTAATAAGTTTGCTATCCTTTTTCTCTTCAACACAAAACAGTTTGTAAAATTTTCTCAGCTCATATGACAATACACAAAAAAATGTAAAATAATAAAAATTCAATTAATGCAAAATTCAGTTGTCTTCTGGCTCAGTTTCTATCAAATCATCATCATCAGTTTGGCTGAAGAAGCTACAGATTTTAATGCATTATAGAATGGCATCTCATTTTCTCCGACATATTTGTGATCGAGGCTCATTACGGCATTGCATTTCTCAGTTTTTAAGAGCAGGGGTTGGCTGTACGCAGATGGATAGTCAATAGTGGACCTCACACAGTGGTTTAGTTGCTGTGATTCCACAATTGAAGTGACCAGAGCTGCTGTCTAATTCTACCAGAAGATAGTGATGGTCTTTAAATCCATGATAATGTTCTGACCTGAAAATCCCCAAAATGGAGCTGCCTCCTTATTGCTTCAAGCCCGTCAATTCTTTCAGGTCTATATTTAGCTGAATTTACTATCTTGTAAAAAGTTTACTGTATTCAAATTACTGGACTTTATTCTTATTAGGTTGTGTAATAAAATGTAGTACCGAGTGTATGTACTAGCTACCAGCACTTAACAATTCATTTAAATGATTCGGTTCAAGTGACGTCTCATGCAGTCTGTAAGTAAATGTTTTCTAGGGATAATTGTGTTATATATTTCCCCCTTTAGCTGTTCTTGTTTCATCATTAAAGTAATTGGGTATAAGTTTTGAATCAAAAGTGTCTAACACAACTTCATATCTTGGATTTAAAGTAACTTTTTTTGGATTGAATGTTTTTGCCTGAAATGAAAAACTTTAAAATACTATATATCAATCTCTCACATATTTGTAGCAATGTCCCTCATGGTTCAGCTTTCATTGTTGGCAACACTGATGCAGATTATGCTAGGTTATGGGGCAACACTGCAAGCTGTGTGTCACATTTTAACCAGTCTGTGTCTGTCACTACCTTGGCATCTATCACTGCTGCTTAGGCAGCGACTATGTGCATCTGCCTTCATTGTGTTACAGTGCTTGTGTCCGGTAAATTAGCCAAATATTAAATAAAATATATACCCCAAAAAAAGTGATTAATTTTCAAATCCAGTAATAATCCTATTGTTGTGTTGTCCGGAAATTAAGGCAGGTTTATGGTTTCAAAATAAAATTATTAAAATATTTATATAAATAAAAATTTGCTCCGTTACTCCCAATACATTTCTCCCAATCTGTTGGTAACTTAAACAGTTTGTCTGAACAGAATTTTGAAATTGAATTAATAAAAAATTCAGAGAATAAATTTTCTAATGACTTTTGTTCAATGATTCTTTATATTTTAAAAAGTGATCAGAGTGCTTAAGAAATTTTTGTCGGGAGCACACAGAGTGAAAGGCAGATTCTCATAGACAAGAGCCAACAATTTTTGACTAGGGGCCGACCCTTTGTCTTATATCAGGATAGGCTCCCTCCAATTGACCAAATATGTCTCCAAAGCTAATTTATGGTGCATCAATTTGGGAGCATATTGCTATTGATTGTTTCAATAAGTAATAACCTTTTTTTGATTAACCACTGTCGTGCAAAATCCACTTTTCTTTACATGTAACATTTCTGTCCAGAAAATGTTTGATTTCATCCCAACATGAAAGTACAGCACAATCTTTAAAGCAATGATTTTATATTGTGGTAGCTTACTGCCTTGTTTTGAGATATATTTTTCTTTTCAATGACAATCGATTTGCTAACTGAGAGTTGTTATGGTATTATCTTTGATCAAACTTTGTCACATCGTCACTAAGACAAGAACGCCTCCCACAAACCTTTTTGTTTGTCTTCAAGGTTGAAGTCTCCTTCAAATTTATTTGCCTCATTTTTGAATGGGGCACTCACCAACACTGCCCTCGCCCCAGGCTCCATTAATGTTTCTTGCTGTTGAGCCATAACTGTATAAACTCATAAAACAAAATTATAAGAAAATTATATATTGACAGTACAGTAGACTCTTCCTTATCCAGCGTTCTCTTATCCGACACTCTCCCTATTCCTGCGGTCTACGAGGGGAATGAGTCACGGATCTCGGAACTAGCTAGTCAAACATTTCTATCTGTGGTATGTATTTCATTGAATGAAAGTCAATCAAGGCTAAAAAAATAATTGTTTCTACTAAGGCACATGCGGCTGGGCCGCCTGTCTACGTATTTTTATTCCTTCAATACTTTTACATTCATTTGCACTTGTAAATAATGCACCAGCAAGGGTTTTGCATATTTTGAATTTATTTTATAATTTGGTGCCTAAATTTGGCTTAAATATTCAATATTAAAAATGGTACTTATTGTTATATCCTCAAAAAATAAGTTTTTCAGATCCATAAGTGACTGGATCTAACTGATCTAACTGAATTCCCTAATCCGACTATTTGCCGGTCCCGACGATGCCGGATTAGGGAGAGTCTACTGTATTTGTAAAGACTCTGAATAAATTCCAATTAGTGAAATGCTTAATATGTAAACAAATTGTTTTGTATAGGAGAAGATTAATAAATACTGAGACTCATACAAATATGTAAACAGTGTATTATTTAGATGGATAATTTAAATAAAACATGAAATCCTGCATTAATTTCCAGAAAACGTTAAATTTCCCTGAATCCAGAGTTCATGAGGACTGTAAAATCTTCTCTCTAGGAATTTGATTCCTAATTTCACCTTGTAGCAATAGATGCACCTTCAAATGAAATCTTCCGGGTGATACCTTCGAATAGTGTAAAATTGTTTCTTTATTTGGGAAGAACAGTATAAAACAACTTATAGACAATCATATGTAAACAAAACATGTATGATATGTTTTTATGGCAAAACTAACTATAAAATATACAAAACGTTATTTTATCATTCTATATTTAGAATATTATTTGTATTAAATCATAAAAACACAGTAACAATCAAAATAGATTTACAATAATAATAAAAAAAGGTAAGAAAAGGCAAAATAAAATTATCACTTCTTTCAAAATGAAATATAATTTTGTTATATTAACGAACAATTACATTCTGTTAGGGTTCCATCAGGACTCCTGTACAAATGTCGAGTTTATTTTTGGACGATTCCAATAAACTCAAAAGATTGGTATTTCAGTATAAACAATTTTTTTTTTTATTTCACTTTTTAATCAACCAATTTTTCAAATATTCTGATGATTAAATTTAAGGCTGAATACTTTGCATTCGTATAGATGCCTATTTTTAGAAAATTAAAGATTAAAGGTAAAAAATAAGTGATAAATACAATTGTTTTGTTAAGATCACCTAATATATAATAAACGTATCCTCTGCAAATACAATTTAAAACTGTTCTTAGATGGCAGTGGATTTTAGCATATTGAATACACTGTTTTACAGTATACAAATTACAGTGTACAAATTTTTCGACTTAACTTCAGCTTTCATTTTTAAAAAAACTTCATCTAATTCGTAACTGACAATAGATTGTGACAATATCCGCACTGTCTCACAAAAACACCAGTTGATTTCATTTTCTTTCACTTCCTCTCGTAAAAAGAATTGTATCCTCCTTCTCCGTCTCCTACTCCTCGCTCCCTAGTTATAATAATTACTATATCTTTTTATTATATAATAATATAAAAAATGTTTTACACTTAAAAACAAAAGGAGTGGTCTGAGCAGCGACTTTGGATAAGTTACGAGAGCGCCTTGACCGACTCCCCAAAAGATTGCTTGTCAAGTGATCCAAAAACCAACATCCTCTAACGGCATTTATTAAGTCCATTAAATATTTAGAAAAACGAGCAGTTAACAAATATCTCTCAATTTATTACCTATATAGGAAGCCAAAATTAATCTACTTTAATAACAATATAACAATAAAGTTCTTGAAAGACTATTACTTTATGTATTTATTTAATTAATATACGTATTTATCAAATAAATTACCAAAAATCAAAAATATATAGATCATAATTTAAAATAGATTATATTCAGTGTGTGTTATTATTTTTTTTTCTTTTTTTACAACACAACCATTATCCCCAAAGTAAAATGGTTTCGAGCCTAAAACATGTTTTTCTATTTAAATAAATAAAATCATGCATAATTTGTGCTTTCGACATTTAGTCTACTATACACATTACTATAATACCCATACTAATACTCCAAGTACTAATAACGTATAATATTCCTCAGAATTTATAACCAAGCCATTTGACTACAAATATTCCATTTTTATTTTTGGCACAAAGTTTTGGCATTTAATTTTCTGTATATTGAAAAATTAAATTTTCGTACAAACCTTACCATCGAATTCACATTCTCTGACTGAAATTCTGTCTGTACTCAAAAAAATGGTCTAAAATTTCATTTGTTAAAAAACTTTAAATCTAATAACAAATTTCTGATAAAGAAATATTCCCTATAAGAATCACAAAAGTCCTTCTGGAACTTTTACAAATAATTTTTATTAAATTGATTTTACTTTAAGAAAAAATATTAGAATATTCATCTTTAGAATATTTGTCTTTTTTTTCTTTTCTTTTTATTATTTTTTCTTTTTTTTTTTTTCTGTTTTTACTTTTTACTGAACCTCATCCGTTTTATAGGGGTGAGACTTTAAAACTCTATGATTGTTTAAAAACCACATTTTTTAAATTTATTTATTAAAAAATGTGTGAGCACATTAAAATTCTTACAAGGGCAAGGGCTGGTTGAGCGATCCGGCGCTCGACAACAAACAGAAGACAAGAACCGACCCTTACCCATGATCTAAACTTAAATTCAAATTCCCTCATCACAATCTGGGGTTCTACTTGACCCCTTCCAACTGCTTCTGTAAATACAATTATATTAGTTCTTCTTACTTTAATTATATTCTTAAAATACCCGTTTTATTTATTTTTTCACTAATCCAACGAGAATGTAACACTATTAATCCAAAGTAAACTGTCCTGGATACACAATACTGCCGAATGGGCACAAACGTCGTCCATATAATTTGAGCTTAACAAGGCTGTAAAATATGTTTCTGTTCATTCATATTAAACATCTAAAATGCTACAAATAAGTTTGTGCTAAGGACTCGGGCCCGAGAGCGGGTGTAGGCCGGGCACCACTCCTCATGCAATTCACTAAAGTCAGGTTAGGCGAGGCGGATAACCTCTATGGCAGTGGCTGTGTCCTGATTGTCTATATCCTATCGTCTTCTTCCTCTTCTTCTTCCCCATCCTCCCTCTGCTCTGCCTCCTTGTAACCAGGGTGTTCGGAAATAGCATAATAATTCCCATTGTATATAACACCCAATTCTCTAAGTACATCACCTCGAATGGTCGCTTTAATCGTCCAGTTGTAGCAGTCTTCACTTTCCGATTCCCGATCCAACCTTTCCACATCGAGTATCTTCGAAGATAACCTCTCGAGGATAATTCCAATGTCTTTGATTGTAAGATGTCTCTTTTGGTCGACAGACAGCTGGTCGATGAGGAGGAGGAACTTCTCCGAAGTAGCAGCTTCCTCAGCTGCAGTTTCCGGTTCCGATTCAGAGCTATCGTGCTCTTGTCGGCGTGCACCTTCGATATCGAGGAACCTAACGTGTCCCTTAGCACCCGAACGAACTCCCCTGATAGAGGAACCCGGATGTTGAGGGGACGTTGATAAGGAGTCCTGGATTGGGGAAGTGGCCACCGACTTGTGTACTGCGATCTTCCGCCCCTCCTCGTGTAGAGAGCAGCAGTGGAAGTCGCATTCTGTGTTGTTCCCTGGGGACCCGCTCCGCTGCGGGTGGTGGGTGTGGTTTGAGCACTCAGGAGTGTGGACATGGGTGCTCTCGAACGAGCCACCCTGTCTCGCCAACTTCGGGTACACCTCATCGTGATTGATGACGGTGATTTGAGGTGACGTCGAGTACCTGCTTGGCGGGTATACGTCATTAATGACAGTCTCCTTCTTTCCAGTCGTGCTATCTACGCTGGTTTGGATGACCAGCGACGGTTGCTTCTTGGGAGGCTGGGGGGACGCTTCCTTCCTCTGCTGATCCCAATGAAGTACGACGGTAACACGGCCTTTATTATCCATGATTTTCCATGAGGGGGTCTCATTCTGAAGGTCTAGGGCATGGATTGTTTCGCATACGATCTTCGGAATTGCCGAGATCGCTAAAACAAAAGAACATGCTATTTAATATTCACACATATTGTAATAATATGACACACATTTTTATTTGACATGCCTGGCGGTGGTGTTTTATTCTCAGGAATGTAAGGAAAAAATCACAACTTCCACAGGTTTATTTCAGAGTAACCTTTCAGAAGAATATCTCAATCATCAGTGCCCTCCATTAAAAACACACTTTTCTGAGGTTCGAGTGCTGACCCAAAACATACATGCTTCATCAGAGAGCACTGGAGATGGAGGATTTCCTCTGCGAGTTGTGTCTACAATAAACTAATAAAACCTGTCGAGGTTGTGACCCTTTCTTAACATTTCTGGGATGCACTTATCTGTCACAACTATCAATAAGCAGATTACTCAATTTTATTTAACCATGGATGCTGCATCCAGCTTCTGGTCTACATGGAGTCAGCTGTTCATTGCAAATATAAAAGAGCAAAACTATTGATGTTTATATAATTTATATATATATATATATATATATATATATATATATATATATATATACACAGGGGGGCGAGGTTAGCTCAGTGGTAGAGCAATCGACTAATGAACGGGAGGACCAGGTTCAAAACCCGAGGGCGCACTAAAGATTTTTTCTTCTAGTGCTGCCGTTTGAGGGTTGGATTTGGGGTCCCAGATCGTCCCTAGGCTCACCAAGGCCTTTAATTAATTTAATTAATAATGGGTACCTTGGGTGCTAATGACTCTAGCAGTCGAAGCAGCCAAGGGGAAAATCAGGCAGCCGGAGCATAGTATTGACCACACTATCTCCCTAGTGTGCCGTATGGTCAAGGATCAGATACCTCTACAGTATCTGCCCCTCTGGGCCCTTGTGGCCTGTTACGGGACTGATTTTTTTTTTTTATATATATACAGGTTATTTTAAGCAAATTATTCAGGAATACAGTGTACACTACCCACATTCTGAGGAAAGTGCTTAGTTATGCAGCTTCTGCGTGATGACTTTTTTGCTGTTCCTTTTGCTACAAAGCCATTTACCAACTGTTTATTTTATTCCCGTTATCTGTTATCACGTGTCAAGATTGCTGTCAATTTTCACTAATTAACCTTCAGGCCTCGGGTTTCTTATCTTCTAATGTAACTTTGTGTATGTTTTGTCTTATAATCATCCTTTCAAGTATTTCTGTTTGGGAATTTTGTCCTGGGATCCTCGGAGCCAACAGTTACTACTTGTCCACTGTACCTGCTCGAGTATATTTGTGTACAAAACATTTAATAGGATGTAAGTGCCACAAACTATAATTTTCAATATTCAAATAAATATGTCTTTCATATTGGATGATTATATTAATTTTATGAAAAAAAATATGTGTATATCAAAATACCTCTAGAAAACATGAACAGTTTTTTTTTAGTAATATGTATAAAGGGAAGAAAACTATAAAAAAAAGTAAGGTAACTATGTAAAAAAAAGTAAGTGCCATCCTTTCGATTTCTGGAAAATGCCGTAAGTACCTTACTAAGTTTGTGAAAAGGATGTAAGTCAAGGATACTGTCACCAACTAAAGCAACCGTGTACCTGTGGCACATACATCATGGTAGAGATGGGCATAATTTTATTTATAAATAAAAATACGAATTTATTCGTACTTCATGTATTTGTGAATACGAATATAAATAAATTCGTACTTCATATATTTGTGAATACGAATATAAATAAATTCGTATTCATAAGTGTGAATACGAATTTATTTTTATTCACATATATTAAATATAAAAATAAAAATAAAATTTTATTCGCAAATTTTTCTGCGAATAAAAATAAATTCACAGAAAAAATTGTAAATAATCACAAAAAATGTGAATATTTACAACAAATCAAGTGATTACAAAAAAAATCACATTAAAATATACGAATAAAAATGTATTCATATTATAATTTGTGAATACAAATTTATTCACAATAAAATTCGCAAATAAATTATGAATTTATTCGTATTAAGATGATATTTCGAAAGTTATTGAAGGTGATTATTTACAATTTTTTCTGAGAATTTATTTTTATTCGCAGAAAAATTTGCGAATAAAATTTTATTTTTATTTTTATATTTAATATATGAGAATAAAAATAAATTCGTATTCACACTTATGAATACGAATTTATTTATATTCGTATTCACAAATATATGAAGTACGAATTTATTTATATTCGTATTCACAAATATATGAAGTACGAATAAATTCGTATTTTTATTTCTAAATAAAATTATGCCCATCTCTGCATCATGGTAGTGGCACTTACATCCCTTCCCGTGTACCTGTGGCACATACATCCCTTCCCGTGTACCTGTGGCACATACATCATGGTAGTGGCACTTACATCCCTTCCCGTGTACCTGTGGCACATGCATCATGGTAGTGGCACTTACATCCCTTCCCGTGTACCTGTGGCACATACATCATGGTAGTGGCACTTACATCCCTTCCTGTGTACCTGTGGCACATACATCATGGTAGTGGCACTTACATCCCTTCCCATCTCAGCCCTGCTGGTGCTTGTACTGTACTGCTATCATCGAACTGCTCTTGAAACTAGTAGACATTTTTCTGGAACATGCAATCCTTCTCGTTTCAATGCGCTTGGCATTTTTTTTAATTTTTGGCACTTACATCCTTTTCCTTTTTTTTTTTTGTATTCATTTAATATAATTGGGTTTTGGTTGTAGTCCATTTATTGAGCAATGTGAGTCTGTAAAGATTTTTATCTAATGTTGTTTAATGTCAGGTATATATCCGTTTTTATCATCAAGACAATGTGATAGATATATAAAGGCATGAATTATATTATAGGAGAATTAATTTTGAATCTGAAGTTACAGAATAATATATCTATCACATTGTCTTGATGATAAAAACGGATATATACCTGACATATCCGTTTTTATCATCAAGACAATGTGATAGATATATTATTCTGTAACTTCAGATTCAAAATTAATTCTCCTATAATATAATTCATGCCTTTGTCAGAAATTTAAACTTAGGAAATTCAACCTAAATATCACTACTTATTCATAGTTGTGTTAAATAAATGCTTAAAGAGTTCCATTTTTACAGATTAAATTCACAAAACTTACTTTTAATGAAGCATATTATTATCTTACATGTACACATACATATTCATACTGATGCCTGACCTCCTATGTTCCCCTTTAGTCAATCTTGGTAATAAGTACTCAAAAGAATTTAGCCAATTTCTATAGCTGATATTTTCAGTTTTATTTAACTGTCTAAAAAAACAAGCCTGAAACAGAATTTGACCTATTTTACAAGGTGGGTGAAGTTGTCTGCATATTATTTGTGCACATAGTTAGCTCCTTTTCTTAAAAGAAACTCAGCTTTTATAAGACCTTTCAATTTATTAATGAAGATATTAAAGAAGGTAGGAATTCTCGTTATAGGCGGAAGGTTGAAGAAACTTCAACATACAATTTCACTAACTTAATTTCTTCCCTACATGTTTTGCACCGTCTTGGTGCCTCTTCAGAGGTATGTACAGTGGAGTCTCACTTGTACGAAACATTCAGACATTCGAAGAATTTTGCGTTCCCCGGCGAAACTCCATTTAATCCTGTGTAACGAATTATTCTCTTATGCGGTATTCAGTTATATGCAATATTCACTTATATGAAAGCTAATTTGTTTCCCTGGTGTAAATACTATTCAGTTATACGAAGAGACAACCGCTTTTCCATGAAATGTTAACAGACTTAGCAGTGACTTACCCCCACCAGTCTCTCTCCCACTCATCTCAGTTCTTCCTTGTCATTCTATTAGTACAGCTGTATTCTAAGCATTCTCCCTTGTCTGATTTTTTTTTTTTTTTTTTTTTGTTTCCACACTAATAATACGGCACTGCCAGTGATTCATCCCTCCTCCACTCTCTTGTTTTTCAGTTTTCTATACAGTAGTTCTAGTACTCGAGTTCTATTATCCTTTTTTAAATTTAGTAAAAAAAAAACAAGAACAAAACTTTTGCTTGAAGAGAAAATGAAAATACTAAAAGAAGTTTATGACAACCCCAACAAAACAGAAGTAGACATAGCTAAAGGGTTGAAATTACATTTGACAACCCTTGCAACTATTTTTTTTATTTTTTTATATAATTTATTGTGCGTCGACTACAATGGCCTTTAGCACAGCCTTGCAACTATTATCGGTAAGAGGAAAGGAATCGAGCAGAATTTCGTGATATGAAACTTAAAAATATAATAATGTACAACGTTATATAACAGCAAAATATGTACAAACAATGAAATTGTTACTTTTTTATGAAGAATTTATTTTATTTTAAAATAGCCACAAAACATAGTAACTATTAAGGTATAAGAAATATTCACTTATACAAAACATTTTCCGTTCCCCCTCACATTCAAATAAATGAGACTCCACTGTATTATAAACAGAAACCCCAGCTCATAGCTTGTAAAGTGTCCAGATAACATGATCCTGGTCACAAAGCGACATCACAACGTAAAACAGAAGGTAATGCCGCTCCACAAAGAAACATATTTGAGATGCCTTGAAGAAGTTTATGGCTCGCCAGAGAGAAAAATCCAAGACAGCTTACATCATTGATCCAATCGTCAGGTATGAGACAAATGATCCCCTGCAGGCGGTAAAAGAACTAACAGCCGTATATTCCAAGTTTGTCTAATTCCAAGAAACATTCTGACAAAAGGAGTACATGGTTCAAGATCTATGACGATCACTAAGCTTGACAATTGACTTCAAATAAGATCTAGGCGTGGACCTAAACCAATTATGTATCTTCATGGAATCAACTTTGATAGATTCCCTGGGGCTAAACAGCTACTTATTTTTAGCACTTTCCTCCGAAGGAAAGTAGCTATTGAGGTTGCTCTCATGACGGAATTTTTGAAAAATTTCTTCAAATCTTTATCGATCCTACCTAGTAGACACCCAAAATGACCCCCGTTAAAATTTATATATATATATATATATATATATATATATATATATATATGTGTGTGTGTTTGTGTGTCTGTTAACACAATAGTGGCCAGAGTTTTTGTTTTTTCTTCATGAAACTTGGTATATAGCATTCAATTAGCAAACGATTGAACGAGTTCGTTAACCACCAAAATTGGTCCACCGGAAGGGGGGTTTACCCCGAACCCAAAACACTAATTTGACCATGCCAGCCGTAATATTTGTTATATTTCAACGAAACTTGGTATTCGTAGTGGTAATATAAAGAGAAAAGTGAGATATAAAAATAAACTAAATCGGTTCATTAGGAGGGGGAGTTTAGTCCGGACCCACAATACCAATTCGCCACTACCAGCCGTGATTTTTGTTTTATTTCGACGAAACTCGGTAGTGGTAATCTACAGGCAAATATGTGTTGTAAAAATAAACAAAATCGGTTTATTAGGAGGGGGGGGGGGGGTTTACACCGGACCCAAATTACAAATATACTCATACCGGTCGTAATTTCTGCTGTATTGTAACAAAACGCGGTACACGTCGTAGGTAACTCATGAGAAAGACGTTTTGTAAAAATGATCTAAATCGGTCTATCGGAAAGGGGGGTTTACTTTGTAATATATTTCAATAGAATAGCCCGCCAGGCGTAGGTTCGCAAGGCCACCGCATGGAGCGCTTTCTACCACTGAAGAGAGAGAGAAATTATTCTGGAAAGCATAATACTAACCAAATTCTGAGGAAAGTGCTTAGTTATGCAGCTCCTGCGTGGCGGACTTTTTTGTTAATCATTTCATCAAATTCACGTCCAGATCTACAAAAATAATTGTATAAATTTAAAATTTCATTCAAATTTATTTGCTATTTTTATCAACAAAATTCCTTTTCTCAACAATTATTAGAAACAACCTTTTACCCTAATTAAATGAATTTTCAAAAGATTCATAAGTATGCTGTGGGTGTAGAAACCCAATATATTTTCACAGTAAACTCTTTTTTTTTTTGTTTTTTTTTTTTTCAAATAAAGAATTTCTTCTACAAAAAACTTACAGCCTCAACTTGCGAAGAACTTTACACTAGTACGGCCAATTTGAGACTTGGCCTTACTGGGGGAAGGTATTTATTTATAACACATTTGCCTGAAGACGCAGCATAAGGGCGCGTAACATCTAGGGAAGAAATAAAGACCTGTCTATAACGAGAATTCCTATATTTGAGTAAAGGGTCAGCTAAGTATTCATTATTAAACAATGCAAACTATAACTAAACATGAGTTATTTTTGACATTCATGCAAACAATCATAAATAAATGGAAGTGGAATACAAAATTGAATAAAATAGAGAGCCTTGTGAAATATTTGAGGTAAAATACCTACCCCAGATTCTGTTTGAGGGATGACATTACCTTGGAATTCTCATAAAATACATTTTTTATTTATTTTTTATTTTTTTTTTTTTTTTTGCTTGATACATTGTTTATAAAAATAAAATCAGTCCCGTAACAGGCCACGAGGGCCCTGAGGGGCAGATACTATAGAGGTATCTGATTCATGACCACACGGCACACTAGGGAGATAGTGTGGTCAGTACTATGCTCTGGCCGCCTGATTTTCCCCTGATACATTTATTAAAGGCTGGGTTGGCCTAGGGACGGTCAGGGAGGCCGAATTCAACCAATGAACGAAGGCACTAGAAGAAAAAATCTTTAGTGCTTGCTCGGGATTTGAACTCAGGTCCTCCAACTTATTAGTCCAGTGCTCTACCACTGAGCTAACCTCGCCCCCCCCCCATTATTCACTTAATAATACATTGTTTATAGTTTTAAGAATTTTCGAACATATATTCTCCAATTTTCAAACTTTTGAACAAGATCTTATCTATTAATTTTGTTAAAATTTGAACTAAGTATTTCTTTTCCATCCATGACATGATATAGCATGGTGTCTATTACTTTTGTGAAAGCCAATTTCATGACTTGAAATGCAAATTTGATGCCTATTAAATAGAAAATAATTTCACTTAATAATAAAAAGCATTAACGTTTAGCTTAAAATTATTTGTAACCTTACATGAAATCCTGAATATGAAAAAATACAAATAAAAATATATGTAAATAATGTTTAATTTATGTGTAAATGCTACAACAAAGGTATCTGAGAGAGGAAGGGGTGGGGTAGGCAGATAGAATTAAATCACTCCACAAAAACAGAGATAATTACGAATGCGTGGAAGTCATGGGATTATTTTAGACTCCTGTAAAACTGAAATTTCATGACATGCATTCAAAATTCATGACTTTTTCGTGTCCTATTTTCAATTTCATGACATTTTCGCGACTTCTTCATGCAGTAGACACCCTGTATAGGATTTTTTGTTTTGCTTTCGTTATTACAGTAGTTCAGAGGTCAGTGGTAGAGGACCTGAATTTTTTTCTGGAGGAACCGAGTTCAAAGCTTGGCGCAAATTGGAAGATTTTGTCTACTACTTATTTATTTATTTAAATTTTAACGTCTATTTACTATTAACTAAGAACTTTAGGAAGGGTTATCTATAGGTTACCACCCTTTTCTAGCCAGGATAGGGTTGAAGCATTTTATTTTTTTTTTTAATAAAAGCCACCGCCCTTAGTGGGAATCGAACCTAGGACCTTACAAACGGAGTACATATGCCCAGGCACTCAGGGCCACCGGGCCTCCTTTATCTACTAGTGTCGTCATTCAAGGGTCAGAGTAAGGGTGCCAGATGAACCCTGGGTCCACCAAGGCATGTGTGAACAGTATAATCTGATTAGGAAAAAATATTGAGAAATATTAAAATCCGCAGAAATATTTTAAAGTGAAAATAGAAATTTTAATTTATATATATATATATATATATATATATATATATATATATATATATATATATATATATATATACACACACACACATTTCATACTGTATTTTGTTGCATATTTGACATTATTGGGCTGTGTTGATTTGTTATCAGATGGGAATGTGTTTGAAGTCGAATTTGAAATTTCTTTATTCCAAAAAAATAGTTTTGAGAGTATTCGTTCAAAATATTCTTAAAAGTATAAATAATTTATCAAGCCAAAAAATGAAAAGATCAATTTTTTGAAAATCTCAAAAATGTGGAAACCTTTAAATATGGAAATACAGAATTTTTGCCCATTAAAGCAACGCATACTATGTTGACATGTCATGAATTTTTGTAACATTAAAAAGTGTTAAATCCACATAATAATTTTGAAAGGAAAATAATTTTACTCATTTATTTCATTGCGTTACTTACCTTATAACATTTAATTAAGAATCATATTGATATATCGCACTAGTATTTCTAAAGTGACACAACTCAAAAATCGGTGTTTTTCAGTTATGACTATGAAAGACATTGGTAAATATCTCTTTATCAACCATCATAACTGTATGCACCTAGCTTCAGAGCAAGTATACCAGAGGGCACTTGTGTCACTCTTCCTGTCTTTATGCTATTCCCCCTATATAGGCATGAGTGATGCATTTACAGTTG
Source organism: Gonocerus acuteangulatus (assembly GCA_946811695.1). Lineage (NCBI taxonomy): Eukaryota > Metazoa > Arthropoda > Insecta > Hemiptera > Coreidae > Gonocerus > Gonocerus acuteangulatus. Next base: position 9,998,348 of record OX328130.1, read on the forward strand.
AGTTTTTTTTGTTTTTTTGTTGTTGAGTTGTGTCACTTTATAAATACTAGTGCAATATATTAGATTGAGATTCATTGTTTTGATTCAAAATTAAAGCATAAATATAAGGTTTCAATTAATCCAAAAAAGAAAGAAAAAAAAAAGAGGATCAAAATGTAATTTCATTCCTTTTTTGCCATCAATTTTTTTTCTAAAATCAATGAAGCAAAATTATTTTCATTCTCTGCTGAATTGGGATCTTCCGAGCAAAAGTGTATTTTTTTATTCATTCACTCCTTCCAATGAAGCCATGATGAAATCTGCAAAATATTTTAGCTTCCAAAATAAATAATAGACCAACAAAACCAAATATGAGAAATTTGTTTATTGGACAACTATTAGGGAATAAAAAAATAAGAAATACAAGGTATATTTTGTTTGTTTTACCTAATGTGGTAGTTTTGTAAAGCTAAATTTCATGCCTTTTTCCACAGTTTTATCCTCACAATTTTAATTTGTAGTTCTTTAAAAGTAGTACACACAAAAGAAATCCGTCCTGTACAAAATACTGTGCAGGTTCCTGATTCTTGACTGTAAAGGAGATTGTTGGAGGGGAGAGACGATGCCATGACCATTCAAGGCCTTGATGGACTTAGTCCAAAAACGGTACTGTGGGAAGGATTGGTGGTTGGGGCCCTTCTGGTTCACAGGTTACAGACGTACTGGCATATGTTGGAAGCTCTGGGTCTGTTTGCCCAGTTCTCTGATGAATGACAGGCTCGAGGTGGAAGCTAAAGTATATAGGTATACCTTTCTTGGGGATCTGTGCGCAAGCTTACGACATATGAGAGGAGGCTTTTGTAATGAGGTTATGGGGTGCATCCACATCTTTGTGTCGGCAGGAGGCAGGAAAGGTGTGAGATGTTAGAGGTACGTCTCGCATCGTTGTCTACCTCCTTCAACGTACACAATGTCTGGGGCCCAAATTCCAACCTCTATCCATTCCCGTGGTACCCGTTCCTGTCCCTCTGATCTCTATCCTCCCACTCATAAACATCCTCCTTCGACCGTTTCTTCATCTCTCTAACCACCGTTTTCTGGAACTCTTTCCCTCTTTCCATTCAACACTCTCCTTCTTTACCTGTATTTAATTCCCGCCTCTTTGTTTTTCTCCTATCCATCAGGAAGACGCTTTCTAAGAATCTGCCACCATTGTAATCTTTCTTAGAGTTAGCTGTGTATTTATTTATTATTCTTTCATTTTCCCTCGCACTTTTAACTCATTAAGCTGAGATTTAAGCCCATATCCTCCTGCTTTATGCTTCAAATTATTTATTTTACCTAACCCATGTAAGAATCCCTAATCAATCGTCGCTCCATAGCCATTCTTAAACTCTTTAACCGTTCCCGTCACCTTCTCCCTCCACCTACATGTCAGCTTCTAGTATCCTCTCTTGTCTTTTCCCACTTTGACTACAGTGGCCAGTGAAAGAAGGGCTCACTAGAGAGCTTGAGGATCGTATTAAGCGATTAATCAACAGTTTTCTCAGATTTATCCTCAATATTATCAGGGATTCTCATTTTTCTCACAGGTATTCCCAGTTGAAGTGGCTATTTCTATAAAATCAACACCAATACTTCCTAGGGTCCTTCCTTCCCCAAACCATTTCTTCCAAATCCCCTTCCTATATCTACAACCTCCTTCACGTTAAATCCTTTGTCCATCTGTCCTGTATCTGTTCCCGTCCCTCCGATCTCTATCCTCTCACTCATAAAACAGCCTTCTTCGACCGTTCCTTCATCTCCCGAGCCTCCTCCTTCTTGAACTCTCTCACTCTCTCGATTCGACACTCTCCTTCCTTACTTGTACCCGCCTTTGTTTTTCTCCTATCCTCCCAAGAAGACACTTTCTAAGAATCTACCACCGATCTTTCTTAGAGATAAATATGTATTTATTTGTTATTCTTTCATTTTCCCTTGTACTTTTTGTTTTGTTTTATATGGAAGTATTTGCTAAGTTTTTTTTCTATTTCCTGGTTTATATCTTTTTGTGATTTCTCCTCCCTCACTCATCCCCTCCTCGCCCACATATTACACAAGCCTTTCACATTCGTTCCCTTTCATGTTAAATATGTTGAGACATTTCATCATTTTATTAGTTAAGTTTTGTAATTTTATTATTTGGTATTGTGTTGTGTAATGATATTTTTTCTGTTACTCATAAAAAATGCTTCTCAATTTTATTATTTTCATTCTTGTGAAAGAAAAAAAAAGGTACATTTCTGTAGACTAGTGCTATCAGACAATCCAATTCATTTTATCCTTTTAAAAGAGATCCCATATCATTAGAATTAAAAGATCTGTCTTATGTAAGGTTTTTCCATTTCAGTTTCAGAGATGGGTTTACATGGGTTAGGGAAAATAAATAATTTCAAGCATAAAGCTGGAGGAACCGGGCTTAAATCTCAGCTTGATGAGTTATTTTTCTAAAGGAAATTAAGGCCGGAATAATTAAATATAAGACATCACAAAATACTCCTGTGGAGAAAGTTTTGTGCGAGGTTATCGAGTTACCTGTACGTATGACGTCTACACCCGTTGGATACCAGCGTTCACCAGGCCGAAGTAGAAGGATGACAGTGTGATTGGCTAGGGTCTTGAAGTATTCTCCGTCTTCTACTTGTGTACCATCGCTTTCTAAAACTAATCTCACCGGCTCATTTGCCGGGATTTGGAGTTTTTCTTTACCTGCAAAACAACAATAGAAAATTCTCAAAAAATTGTGTTATTTGAAGGGACTACACTTTCATCCATTTAAAAAAAAAAGAAAAAAAAAAAAAATCACAATATTTTAGTACTTGGAATTTTATTGTTCATAACAATTCTTTTTTTACTTTTTGAATGTGGTAATTCTGTGTTTAACCCTTGAGTATATTACATTCATTACAGGTCACCTCGGGTCATTATGACCCGACTTTTATTTATACTTTTTCTATATGAAAAATGGGAAATAATAGCTGCTTTGTGTTTATAATTCATAGTAAAATGTATTAAAATGATTTGTACATTGGTTTCGTTTCTTTCCAATGCTTTTAAATGAAAATAATTGAAATTTAGTCTATGAAAACGCATATATAAAGAAAATACATCTATTTCTTTAAAAAAGATGCAAAATTATGAATAATTTGTATTAGATACAATTAGGAAAAATTATTTTCATGGGAATTTTACACAAACAATTATTACACTCATTACAAAAATTGGAATATTTTGAGTCTTTGGTACTCGAACACTCAGAACACCTTTTCCTTTCATTCTCCCTGCTGGTCACTGCTTCTTCAGTCACTGGCAGAAAACCAATTCCCTCATCTTCTAAACAAGAATTGAGCCTTGTTTTCAAGGTCCTTGGTAAGGTTTGGCATACTGATCTGGTAGTGAGATGACTTGGGAGAAGTTGATGCCCGAGGTCAAAAATATAGGAAGGGTCATTTTGAAATTGATAGTTTTTTTGTAATTGATTTTGTTTAAAAACTATGTATGACTTGATGCCCGTAACATTCATCAAATCAAGAAATACAGCTAGGGCTATTTATTAGTTCGTCGTGAATCTCACAATAACAGAGTTACACAAGTGGTCACCTCAGGTCAAAACGGGTGAAATAAAAGGAACAATTATTAACAGTACTGTCATATATAAACTGGAGTAAAGGAGGGGAGAAATTAGGAGGTAACCATAAGGCTCAAGCGTGTACTTGCAGGATTTGATATGAATCTACAGGAAATAAGAGAGTGCCGGGTCATTATGACCCGACGTCACCACTTAAGGGTTAAAAGGCAGAATCATGTCTTCAAAAATGTATAAATTAAAATTTTCTTTTATAAGTAATCAATCGGTCATTCAAAATTAATATCAAGGTTTAAATTCTTTATTATATTTATTACTTGAAACTTACAATTATAAGTGATACATAAAAAGAAAGAGAAACTCAAGCAGTTTTACCTAAACACTTACTCCATGGTCACAACCACATATACTCCTTACCAGATATTATTTTTTCCAATATTATGGCTCTATTTGGTGATTTTAAATAAATTTTATTTCTAGTAATTAATTGGCATATGATTTCTGTATACAGATTGTATCGCAAGTAGGTGACAATACTCAAGGGGGGTGAACCTAGACCAAAAATTTAGTTAAATGCTGCCAACCACACATTTCCAGCTGTTTTGTTCTAGACAAATACTGTTCTAAAAATTATTTTAAAAAAGAAGGGTCGTGTATATGTTTCTCCACTACCAGATGACTTCACCAGATTAGGAAACAGGATTGAAGCCGCTGTTGGAACAATTACTCCAGAGGCAGTGATCAACGTTTGAGAAGAACTTGGCTATAGAATAGACGTGTGTCGCGTGACGAATGGTACAAGCATTGAACACTTGTAAGCTTTCAGGTAGAACGTTTTAAGTTTCCCTTTCATTTTATGTAACTGTAAGTTCCATGTAATAAATACCGTATAGAGTTAAGACCCAGATATTCGTTTTTAAACTCCCGGTTTATACAGATAATGCAAAAAAACACAGAGCACAGGGTACTTATCCATTTAAATAAGCTGGCAAGCAAAGAGTTAAGGCTTATATCGTCCCTACCATGTCAAACTATCAAATATGAAAATCGGAGCAAACTAGCGAACGAACATATTCGATACATTGAAGAAGTAATATATTGAAAAATGGTCTTATTCGATACTTTATTAAATGCTATTCTAAAGGGTTTAGAGCTGTGACAATTTACGACAAGCTGTATCGTCCACAATGCAAGAGCAAAGTATCGAATCTGAAAAACGAGATTTTTCCTATTTGATAGTCTGACATGTTAGGGACGATATTATTTTTCATATTTTAGATAAAATAACATCCTCAAAGAGATCTTCCTAATATGGAACCTATTTGTCTTATTCTTACGTTAATAGAAGCAATACAGATTTCTAACATCTAGTCTATGATATCCACATTTTTGACTAAACTCCTCCATCTAAAATATGTGATATTTTACCTCTTTGTTCTAAGTCCTTGAGATCTTTGACTACTAATATGTGATATTTTACCTCTTTGTTCTAAGTCCTTGAGATCTTTGACTACTAATGATTTTCTAACATTCCTCCAACTATCCCAGATCTTAAATGGTCTCTTCCCCCTCAGCTCCTGCAACAGACCCAGTCAGTCGCCAACTATAAACCAATTTTTTAATTTAAATATTTACAAAAATTTGTTTATTTTAAGCCAATAGTTCGGATATTTTATATCTTCTATAAAAATAAATCATAGAATATAAATAAAAAAAAAAAAAAAAAGAGTGAGAGAGAGAGAGAGAATAAAAAGAAATAGAGATAGAGAAAGAAAATAAATAGGCGTATAAACTCTAACCGAAAAGTAACAAAAGAACAAAAAGGTATAATTTATATAATTTAATTCAAGTTCAGTAAAATTTATTTAAATTTTAATGTCCATTTATTATTGACAACAAATTTTAGGACGGGTTATCTATAGGTTACCACCCTTTTCTAGCCAGGATAGAGTTGATACCTTTTCTTTTCTGGAAAGTAGTCATCAGCTATGGTGAGAATTGAGCCCACATCCCTAGCTCACACTCATACGGGCAACGGGTCTACAATTTATTTATTTATTAAAATTCTATTTGTTTATTTATGCTGAGTTCCGCGACAGAGACAAACGTGTTCATTATTTAAAATGAAAGGTTACTGCTTTACTCATCCCGAGATTCAAAAATATTCTGCAAGAAGAAATAACATGTACTATATATATACTCACTCACTGACCTATCATCACACAGCCCAAACCACTCGACAGAAAAATCTGAAATTTTGCATGAACACTCCCTATAGAACGTAGACACTCGTTAAGAAAGGATTTTTTGATATTCAAATTTTTAAGTATCTTTAGAGGGGTTTAAAATTTTAGTTTGTTAGAGAATGCACGCCTAGGCAGCATGCGTTGGTAGGATGATAACAGAACAGCTGTTCCGTACCGTATTTATTTCATAGTATTATTTTAAATTGAGGTTAATTTCAACTATGATGGCAGACCTTGAATTACTAGTAATAAACATTTATTTTGGCCCTCAAAGGGGTGATGGTCCATCCGAGGTAATAATACCGAAATGGTCCATCCCGAACCACTTGACAAAAAAAATTGAAATTTTGCACGGACAATCCGTTTATAAGGTAAACTCTCGCTAAGAAAGATTTTTTTTATATTCAAATGTTTAAGTACTTTTAGGGGGGTTTGAATTATTAAGAAGTACCTCGTCGGCTCAAAAATAGTCATATTTTGATGACATTTGGTACAATAATCTTTCTTCTCATTTGAAAGGTCAAGTTCATTAACCAGCTGAATCCGTTTACTGGAACATAGTTTTTGGAGCAAAATTCGCACCAAAAAATCGGAACGCTAACATTTTTGACTCCACATGCTTGCAGGTACTCGTTATATATGTTTCTTAACGTAGGAAAATGAATGAAACCATTTTTAAAGTGAATTCTGTAACCGTTTACGAGAAAAATTGATAGAAATACTTTTCCAAACTAATTTTCTGTTTGGGTATTCAGAAACGATGATTGGTTCACTTGAAACTTGTACCAGGTATTTGACATTCATCTAAGCTAAGTAAGATATTTAAACTTTGGTATCGTTTGGAGGTAAGAAGTATATGAAAAAAAAATTGTATTAATGGTGATACAAAGTTTTCGGATCTCAGTATATTTTCTAAAATATCTCGAAAACGGTTGGGAAATCGTAGTAAGTGAAGGGGGCTATTCGAAAGGTTACTAAATTCTCTACAAAAAAGATTCTGTTGTAATGTTCGGTGGAGCGATGTCAATCGAAGAGATAAGTGCTTAAAACTTCAAAGTTGTTAGTTTTATTCTTTTCAACGTATATTTGTCTCTGTTTACCAAACTTTTTAAGTAGCTTTAAAACTACCCGTGCTCAGCTATATATATATATATATATATATATATATATATATATATATATATATATATATATATATGTGTGTGTGTGTGTTTGTGTGTTTTATGATTCTGTTTTCATCGTTTGGAATAATATTGTTGATAGGGAGCCCAGATCGAGAAAATGGCATTCCCTCGGCAACCGTCAAGGAAGAAGCAATGGCCATCCTGATGAAGCTGGAGAGGAATCCAGCGAAATATAGCAGGAAGATTAGGAGCAAGCATAATTGATCAATTAGAATCCTATTAATAATTTGAACAGTAGCCTCAAGGTCTAGAGGCTAACACACTAGATTCTAGTGCCGGAGATGTGGGTTCGAGTCCCACCTGTGCCAGGTTGACTTTTTTTGGTGACGGACTCACTGAAAAAAAAATCCTTGCTACACAAAATTCCATATAAGAAAAATTAAAAAAAATACGAACATAGTGGCCATTATTGTAAGTTCCTTGCAACAAATCTTGGTTTATATCATACCTAACTAATGAGAGACTCGTGATGAAGGAAAAAAACATAATTGATCCACCAAAAGTAGAGTCTTACTCCGAAGTAAAGTTAAATACAAAATTAATAATTGACTCACCCATATATATATATATATATATATATATATATATATATATATATATATATATATATATATATATTATTTATGTATTGTGAGTTCCACAACAGAGGCGATGAACTCATTAAAACGGCAGAATCAGAATTATTGGTCAGTTTGTCCTATAAATATGAAAACTAACAAAAATGAAAAAAGAAAATCATTATATAGAATTAAAATAAAAAGGAACAAAAAATACGTATTTATATTTTCGAATAAATGTTTTCATGTTTTAAATGTGTTAGGAGTGTTTGTATGTACGGGCTACCTTCCGTCAGTAAGTCATGTAAGTCGTAAGGAATGGTTAGTTTGCTACGTTGTCTACAGTCAGTTAGTATATGTTTGACGGTTAGAGTTCTGTTACATATTCGACAAGTGGGTAAAATCCGTTCATAATAGATATCAAAATAACAAAACAATTCATTTTTCACCATGGTCTCTTAACTGTTAACTTTGGTCTTTCTCTACCCCCCCCCCCCCCCCCGGCACTCATAGAGGCTATCAAAGAGTAGCCGAAACGTCCTTAATATAGTTTTTTACAAAAATCGTATTGATGTTTTCTTAGCCAAATCCCAACTATTTCCTGACGGCTAACTAGCTAGGGTATCTACACCTTAATTTAAAAAGAATTTATGTTTGTTTATTCTCAAGAACTGCGGTGTACAGTTGACGAATTTACATAGTTCCTCCGCTCCTGCGTGTCAGACTTTTGATTATTATTTCCGTCCATGATTATGTACATTAAAAGTCCGTCACGCAGGAGCTGCATAACTAAGCACTTTCCTTATAATTTGGGTTGTGTAGACTGGTTTCCAGAACGATTTGCTTAAAATATCCTACATAAATAAAATAAAAACATGAATAGTTCTCTTTCAATTTTGTAATGAGTAACTGTTCAATTATTAATTTGCTTCCAGAGTTATGTTTTCTACACTACTTAATAAATGCTAAAAACTTAATTTTTTCGTCTTTTGATCTGACGCAGGAACAGGATACAGTCCCTCTAGTGGGAGATAGTGCTCCTTGCGGCGGCCTTGCGAACCTACATCTGGCAAGCTAATTCTATTGAAATATATTACAAAGTAAACCCCCCTTTCCGATTGACCGATTTAGCTCATTTTTACAACACTTTTTTCCCATGAGTTACCCAAGACGTATGCCGCGTTTCGTTACAATACAGCAGAAATTACGACCGGTATGAGTATATTAGTAATTTGTGTCCGGAGTACCCCCCCCCCCTCCTAATTAACCGATTTAGTTTACTTTTACAACACATTTGTACCTGCAGATTACCACTACAAATACCGAGTTTTGTCGAAATATAACAAAAATCAAGGCTGGTAATGGCGAATTGGTATTGTGGGTCCGAAGTAACCCCCCCCCCCTCCTTCTATTGAACCGATTTAGTTTATTTTTACATCTTACTTTTCTCTCTAGTTTACCACTACGAATACCAAGTTTCGTCGAAATATAACAAAAATCACGGATGGTAGTGGCAAATTGGTATTGTGGGTCCGAAGTAAACCCCCCCTCCTAATGAACCGATTTAGTTTATTTTTACATCTCCCTTTTCTCTTTAGATTACCACTACGAATACCAAGTTTCCTTGAAATATAACCAATATTACGGCTGGCATGGTCAAGTTAGTGTTTTGGGTTCGGAGTAAACCCCCCCCCCGTCCGGTGGACCGATTTTGGTGGTTAACGAACCCGTTCAACCGTTTGCTAATTGAACGCTATATACTACGTTTCGTGAAGAAAAAACAAAAACTCTGGCCGCTATATATATATATATATATATATATATATATATATATATATGTATATATGCATGTATATATATATATATATATATATATATATATATATATATATATATAGATATACATAAATTTTAACGGGGGTCATTTTCGGTGTCTACTAGGTAGGATCGATTAAGATTTGAAGAAATTTTTCAAAAATTCTGTCATGAGTGCAACCTCAATAGCAACTTCCCTTCGGAGGAAAGTGCTAAAACATCTCAAAAGCTTAAACTTTACATATTTGTACGTTTTACAATATCTTCCTAGTAGCTTGTATATTCGATATCCTATTAATATTTAGGTGAATTACTCCTTTAAACGTTCGATAATTTGATATCTGAATAATGGCTTGATATATGGAAATAAAATTTGGGTGAAATCAAATTAGGGATAAGTTCCACGGGAAAGGACTTCTAAAAAAGGGGGTTATACATTCTCAGTGATTTTTGAATTTTGGGATTTTATGAAGATTTTTGGGGAAATGAAGAAAAGGTGGACAAAAGTAATTCTTACTTGAGAGGTGTCATTCGATGGTTTGTATGCGATCATCAAAAGCCACTCTCCATATTTCACCTCAAATACGGATAGTCATCGTTGATAATTTCACACCTCTGGAAAAACAAAAAGAACCATTAATTTTGAATGTTCTCTCGAAAACATAAAAAATTTCTGAAATTTAATTTTATATTTGAACTTCGATTTGTTTTAGAACAAAATATCAATTAGAAAAATAATATGTCTAACTAAAGGGCTAAATTTTGTCAACAGAAAAAAAAAAATCAGTCCCGTAAAAGGCCACAAGGGCCCAGAGGGGCAGATACTGTAGAGGTATCTGATTCATGACCTTACGGCACACTAGGAAGATAGTGTGGTCAATACTATGCTCCGGCCGCCTGTTTTTCCCCTTGGCTGCTTCGACTGCTAGAGTCATTACCACCCAAGGTACCCATTATTAATTAAATTAATTAAAGGCTGGGTGAGCCTAGGGACGATCTGGGACCCCAAATCCAACCCTCGAACGGCAGCACTAGAAGAAAAAATCTTTAGTGCGCGCTCGGGTTTTGAACCTGGTCCTCCAGTTCATTAGTCGAGTGCTCTACCACTGAGCTAACCTCGCCCCCTTTGTCAACAGAAAGTTATTTAATTATTGTAAATTTTTAAATAGATGGATAAAATTATTGTATCTAATGCATGCTCACCCTCAAGAGGTGGCGGATTAAGAAATGAGCTTATCGAACCCAGTCTACAAGATGTCTCAATAAATAAACAATCTTAAAATTCATTATTTGTTTTCTAAGGGATTACTCTAAAGAAAAGGCTCTCTTTGTTGTAAATGGCGAAAAATACTCCGAAGAGATTGTTGTCCATGGAGATTTCTGAGGTTGAGATAGTCAGAATTTGGTTATAATAGTTAATGAAACTACATTTTAGATAGAAATTATTTTTTAATATATTTATATGTGTCAGAAGGTCAAATTCATAAAAATACAATCACTTTCTGCACTACTCCTTTATTCTGCTCTAAATGTTTCGCGTTCCTATGACGCCTCTTCAGGAGCTCTTAAAGTAATATATAATTACAGCCTACACCACCGAGAACCATCCGCAGGTAGGGCCACGTCTGGACTGATAAGATCAATCATGTCTACTGCGGGTCAGCTATTTAAAATTAATAGTTTTAGGGTAAATGTCGATTTTTAGGGTAAAAGTCTTTGTCATTTTATAAATAAATTCATTTTAATTCGTCTTGTTTATTAAATTAAAAAATATTTTATCTAGGTATTTAATTTCTGTTTTTTTTTTTTTTTTATTAACTGCCTTTTTCCTGTTTTTAATTATGTATAGGAGGCCCAGTGGCCATGAGTATTAGGGCGTGAGCACTTAATACTCAGTGCCAAAGGTCGTGGGTTTGATTCACACTATTGGGTGGTGGATTTTCTTTAGAAACAGCCCTATCCTGGCTGTAGGTAACCCGTCCTAAAATTTGTAGTTAATAATAATGGGCATTAAAATTTAAATAAGTAATTATGTGTATATTTTCTTTTATTTTTTTTCTTTTTAGTTTTTTTTTCTTTATCTAATATTTTAACTGTGTCAAAATTAAAAGTGTTGCTATTATGTATAGCATGATCCACCAATGCAGTTTTTTTGTCCGTCTCGTCAAGGTTTTTGGCATGTTGTTTAACTCTCTTTTTTAAAAGTTGTCCCGATTCCCCTACATACACCTTGTCGCACTTTACACTATCAATTTGATATCTGTTGTATTTGGTTTCTCTTTCCTTTAGCTATTAACACCTTTGCTGTGATACCTGTCCACTGTGGACAATTGGAATCTACGTCTGTGCTGTACATGTCCTCGGAGACATGTACTCTTAATCCGACCATGACAGGATGTGTAATCTCTGGTTTTTAAGACAGGAATTACAGTTGTCAATTGTTGGCTAACAGTTAAGCAATAAATTGGGAATCATGGACTTCAAAATATCTTGGATTGATAGCCTGGGTTTATACAATATAAGAGAACATCTTCCGCTCCCAGTAACTGAGAGCACACAGAAAAGGCAGTACAAACTGACTTAAGACAGCACAAACTAATGAAACCTACAAATCCCGGAAGGAAGATAATGTGAATATGACTAGGTTGTAACCATGATGTAAGTAAAAGTATGTCAAGTAGATAGGATGACAAAAAAGTGCTTAGACTATTTTAATACAATGCATTATTTTGTTAAAAATAAAAATCATTCCCGTATCAGGCAGGAGGGTCCAGAGGTTCTGTAGAGGTATCTGATTCTTGACTATATGGCACACTAGGGAGGTAGTGCAGTCAGTACTATTCTCCGGCTGCCTGGTCTATCCCTTTTGCAGGTACCCATTAATTTTTTTTTTTTTTTTTTTTAACGGCGCATCAACTATTTGGCTATTAGCGCCGGGCTATCTACAGGTTGCCACCCTTTTATAATGCCAACAGCACGTGGTCGGTCACCCATCCAGGTACTGACCACGCCCGACGTTGCTTAACTTCGGTGATCTACGGGAACCGGTGCATTCAACGTGGCTATGGCCGTTGGCCGGTACCAATTAATAAATTAATTAAAGGAGAGCATAGGGACGGTCAGGGAGGCCGAATCAGACCCATGACAGGCGCTGAGGGAGTTGCTCCTCGTGAACATCTCGAAATTGTGAGTAGGACAAAGAAGAGTCCACGTCAGCATCACGAATCATTTTTTTTTTTGCCTCCTAAGGAATTTTTCTCAGTTTATCATAAAACGTATTCGTGTAAAGTTGCTCGATCCATTTTTATAAGTTCTAAATCATGATCTTATCAAGTTGGCTATACCGTATTGGGTCGTCGGGTTGTCATCACAGGCTGGTTTCCTCCCTATGCACAGTGTCGCAGGCGGTGTTCAAAAATAAAGTTTGAAAAAACATTTTTTGGAGGTTGATATTAAAATTAGAATCTTAGAACAGAAAGAAAACATCAAAATTAGAATATAAAAACAAAAGCTAAAAGCTGAGGATTAATTTGAATTGGTACAAATACAATTTTTAAAACTGTTTCAGTTAGTAAATATTTACTTTGGCTGTTCCAATCATATTACTTGAATATTTTCATTCTTCTTTTAACTTGTTCAAGTACCAGTCCTAAGTGACTCATTGATTCACTAATCTTGGCCAAAAGTCCAAAAATGGGGAAGTTCTAGTGCTCTAATTATGTAAGAAATTCTCATCATTTATTCAACTTTGGAATTGATTTAAGAAAAAAAGTAAAATAACGGTTTTTTTCATACTTTAACCATAAATAGTACATTGGTTCACGATTATTTTGATACCTAGTTTACCTGCTTTTGGCTGCTTCTTACAGAGATATTGTGGTTTTAGTTTTCATAACCAATGCACAACTGTATGAAGTCTGCCTCAGTAATGAACCAAACACCAGGTACGACGCATTACTTGATAGAATCCTGCATGAATATAATTTATCTGTATGTTCGGATAAAATTAAGGAGAATATAAGAAAATTTTTACTATTGTTTTCCCTGGATATTCAACAAAAGTAGGATCGCTGTTCCAGATTTTCAGGAAGATTCCAAACAATATGCGAAGATCGGTAAAACATTAATCGCCGTTTTTTAAATATGTAGATGAGATAATAATCGGTAAAACTGAAGGAGAGCGTCCTCAGCTACGATTTTCTTCAAAGTTTGCACTATAACGTATTTTGATGCACTAAACACGAATCCGTTGGGAAAAAAATCCCGCTCTTAACTAGGAAAGAAGTTATTAAGCACTAAATTTCACTGTTATGGAGGTTATAAAAGACGGGGTAAACAGCTTATATGTAAACACGCGCATGCGCAATAGTCCTTAATGACGAAGTGTAATTGAAATTTAGACTCACCTTGTGGTAGCTGACTTGGTCGTAAACTGTCGGTTTTGGGCATACGTGCTATGCGTTTCCGCTCGCTCAAGAAAGCATCAAACCCCCTAGTCAATCCAACTCTCAGAAATGAAAAGAATTCTATGCCCAAAAGTCGTCCAAGGCATTCTTCCCTAACCTTCATAACAGTAAACTTTTTTTTAAAAAATAACTTCTTTCCTAGTTGAGAGCGGGATTTTTTTTTCAACGGATTCGTGTTTAGTGCATCAAAATATGTTATAATGCAAACTTTGAAGAAGATCGTAGCTGAGGACGCTCTCCTTCAGATTTACCTAATAATCAAGCAGGTCCTTCACGTGGAAGACCGCAATTAAGTTTCGTGGAAGCATCATACTCAACAAGAAAGAGACGAGTTGCGGATAGTAACAACGAAATTTCCGGACGAAATAGAGTAGGACAAAATTAGGGCAGCATTTTGAAAATGGTTTCTAGTGGTAAATCAATTCATATGCCGAAATTAACTCCATAAATTGGGTGAGACTTAAGAATTACATCTGAAGCATTATTCATGGTGGTTTTTTTTTTTTTTTTTTTTTTTTTTTTTTTTTTTTTTTTTTTTTTTTTTTTTTTTTTTTTTTTACGGCGCATCGACAAATCTTGGCCATTAGCGCCGGGCCTCCAGGGTGCAACCAGGAATTTTCTCAGCGAGCCCTGAGATGAGCCGGTGGGGATCGAACCCACCACCTCCCGCTTATGAATCCAGCGCGCTAGCCACTAGACCACGGGAGACCCCATATTCATGGTGTTATATGCCAGTGTCTTTCATGCACTACTTCTTGTATTTATACGAATATGGATTCAATGAAAATGCTTCTCCTACCATCAAATCCATATTTTCAACTTTAAGTAAGATATGTAACAATTGAAATATTAATAAATAAGATTTAAGTAAAGTTAGCTCCACATTCGAAAACAAATGTTGAAGTAAAAGTTTTATTATACTTAATTTTAAATAGAAATGATAGTACAGTGAAACCTCCCTTAACGGACACCTCCCTACAGCGGACACCTCTATTAACGGACATTTTCTCGCAGTCCCGAATTTTTCTATAGGTAAAATAAACCTCTATATTGCGGACACCTCTGTACAAAGGACACGGGCAGCAAAACCTGATTTTCTACCTCCATACTACGGACAATTACAGCTAATGTTATTTATAGAAGCGTTCCCATCGGTGTAGGTTTCCAGAAAAATGCATTAACAATAACAAACTCTTTGTAAGAATATGATATATATACAGAATAGTGACTAGTAATATCTTCCTAGAAATTTCACAACAGGAACCTTTTCAGCAGAAGCATAAGATTTTCCCGCTGGCAGATTACTATTGTTTTGCCTACGCGGTATCACAGTTCCGGGAATATTCCAAGTCTGTTTGGATCACATTCCTTCCGCAGAGCTTCACTTTTCAGTTGGTTGTTAGCTCTTGTTGGGTAAGTATCGTGATTTCTCTTCAATATTTCTAATCGGAAATCTCTGACACAAAAAAATTGAAATGAAAAAATTGACGTGATAACATTTTCCAATCGCGAAAAATGTGGTGTGCGTAAAGTTGCCGAGTTTTTTAAGATAGGGAAAACACAAGTAGCAGAAATATTGGAAAAGAAAGATGAAATTTTGAAGAAATGGACGGAAAATTGTTACAAAAATGTTGTCCGAGAACTAAGAACGTCTTTATGCTTTAAACTTTTTAGAATAAAAACTTATTTTAAGTTTATACTTATTGAATTTCTTTCTAGATACTTACAAAAACTTGTTATGGGTAATTATTAAATGGTTAATTAAAACATGAATTAAATGTACAAATTCGTTACGTATCCATCTCGACCAACCCCTCTGTATAGCGGACACCTCTCTATAGTGGACAACTTCGGTTCTCCCAGAGGTGTCCGCTATAGAGAGGTTTCACTGTAAATCTATACATCACGTATCCATCTCGACCAACCCCTCTGTATAGCGGACACCTCTCTATAGTGGACAACTTCGGTTCTCCCAGATGTGTCCGCTATAGAGAGGTTTCACTGTATATCTATACATCACGTATCCATCTCGACCAACCCCTCTGTATAGCGGACACCTCTCTATAGTGGACAACTTCGGTTCTCCCAGAGGTGTCCGCTATAGGGAGGTTTCACTGTATATCTATACATCACGTATCCATCTCGACCAACCCCTCTGTATAGCGGACACCTCTCTATAGTGGACAACTTTGGTTCTCCCAGAGGTGTCCGCTATAGGGAGGTTTCACTGTATATCTATACATCACGTATCCATCTCGACCAACCCCTCTGTATAGCGGACACCTCTCTATAGTGGACAACTTTGGTTCTCCCAGAGGTGTCCGCTATAGGGAGGTTTCACTGTATATCTATACATCACGTATCCATCTCGACCAACCCCTCTGTATAGCGGACACCTCTCTATAGTGGACAACTTTGGTTCTCCCAGAGGTGTCCGCTATAGAGAGGTTTCACTGTATTGGTTTACAATGAAGCGATTCTGAGAAGGAATAAGTTTTTTTATTAATAAAATTTCTTTTTATAATTTTTATAAGTTCGCAAATAGCATACGTAAGTTCCCATATATGTGTTATGTAAGTTTATACAATAATAAATTATTTTCTTAAGTCAAAACTTCTTTTTTCTCTTATGTTCGAGTTTTTTAATAACAGAAAAAAATGATAACCCTAGTCTAGACATAAATACGATTTTTGATTTCTTACCCCATATACTCGTGACACTGTGCTATGGGGGGATGCAGGAGACCCGCGTAAACAATGATAAGTTAGAACGATATAAACTAACAGTGGATTAGGTTAAGATATTGAGGTTAAGAAAGAAGGTAAACCTGAAGGAGAGCGTCCTCAACACCGATTTTCTTCAAAGTTTGCCCTATAACGTATTTTCATGCACTAAACACGAATCCGTTGAAAAAAATTGTTGTTCTCAACCAGAAAAGAAGTTATTTAAAAAAAAAGTTCACTGTTAAGCGGGTTACAAACGACCGCATAAACAACGTACTTGTGAACTCGCGCATGCGCAATATTCCTTAATGACGAAGTGTAAATGAAATTAACTGTCAATTATTAAAATTTACCAACACTTATTTATTCAGAAACATTTTTTTAAATAATAAAACACTCTTCTAATTTCTTGTTTCGCTCCTGAAAAGTATTATACAACAGTATCCCTTAATAATTAGCTAATGCCTTTATGATTCGTTCCTTCTAGGCTTCTCTAATTCCCTCCAAGCTGTAATTAGTTTTTGATTGTTGCTGTTATTACTGTTTTTTTCCCAATGAAGTGCCTATAAATATGAAGAACGCATAAATGCTTTTTTCGGTGCGATTGCGGACTTATACCCACCGAACATCTCTTCTGAAGATGTCTAGGAGGATTAGTATAATGCCTTGGACGACTTCTGCGCATAGAATTCTTTTTATTTCTGCGAGTTGGATTGACTAGGGGTTTAAATGTCTTCTTGAGCGAGCGGAAACGCATAGCACGTCTGCCCAAAAGCGACTGTTAACGACCAACTCAGCTACCACAGTTGAGTTTAAATTTAAATTAACTTCTTCATTAATGACTATTGCGCATGCGCGTGTTTACATATCTGCTGTTTACCCCGTCCTTTAGAACCCGCATAACAGTGAACTTTTTTTTTAAATAACTTCTTTCCTGGTTGAGAACAACAATTTTTTTCAACGGATTCGTGTTTAGTGCATGAAAATACGTTATAGTGCAAACTTTGAAGAAAATCGGTGTTGAGGACGCTCTCCTTCAGGTTTACCAGAAAGAATTTTAGAGGTAGTAAGAGATACTGTTGAATATTTAACAACCTTACTTTATGAGAAATATGTTGTGTAAGGAATGGAGTGAATATAAGCCTTTTATTTTCCTGAATATAATATTTTTTTCTTTCTATTCAGGCTATTTGACACAGCTGAGTGTATTCAGTTTTTATGCTGTTGGCAGGTGTCAATCAATATAGCACATTTTATTTTGAGTACCACTTTAGTTACTTGGCCGAAATAGTCTTTTTGCCGTCTCTTCGGGGGATATTTTCTATTCGAGACCTTTTTATTTGCTCACCTATTCACTATGAAGTTAGTTTTTATTTCATTTTTAGCACTTGTCAGGGCAATACCGGAATTATCTTCCCTGAGCGTGCTGGCTATTCAGGAAATAAATAAAATATTAGGTGGTTCATATTTTCAATATGGTTGTAGGAAAGAAATCAAATATTTCTGAACCGAAAACAATATCTAGTCACAGAAAACAACACTAACAATGACAAGACTTTGGATAAATAGCTATATATATATTTCGCATGTATTTATTAACTTTTCTAATTGGGATTAAAATTATTGCATCAACATTTAAGCTAAGGCCTCGGGTACGATACGAGCGATAAGCAGAAAGCTTCAGAGCGACGTCGCTCGTTAAAAATACTATCATAACCAAGAAACTATGGGAAGAGGTTGGAAATACATTAAGCTTGCAAGGTAAGATATTTCTATTACCTAAGTATTTAAAATATTATTTTTTTAAATTAATATTATAATTTATATATAAGTATATTGGAGTACGCGTGAACGAAGAGTAAAGGAAATTACCACCAATTTACCGCTTAACGCTCTGTCGCTCATCGCTCGTCTCGTACCCGAGGCCTTAGCCTCCTCTAGCGATTTCTAGTCGTGGCGACAAAAAATCGCTGAATTACAAGAAATAAACTGTGATTATGTCCCTCATAGAGTTTACGCTATACCTGGTGATGGCCCATCAGTCCAGTCAACGAACAGTTATAGATGGAAATTTTTGGAACACAATTTTTGACTTCGTAACTTTGTTTGGGCTGGATAGGAGGTGAACAAATCAAAAGTCCTCGCCCCTAGCTTTTGTGCCGGGGGGGGGGGGGGGGGGGGGGGTTTAGAAGGTCACATTTTTCGGGTTTTCACTTATATCTCGGAATCCCTGCGTCCTAGCGACATGACTATTCTATAACAAATGAAAGCTGATTAAATTTCCTACAAGTCCTATTCTATAAAGTTTTTCGAGATCTCTTTAGGTTTCGAAATATCCGCCCTTCAAAGTCGGTCATTTTGGGGAAAAACACTTTCGCCGCATATTTTTTCCCCTTTTTGACGGGATAACTCTTCAACGATGAGCCCAAAAAATAAATAACGGTTATAGGGTTGTAGAGTATTGCATTCCCTTCAATAATATTTATTACTTTGCTATTTTAAAAACAATTTTTGACTTCATAACTTTGTTTCGGCTAGTTAGGAGGTCAACGTATCAAAAGTCCTCGCCCATAGCCTTAGTGCCGGGGGGAGGGGGGGTTTAAAAGGTCACATTTTTCGGGTTTTCACTTTTATCTCGGAAACCGTGGGTCCTAGCGACATGACCATTCTATAACAAATGAAAGCTGATTCAATTTCCTACAAGTTCTATTCCATAAAGTTTCTCGAGATATCTTTAGTTTTTTTTTTTTTTTTTTTTTTTTTTTTTTTTTTTTGTTTTTTTTTTTTTTTTTTTTTTTTTTTTTTTACGGCGCATCAACAAATCGTGGTTATTAGCGCCGACATCCAGGGTGCAACCAGGAATTTTCTCAGCGAGCCATGAGATGAGAAAATTTCTGGCGCCGGTGGGGATCGAACCCACCATCTCCCGCTTATGAATCCAGCGCGCTAGCCACTAGACCACGGGAGACCCCGATATCTTTAGTTTCCGAAATATCCGCTCTTGAAAGTCTGTCATTTTGGGAAAAAACACACATTTTTATATTCTCGACCGGATATCTCTTCAACGATGAACCCAAAAAAATAAATATTGGTTATAGGGTTGTAGAGTATTCCATTCGCTTCAATAATGTATATTACTTTACTATTTTATGTATGCAGGGTTTCCGAGATATAAGCGAAAACCCGAAAAATGAGACCTTTTAAACCCCCCCCTCCCCCCCTCCCCCCCGGCACAAAGGCTAAGGGTGAGGACTTTTGCTACGTTGACCTCCTAACTAGCCGAAACAAAGTTATGAAGTCAAAAATTGTGTTCCAAACATTTCCATCTATAAATCTTAGTTACCTGGACTATTAATCGCTAAATTTCAGATTTCACGATGAACACTGAAATTATTTTTACGTTTGAAGGAAAATAGATAAAATAGCAAAGTAATATATATTATTGAAGGGAATGCAATACTCTACAACCCTCTAACCGTTATTTATTTTTTGGGTTCATCGTTAAACAGTTATCTCGTAAAAAAGGGGAAGAAATATGCGCCGAAAGTGTTTTTCCCCAAAATGACCGACTTTGAAGAGCGGATATTTCGAAACCTAAAGAGATCTCGAAAAACTTTATAGAATAGGACTTGTAGGAAATTTATTCAGCTTTCATTTGTTATAGAATAGTCATGTCGCTAGGACGCAGGGTTTCCGAGATATAAGTGAAAAATGTGACCTTCTAAACCCCCCCCCCCCTCCCCACGGCACAAAGGCTAGGGGCGAGGACTTTTGATATGTTCACCTCCTATCCAGCCCAAACAAAGTTACGAAGTCAAAAATTGTGTTCCAAAAATTTCCACCTATAGCTGTTTTTAAGCATTCGTTGCTTGGACTGCATCCGAGGTCATAATATCCCGAATCCCCATTCAGATATATTCTTTCCATGGAGGCTAATGTTATTTATGCTTGGCGGAAAAGCCCAAGGTAATGTATTAAGTTTCCAAGCAGGCCTAGCTGACACCTGAAGAGATGTTCCGATATAGAATATATAAAGAGATATTAAATGGGGAGTAAGTTTGTTGTGGCAGCCCTGAAAGGCGGTATAAGACCGGTAGTAGGGGGGGTTGGAGGCACTGCAACATGTCTGCAGCCTGTGTCAGCTGATAGTTCTCGGGGATTTCAATAGCGTACAATGGGGCGAGAGGGAAAAAAGTCCGTCACGCAGGAGCTGCATAACTAAGCACTTTCCTCAGAATTTGGGTAGTGTAGACTGCTTTCCAGAACAATTTGCTTAAAATATCCTACATAAATAAAATAAAAACATGAATAGTTCTCTTTTAATTTTGTAATGAGTAACTGTTCAATTATTAATTTTGTAATTATTTGCTTCCAGAGTTATGTTTACATATGGTACCTACTACAATACTCAATAAATACAAAAAACCTCATATTTTCGTCTTTTGATCTGACGCAGGAACCGGATACAGTCCCTCTAGTGGTAGAAAGTGCCGTATGGTCGTGAATCAGATACCTCTATAGTATCAGCCCCTCAGGGCCCTCGTGGCCTATTACGGGACTGATTTTTTTTTTTTTTTTTTTTTTTTAGTAGTGGCGAATTGGTATTGTGGGTCCGAAGAAACCCCCCCCCCTCCTAATGAGCCGATTTAGTTTATTTTTACATCTCACTTTTATCTCTAGATTACCACTACAAATACCAAGTTTCGTTGAAATATAACTAATATTGCGGCTGGCATGGTCAAATTAGTGTTTTGGGTTCGGGGTACCCCCCCCCTTCCGGTGGACCGATTTTGGTGGTTAACAAACTCGTTCAATCGTTTGCTAATTGAATGTTATATACCAAGTTTCGTGACGAAAAAACAAAAACTCTGGCCGCTATCGTGTTAACAGACACACATATATATATATATATATATATATATATATATATATATATATATATATATACATACATATACATATACATATACATATATATATATATACATATATATATATATATATATATATATATATATATATATATATGTAAAGTTCGACTCGCAGGAACTGCGTCATCTTAGCGCGGTTCCGTATATCTCGAAGAAGTGGAGTAGATTAGGCATCAGAAATAACAGGAAACTGACAGTAGCCAACTTACACAGAGCGGATAATTCTTAATCCTCATTCTTGAGGAAGGCTGAATAAGTCAATACAATTATGTACTGAAAACGTACTCACTCTACGAATACTGCTCAGCAGGCTCTATTCCAAACAACCGAAAATTCGTTGTCATTTTAAGTTCCTTGTTTTACTAGCAAATTCGTTTCACTGTAATAATCACCTGTAAATATGTGCTTCATGGCAAATAAAAGTTCATTCTCTCGTGGGTTAAATCTTTCTATAAAATAAGAAATAATGATAACTTCAGTTGTAGCAGGAGGAAGGTTATATAGATAGGAGAATTCAAAACAAACCTATGTATACGCCATCATGCTTAGCCACAGCCACTCCAAACGTATTACCTATACCTTTTACCGTTTCTTAGCTTATTCTACTACAATACTAATTTTACTGATAAATGCAATTTAAACCAAAAAACAATCAATTAAAAAGTGAGATAAACGAATAGAAAAACCCTTTCAAAACAACAAAACAAACACTTTTTAAGTTGTAAGCGCTTATATCTCTGATTGACGTTGTCCCAACGAATAATGCTTTAGAACCTTTTTTGTAGAGAATTTAGTAAGCATTCGAATTGTTGCCTTCCACTTACCACGATTCCCCAACCGTTATCGAGATATTTACGAAAAATGTATGAAGATCCGAAAACTTTTCATGTCTATTAATAACTTTTTTTTTCGCATATCCCGCGATTTTAAGTACCCACAATAAAATAATGACATGCGAAGACATTGATTCCACTTTTCTCAAAAACGGTTACAGATATCGCCTTAAAAATGGTTTCATTCGTTTTCCTATGTTAAGAAACCTATAAAAAAAGTACCTGGAAGCATATGAACTCAAAAACGTAAGCGTTTCGATTTGTTTTGCGCGAATTTCGCCCCAAACGCCATCTTCCTTTGGGCGGATTCTGCTGGCTAACGAACTTGACCTTTCAAATAAAAAGACAGATTTTTGTACCAAATTTCATCAAAATCAGACCATTTTTGAGCTTGCTAGAGCGTTAACAGACAAGCATATATACAAATATATATATATATATATATATATATATATATATATATATATATATATATATAAATTTGAACCACCTATATTTTCGTGATCTATGGGGTCTGAAACGAGAAAGTTTCTGGTCGGCACGTCCGGATCGCGCCGTGAGGTCAACCTCATAAGCGGGTTCTCCCTATGGAGGTAGGGAGGAACCGCGCTAATATATATATATATATATATATATATATATATATATATATATATATATATATATATAAATTTTAACGGGGGTCATTTTCGGTGTTTACTAGGTAGGATCGATAAAGATTTGAAGAAATTTTTCAACTTCAATAGCTACTTTCCTTCGGAGGAAAGTGCTAAAACCACCAAAACCGAAGGTGTTCAATCCCGTTTGAACTAACATTTTTCATGCTCTAATATTGCTTTTCAATTTTATTAATAGTTCTGTCCACGAAACACCTTTATGTTGACAGTTTTCTCACTGAGTAAAAATCTCACAGTTTTTAGTGAAAACTAGAACAATATTTTATACCACTTATTTTATTCCCAAAAAAAAATGGTATTACCCAGGAAGTCTCATGTATACATGTAGCTTTTCTTTTTTGCCAAAATGTATCAGCCAAAATGTATTTGCCAAAATGTATCATGAAATTAGTGCATTTAGGTATTGAAACTAAGGGTGCGTTTACACCTGATAGTTATTTCAGGAAATTTATGTCAGACAGAAATTGCGACTAGTGTAAACCATGAGCAATTTATGTCTGAGATATATATTTCTATCCTGAGCAATAAGTGTCGACACTTCTATACCGTCAGGTGAATACGCTGATTATAAAGAGAGAAATAAATGTCAGACAGAAATATCTTGGTTTCTAGCTATATTGCCGAAACTTCTATACCAAGCAGAATGGACTAGACAGGACATATATGTCTGAGTGTAAACAGGCCGGACATTTATTGCAAAGCGAGAAATATCCTATAGATATCCATGACATAAATGTCTAGCTATTTCTCTCCGTATGTAAACTTGCAAGAGAATATCTATCCGACACTTATATCGCGACATATATCGAGACATATATTTCCTGCCAGAAATATCAAGTGTAAACGCACCCTAAGTTATCTGCAGTTTATTTGGCGTAGGAAAAAAAGCGGTACCTCTCCAGACAGTTTTGCCTAAAAGTACATGTTTTGAAGTTGCTGTCCTATAAATTTCATCGCCTTACTCGGCCGTATGTGTGCACAGCCTAATAAAATGAATTGATGCGATTATTTCACGAAAAACGAGTTGACCCTTATTATTTTCTGCAGAGAGGTGTTGAACAGTTTTTGATAGCAAGTGCCTTAACATTAACAGTGAGGTCCGCCTAATAGCTCGTGCGAAACTGTCAAAATTTATCCGTTATAAGCGAAAATAGTGGAATACGTCGAGAACAGTTAACAGTATTACATTGCTTGTTAATTTATTCAACTAAGCACTCAAAAATACATTTTGAAATATCTCTACAAATTGAGTTAAATATGACTTTTTTATATTGAATACTTGCTGTTTTTCACGGTTTTCGTAATGTAAAACCCGTTTCTTTCCCACAATAAATATTCCATCGAATTGTTAGTGGTCTCATTCGACTCGGCACAAAAAAAAAAATACTTCAAAAATGACCCCGAAATCAGAAAGATTCAAGTATCTAAAGTTTTTCCCCCCAAAATCCGGCGTTTGGCACCAATGTGTGGCGTACCCAAACGACATTTCCTGTTCCAAAAAAGTCCGTCACGCAGGACCTGCATAACTAAGCACTTTCCTCAGAATTTGGGTAGTATAGACTGCTTTCCAGAACAATTTGCTTAAAATATCCTACATAAATAAAATAATAAGTCCGTCACGCAGGAGCTGCATAACTAAGCACTTTCCTCAGAATTTGGGTAGTGTAGACTGCTTTCCAGAACAATTTGCTTAAAATATCCTACATAAATAAAATAAAAACATGAATAGTTCTCTTTTAAATTTGTAATGAGTAACTGATCAATTATTAATTTGCTTCCAGAGTTATGTTTACACATGTTACCTATTACACTACGTAATAAATACAAAAAAACCTCATATTATCGTATTTTGATCTAACGCAGGAACAGGATACAGTCCCTCTAGCGCTCCTTGCGGCGCCTTTGTGGACCTATGTCTGGCTGGCTTTTCTATTGAAATATATTACAAAGTAAACCCCCTTTTCCGATTGACCGATTCAGCTCATTTTTATAACACTTCTTTCTCATGAGTTACCCACGACGTATACCGCGTTTCGTTAGAATACAGCAGAAATTACGACCAGTATGAGTATATTAGGAATTTGGGTCCGGAGTAAACCCCCCCTCCTAATGAACCGATTTAGTTTATTTTTACATCACATATTTACCTTAGATTACCACTACGAATACCGAGTTTCGTCGAAATATACCTAAAATCACGGCTGGTAGTGGCGAATTGGTATTGTGGGTCCGAAGTAACCCCCCCCCCCTTCTAATGAACCGATTTAGTTTATTTCTACATCTCACTTTTCTCTCTATATTACCACTACGAAAACCAAGTTTCGTTGAAATATAACAAATATTACGGCTGGCATGGTCAAATTAGTGTTTTGGGTAAACCCCCCCTTCCGGTGGACCGATTTAGGTGGTTAACGAACTCGTTCAATCGTTTGCTAATTGAATGCTATATACCAAGTTTCGTGACGAAAAAACAAAAACTCTGGCCGCTATCGTGTTAACAGACACATATATATATATATATATATATATATATATATATATATATATATATATATATATATATATGTATATATGCATATATATATATATATATATATATATATATATATATGTATATATGCATATATATATATATATATATATATATATATATATATATATATATATATATATATAAATTTTAACGGGGGTCATTTTCGGTGTCTACTAGGTAGGATCGATAAAGATTTGAAGAAATTTTTCAAAAATTCCGTCATGAGTCCAACCTCAATAGCTACTTTCCTTCGGAGGAAAGTGCTAAAAGTCTACAGCCTCTAAATCTTAATCGATTTCTATGATTTTTTTTTTTTTAATTAAAGCTAATCAAATTTACAACAACTTTGTCTAGTAAAATTTTTATTTTTTGTTTCACCTCTTTTAATAAATTACGTGTAAAAATTCAAAAACCTATACAATTTAACATAAAATAATATTATATTTTTCAATATCGTTGAAATTAAACATTCAAACCCTCATTAGACTTGCAAAAAATCATACCGACATCTTCAAACTTAAATATATCTTACAAAGTAGGTAAATCAGCCCTCAGCAGTGAAGCTGAACTCATTCTAGCTCTGAGGATGGTAGCAGGAGCTAACGAAAGCGCTCAGCACGGAAAATAAACTTTTGTGAAGGAACTGGACGTTTTTCATTTACCTAAATATATCTTAATTCAACAATATAAAATATATATTAAACGGAGAGTAAGTTTGTTGTGGTAGCCCTGTAAGGTGATATAAGACCGGTAGTAGGGGGTTTGCAGGCACTGCAACATGTCTGCAGGCTCCGTCAGCTGATAGTACTAATTTTTATACTCCTAAGTGATAAGGGTGGCCCACCACAAAAAATATTTTCTATTTTTTGGACAAAATATTTAATTTTTTTTTTTTATGATTTAGCATTAAAAAAGACATACAACCCTAAATTTTCAGCCTCCTACCAGCAATCCCCATTTTATAATAACGATATTGGCACTTTAATTATAATAAATACATTTTAATTATAAAATGTAGTTTTATTGAACATATGATCTGATTTTTTTTTTTTTTTTTTTTTTTTTTTTTTTTTTTTTTTTTTTTTTTTTTTTTTTTTTTTTAGGCGCATCTACATCTAGGTCATTAGCGCCGACATCCTGGGTGCAGCGAGGAATTTTCCCAGCGAGCCTTGAGATGAGAAAATTCCTGCCGGAGTTGGGAATCGAACCCACCATCTCCCGCTTATAAATCCAGCGCGCTAGCCACTAGACTACGGGAGACCCCAACATATGATCTTTTAACAAAGAAGAATGTGGGTCCAGATTCTAACCTGTTCCTGAAGTTAATTCCAACATTTAATTCAACGTTTAAAACCAAAGGCCAAATTTATCACAGAGTGGGATCATTGCTGCCAAAGCCAAACAAACCACATCAATTTTTACAAATTTACTTTATGGGCGGTGGGGACTCCGAAAACGCACTCGCCAATCGCGTGGATGCGCGTTGGGGCTACATTAACCTCAATTCATGGTTTGCCAGGCGCATCGTCAGTAAGCTGGACGATCTATTGAATGAGCAGAATGAATTGTTGATATTATTTAAATCACACATGCACAAATTACAAAGTGACAATCACGCTATTGTCATCAATCCTGATGAAGAACCGTCTGGAGAGTACATTCGGTACACCTGTTGCTGATGACGTTGCTGGAATCGGGGTTGGCGACCATCCTGATTCGAAGAAGAAATAATAATCTTGAGTCCATTGCTGATACACGCCATTCATACGACGCTATCCAATATCCGCTAATGTTCTGGAAGGGACAAGACGGATATTGCATAAATATTAAACAACGAGATCCCGCAACAGGTAAGGGATTATTATTTCACTACCAAAATATTCTCTAGAAACGGAGGCTCGAATCACTCTTGTGGCAGGTTGGTTTATTTGGGCGATGGATTGGCTGAAAAAATTCCTTGGTCCACCAAGTATGTTTAGAAAGGTTAGATTATATTAGATGCTTGTCAGAAACCCAAGCATCTAATATAACCTTGTACCACACTATCTGCAGATGAACTCATCTTTATGATATGCATACGTTCAGACGTAGTCGCCAGAATAACATAGAAGTCCTTTCTGGTCAAGCTCAAGAAAATTCCCTTCCTTCTTAACTAATATTTTAAGATCTATGAAGAACATTATATGGGAAATTCTACCAAATTTTTCTTTGGCTCTTGTTACAATTGTCTCTTTAGTCCTAAAATGGTGCTATGGGATGGTGGCCGGGGCCCTTCATGTTTCTCCGGTTACAGACGTAGTGGCTTGTGTTAGATACTCTGATTCAGTTTGCCCAGGTTTGTGGTGACTTACTGTTTTGACTTACTCCTTTCCGGGGATGTGTCCCGTAAGCTTGCGACACCTTTGTGTCGGCGGGTGGCTAAACAGGTGAGAGATCGTTGGAGGCTTAAAAAGCTGGACACGTCTCTCATCGGTTCCTTCCTCTTTTGACGTACACACTGCCTCTTTAGCACAGGCTACTGATATTCCGAATATTAGCATAGGGTCTATTGACGGCACTTCTGATAGTCCAGTCAACGAACAGTGATAGATGGAAATTTTTGGAACAAAATTTTTGACTTCGTAACTTTGTTTGGGCTGGATAGAAAGTGAACATATCAAAAGTCCTCGCCCGTAGCCTTTGTGCCGGGGGGGGGGAGGGGGGTTGCATAAAATAGTAAAGTTATATATATTATTGAAGCGAATGGAATGTTCTACAACCCTATAGCCGACATTTATTTTTTGGGTTCATCGTTGAAGAGATATCCGGTTGAGAATAGAAAAAAGTGCGTTTTTTCCCAAAATTACAGACTTTCAAGAGCGGATATTTCGAAACCTAAAGATATCTCGAAAAACTTTATTGAATAGAACTTGTAGGAAATTTAATCAGCTTTTATTTGTCATGGAATAGTCATGTCGATAGGACGCAGGGTTTGCGAGATATAAGTGAAAACTCGAAAAATGGGATCGTCTGAACCCCGCCTTCCCCCCGCCACAAAGGACTTTTGATATGTTCACCCCCTATCCAGCCTTAACAAAGTTAGAAAGTCAAAAATTGTGTTCCAAAAATTTCCACCTATCGCTGTTTTCAAGCATTCGTTGCCTGGACTGTGAGCACAATACTGCCAATTGGTTTACTCTTTCGTTACCTCGATGTCCCGGTATCTAGTTAATCACAAGATCATTATTCCGCGCCAATTCTTTTAGCCTCGTCTGGCATCCTTCAACAATTCTTGAGTAGATCTCATGTCGTTCTAGGCTTCCCGGCTATCAGACACGATATTTACTCTCCTCGGACAAACCTCCTCCGCAGCTAAAATGGCCTAAATCTCTGCCTCAAATAAGCTAGTGATGCACGCAGCTCTTTCGGCCGAGTCTGTGGAATTGGCCTGTGTATCGAAGCCATGAAGCCGCACACCGCGCTCCAAGCAGACTCTTCCCTTTAAAGCAGACTCGGCAAATCATTCTATTATTGCGCCGCGGCTGTTTTATTGCCGACTGGCGGCTCCTCATTACGTTTGTTTCTATTTGGAAAGACACACACAGATATTTTGAGTCTCGGTTTTGAGTGTACTTTCTTTTATTGATCAGTATTTTTAAGTGGGAGATACTTTTAAAAATTTGGGGGAGGAGAAAATTGACGCGGAAAAACTCATTCAAAAGCGGCCTGCATTTTGGGATCAATCCGAAAATGAGTATAGGGACAGACTTCAAAGAAAGGAAAACTTGGAAGAGATAACAAATACATTTGCTGATGAAAATACAACAGTACAATAAATATAAAACATCTTTTGTAATGAGTCACAACAACTTACATACAGTTTTCAACCAATTTTGTGTACTGATGTAACAGACGTACTCAGATCTCATTTCATGAAGGGTTGTGGCCGCCTTCCAAAACAGTACTGTGTTTTGAAGTGTTGGCGCGTCGACTCGGTCGAAACCACTGTGTGTGTCAGTACCCAGATAGACTTGTATCTACCACGAAAACCGCTCATATTTTTTTTGTTAAATTTATATAGGTTAATTTAAGCAAATTATTCAGGAATGCAGTCTATACCACCCACCTGACGGACTTTATTTTGATATAAATTTGATTACATCCGTATTTTTTGTTGGACAGCAAAGCGCCTCTCTTCCCCCTCCCCCACTGGAGTGTGTAGCAGAAGAGGGGGATTCGGGCTGGATGGGGGGGTTTCGTGGCTGAGAGCTGCTGCTGATTCAGGAGCTGACGATCAATGAACACTCGACGGAAGCAGCCACTTCTTCACGTACTGCCCACTTACTCCTCTAGCCTCTTCCGGGGCTCTTAAGAGCCACCAAAATATAGTCGAGCGGCCTTCGTAGGAGAGGATCATAGTCGAGGAACCAACGGAGCAACATCGAGGTTGCTGAAGGCCTCTTTTTCCGCACTGGAGGATTCCAAAATACTACCCGCTAGACAAATCTGGGACAAGAGAACTTTTGAATCGGCCCGGCACGAAGATCTGAAAGAAGTACGTCTGACAGAATCTGTAGTCCACAGGAATTATACGTAAATTTAACCTGAATAAGTCGATTTCGCACCAAAATCTTTGTATTATGTAAATAAGCCAAAATGAATATAGACGTTTTAGGAAAGGCAGTCTAGGAATTCCGACTGTATCAGTAAAATTCTTAGAAGTCATCACCTCTATAACTCTAATTGACTACTTCAACGATCCTCCAATAACTTGCAGTGAATTCTTCACTTGTAGTGAATCACTTGTGTTGTCACATTTAAATCCGAAGTGGCGATGAGCCTGAGGAAAAAGTGGTCACAAAAGAATCTCCTACAGCTTTTCTAATGCCCCAAATGCGCTTAAAACACTTTAGAACTTCTTGGGCTCAACTCTCACTGGGTAGATTTAGTGCGTTTCCTCCCTCCCTCCATAGGAAGGAACCCCGCTTATAAGGTTGACCTCATGACGCAATCCGAAAGTGCCGACTAGAAAATTTTACGTTTCAGGACCCCTAGAGAACGAAAATAAAACACCCTAGAGGGCTCAAAAATGGTCCGCTTTTCATGAAATTTGGTACAAAAACCTTCCGTCTAATTTGAAAGATCAAGTTCAAGGATAAGAACGGAACCGCGCTAAGATGATTCAGCTCCTGCGAGTCGGACTTTTTTTTTTGTTTATCCGACTAATATTTAAACGGACGTTACTTCTGTCATTCCGAGCTAATCGCCACTGTCACAGAACTCACAATAAATTAAATAAAAAGAAATAAATAAAACGTTTTTTTTTTCATCCAGGCCATTAGCGCCGACATCCGGGTGCAGCAAGGAATTTTCCCAACGAGCCGTGAGATGAGAAAATTCCAAATACCACTAGGAATGAAAATTATTTAATAGCACAGCTGTATAGTAAAATTATTCCTTAATTCCGTCACTCGTCGATAAATGTCGTTACGAAGTTCGGAGAGCCGGCAGAAAATTGGTGGCGTCGTGCGGAAACCGAGAAGTATATTTATAGACTTCATTGACGAGAGTTCCAAAAATATCCTTTTTCAGTTTATTTAGCAGAGGGCTTAAATCGGAGCATTAATCATGTCTGCCCTCGAAACTTGGGGCTTACGGCGAAGGTCATTCCTAAGCCCCTAGGAAGTTCAGAGTATAGTTTTGTGATCGGATTGTCAAATCAATGATCATTGATTCCAATATAGGCTTAAATATATGGAGGGAGGCTGGCCTTTTTATAATATTATTTTAGCGCGATTCCTCCCCAACATAGGGAGAAAAACCACTTATGAGGTTGACCTTATGAAGTCCGACCATACACCTTATGGTATATCGGAGAGGTTTACCTGTACAGGTTACCTGTGCAGCTAAACCAGAGCATGTCTGACAGCCGCTGCCGTCATACCTCAGCAGTCGTAGACCTGTACAGCTAAACCAGAGCATGTCTGACAGTCGCTGCCGTCATACCTCAGCAGGCGTAGACCTGTACAGGTTACCCGTGCAGCTAAACCAGAGCATGTCTGACAGCCGCTGCCGTCGTACCTCAGCAGGCGTAGACCTGTACAGGTTACCTGTGCAGCTAAACCAGAGCATGTCTGACAGCCGCTGCCGTCGTATCTCAGCAGGCGTAGACCTGAACAGGTTACCTGTGCAGCTAAACCAGAGCATGTCTGACAGCCGCTGCCGTCATACCTCAGCAGTCGTAGACCTGTACAGCTAAACCAGAGCATGTCTGACAGCCGCTGCCGTCATATCTCAGCAGGCGTAGACCTGAACAGGTTACCTGTGCAGCTAAACCAGAGCATGTCTGACAGCCGCTGCCGTCATACCTCAGCAGGCGTAGACCTGTACAGGTTACCTGTGCAGCTAAACCAGAGCATGTCTGACAGCCGCTGCCGTCATACCTCAGCAGGCGTAGACCTGTACAGGTTACCTGTGCATCTAAACCTACACTGCCGCACAGTGGGGCCAAACGACATTTCGTGTTGCAAAAAAGGCTACAGGCTCTAAATCTTGACCAATTTCAATGATTTTTTATTTAGTTAGCCAGATTTTTGTTTTTTGTTTCCCCTGTTTATTATATTACGTCTAAATAATTTACAAACTTTTACAATTGAACTCAGCTTAAATTCAGTACTGATATTGTTGAAATTAAACATTCAAATCCTGATTAGACTTGGAATAAATCAAAATATATTTTCAAATCATTCAAAAATCATATTATTTCAAATAATCTCATTGTTGAATAAAGATAAATTTACGATTTATGAAGATGTCAGTCTAATCAGGATTTGAATGCTTAATTTCAACTATATTAGTGTTGATATTAAGTTATATGAAAAATAAAATATTATATATTAGTCAATTGAAAAGGTTCGTGAATTATTTACATGTAATTTATATACCCCCCACAATTAGGAGTGGGGGGGAGTAAACCCCCCCCCACTCCTAATGAACCGATTTAGTTTATTTTTACAACACATTTGTACCTGTACCTGTACCGTCGAAATATAACAAAAATCAAGGCTGGTAGTGGCGAATTGGTATTGTGGGTCCGAAGTAAACCCCCCTTTCTAATGAACCGATTTAGTTTATTTCTACATCTCACTTTTCTCTCTGTATTACCACTACGAATACCAAGTTTCGTCGAAATATAACAAATATTACGGCTGGCATGGTCAAATTAGTGTTTTGGGTTGGGGGTAAACCCCCCTTCCGGTGGACCGATTTAGGTGGTTAACGAACTCTTTCAATCGTTTGCTAATTGAATGCTATATA
Source organism: Gonocerus acuteangulatus (assembly GCA_946811695.1). Lineage (NCBI taxonomy): Eukaryota > Metazoa > Arthropoda > Insecta > Hemiptera > Coreidae > Gonocerus > Gonocerus acuteangulatus. The sequence goes on from OX328130.1 coordinate 10,031,213, forward strand.
CCAAGTTACGTGACCAAATAACAAAAACTCTGGCCGCTATCGTGTTAACAGACACATATATATATATATATATATATATATATATATATATATATATATAAATTTTAACGGGGGTCATTTTCGGTGTCTACTAGGTAGGATCGATAAAGATTTGAAGACATTTTTTAAAAATTCCGTCATGAGTGCAACCTCAATAGCTACTTTCCTTTGGAGGAAAGTGCTAAAAAATTGTTATAAATTTTATTATCATTCATTTAAAAAAAAATGATTGAAATCGGTTTAGATTTGGTGACTGTAGCCTTATTCTTAACACGAAATGTTGTTTAGCCCCACTATGCGGCGTCAGGGTTTAGTCCCACTATGCGGCGTCAGGGTTTAGTCCCACTATGCGGCGTCAGGGTTTAGCCCCACTATGCGGCGTCAGGGTTTAGCCCCACTATGCGGCGTCAGGGTTTAGCCCCACTATGCGGCGTCAGGGTTTAGTCCCACTATGCGGCGTCAGGGTTTAGTCCCACTATGCGGCGTCAGGGTTTAGCCCCACTATGCGGCGTCAGGGTTTAGCCCCACTATGCGGCGTCAGGGTTTAGCCCCACTATGCGGCGTCAGGGTTTAGCCCCACTATGCGGCGTCAGGGTTTAGCCCCACTATGCGGCGTCAGGGTTTAGCCCCACTATGCGGCGTCAGGGTTAGCCCCACTATGCGGCGTCAGGGTTTAGTTGTTGTGAAAACTGCGACTAGAGGTTTAAAATAAATTTCATAGCACGTAAGTGTTTTTACTGTACTTACCTCAAGTACTTCTTTTTCTGCACAGTGTAAATAGTCTCAGGAGAGTCTTCCTCAAGGAAAAATCCTCTCGGATTTTCTTGAGGATTTCCTTCACCCATCTCTCGCCCACACAAGGAGAGCCTTCCTCGTGGAAATCCTCAAGGCGTACTGTCAACACACAGCCCAAGGGACTGAGAAAGTCCGGTTTGCTTATCCTCAAGGCGGAAAAGAATTAAATTTCGTTCGGAATTTCTGGATCTCCTGCACCCGCTGCGGCCTCAAGGATTGGACTGTTCAGGCCGTACCTTGAGGAAATCACGGTCGTGTATAGGAAATCGTGGTATGTGGAAGTTGAACATTGGAAAGATTAACTAAATTCTCTACAGAAAACGTTCTTTTCGATGGAATGATATCAATCGGCGAAATGAGTGATGGAAACTTCGTCATTGTTAGTATTGTTCTTTTGAAGGGGTTATTGTCTCTGTTTACCTAACGCTTTAATTGGTAGTTGTTATTATTTTAATTGTTTTTAACAGTAAAATGGGAATTTCAGTAAAACAAGGTAAAGAAAATATGCGAAACAGTGTTATAGTGTTATCAAGAACAAACGTTGTGAAAGAGGATGGAGTAATTTTTGGGGTCTTTTTGAGAACACCACATCCAGTTACTTTGAAGTATCTTGAAGTGATTTTGGTACTTACGGATTAACACAGGTTCTTTGCAGGTTATCTATTCCTTCTTTACAGGTAATCTAAGGTTAGAAAGCATATTCATATATAAATATAGTAATGAAAAGTATTTAAAATCACTGCAATCACTACTAAAAGTAACTTTTTTTGACTACTATATTTATATAATATGGTTTCTAACTAACCGTTAGATAACCTTTATTTGTAAGTAATACTTTTAGGCTTGTAAAGCATAAATGAAAATAATCAGAATATATTTCAGCGGGCAATATTTATCAAATAAAAGATTAATATTGTAAAAATCAATGGTAATTGTGAAGTTTAGGGGCCTCCTCACCGATTTTTTTGTCCGGTAGTTCTATAACGTATTTATATTTATTTCGCATTATGGGCATACGTGCTACGCGTTTTCGCTTGCTCAAGAAGATATTAAAACTCTAGTCAATCCAACCCGCAAAAATTAATAGAATTCTATTAATTTTTGCGAGTTGGATTGGCTAGAGTGTTAAAGGTTACTTTACTACCAGCAACAACCAATAGAATTGGCTTTAGGAATAGGCCAATAGAAATGCCAATGTGTTATGCGCATGCGCTGAATGACTGTTACAATCATAACAGATACTTCACAAGTAACGGGATGTGGTCTTCGCAAAAAGACCCAATTTTTGCTTAGGATATTGCCAGTTTCCTGTTGTACCAATAGCTGTTTCCATTCCTTTGTTGACAGGACTAGGGATAAGAACGGAACCGCGCTAAGATGACGCAGTTCCTGCGAGTCGGACTTTTTGTCATTATATTTATACGATTGACTGTAATACTATCGGCTGATATAATTGTGAGTTAAAAGCTTTGTTTATACGAATCAAAGGACAACTCATCGTCTGATTACGGTTTATTAGATCCTGCAGAAAGTACACTTGCTACCACCAAGGAGTGAAATCACCAAAGATTAAGTGTTTAATAAATGATATTATCTTTTGACATCTTCCGTACAATCCCACTCCATTTATTTGTCAGATAACTTCCTTCCGCATCGCTTTGACATTTTCCGCCTGGGATTTCTATGCCTCTTCCGTTTTTACACTTGACTTGATCCCAGTACCTTCTTAAGGCCGAATCCGGATATAGCGAGCCAGGAAAAGCTATGATTTCGGCTTAGACGTGTATTAGGTCCAGTGTTGGGCAAAAATTATTCAGAATGATGAATAATGATTAATGAATAAATGTATTATTTTATTCATGAATGAAGAATAATTACTTTTATTTATTATTCGTTATTCTGTGAATGAATTTTATGTTTTATTCACAAATTATTCGAATGATCAACCAGAGTAAACATATTTTAGTGAATAATGATAGATTTATTATGATGTTCGCAGCCAGAAATATGTATATATATATGAGTGTTTAAGTACGATTAATTGGTAGACCATCTAGAAATGAATAATAACGAATGATAAATAATGAATGATGAATAACGAATAATGAATAACGAATAATTCTGTGAATAATTCATGATGTACCGTGCGAATAAGATAATTCAGTGAATTATTCACTAAAAATGTATTCGAATAATGCCCAACACTGATTAGGTCAGTCTATAAGTTCTTGCGCGTTAAAATCAACCATAGGACTCACTAATTTATTAAATCTTTCGACAATTAGCTTCGTTTGATTAATGTACTAGTCAGTCTGTCATCAATTTTGGGAAACATCAGTACTCATAGATAATTAATATTGAGAAAATCCAGATGTTCATCGGTAAACATTAATTCTGTACATTTTGAACATACTATCAAAGCACAAAGTACCCTTTGAAGGATCAAAAGACAATGAGGTGAAGGGCAAACACCAAGCCTTTTATAGCTTCGTGACCATTCGTAGATGCTTAAGTCTCAAAGTCATCCATAGAGGTTCTCCAATCTATACAGGGGGTCACACATTGAGATGTCATAATTTTAAGGGTTTATTCTGCACTTCATTTGTAGTTCAGGGAAGCAGAAATGAGCGTCCTATCTCAACATGTAGCAGAGCTATTCAAAATTTTGTCTATTTTCAAAACTATTGGGTTTTCTTATGAAAATCAGTGTTTTCCGGATTTCTGGTCTATGTATCATAAATGACGACCACATTTTTAGAATCTACATTAAATTTCCAATACGAAACACCAGTTATTGAAATGTTGTCATGTAAATTAGGACCTACGCTAAGAGCCATATAGATGTGAACTATTGTTATTAGGGTTTTCTTAACTCATTAAATATTTTCTTAATCAGCTATTTGTAGACTTAGCGGTTTGCCTCCGCCTCAAAAGTTGCCTTATTTAATAAGCTTTAAAATGGTACCCTGTTGTTTTAAAAACAAAAATTATTTAAGTCTATTTTGTTCTGATTTCTAAGTCAATACCAATACATTTGCTTTAGCTTGACGAAGCCAATCTGAACACATTATTTAATTTCACGCAAATATGGTGATGTCCCATCCTTCCAACATTAGGTATACACACTTTTTGCTCAGATTAAGGATTAGGGGGCACTTTGGAAAGAGTGAAAGATGACAGAAGAACATATTTGAAATAATACACATATAGATATGTGTATAGAGGTTATAAAATTTGGCGGGAAACTGATGGGCGCCGCCATTTTCTTCGCGAATCTTTAGACCAATGGACCTTTTTACCCTACTACATTCAAAGGGTAAACATCAAAATCAGCGTAAGGACTGCCCAAAAAGGGTTTAAAGTTGTTAAAAGCATTATTCATGATAAGCTTGGTTCAAGACATCCAGTTCATTTTAATAAGGACGTTCTTCAAAATCTTATGGAGTCTAAGCGCCAATTATCAGTGGATCAGGTGGCAGAAGGGATGTATTCATCTCCTTGATTGAAAACCGCTTACCACTCGTGCAACAAAAGCCCAGTCCACACTGAAGAAACTGGTTTCATGAAACCTATTTCATTAAAGCGTGCACACAGAATAAACTGTTATCGATCAGTTTCGTGATTGATTCAGACGACGATGCACTTGTGTTGCGGTGATGGCTATTATTATTTATTATTATTAATTATTATTATTAACAACGGGTGCCCACGTAGAGGGAGCTGCACCGAGGCCAACAAGGCCTATTGTGCCACCCGACAAGCCAGCCTGTTACACCAACAGCGCCGTATCCGAGATGAACCTTAGCAGAGTTCGAAGGTTCAGTTCAGGTAGCCTTCTAGGGTCCAACAGAATAAACTGTTGTCGATCAGTTTCGTGATTGATTCAGACGACGATGCACTTGTGTTGCGGTGATGGCTAAAAAATAAAAATAAAAAACCTGAAGTACTATGTTCACCCTATGACTAGGGATCAGCAACACAGCTTTCTCGTTGTAGCTCGCCAACTACACAAAGATCCTGATAAATTTAAGGATTTTTTTAGGATGTCGAAGCCAGTTTTTGATCGCTTATTAGAGCTAGTAGATTTACTGATGACACGTGAAACTGAAGCAATAGGAAACCGATTTAACGAATTTCTTGAAACCAGGTTTTATGAAACTCTGTGAGCGCCAAACAATGGTTTTCTATCTATCGGTTTCATGAAACTTGAGTTTCACGAAACCAGTTTCTTCAGTGTGCACCAGGCCTAAGAGTTGGTTTATCATGATAATGCTTGACCACTCATACAACAAAGTGTTGGTTTATCATGATAATTCTTGACCACTCATACAACAAAGTGTTGGTTTATCATGATAATGCTAGACAACTCATACAACAAAGAGTTAGTTTATCATGATAATGCTAGACAACTCATACAACAAAGTGTTGGTTTATCATGATAATGCTTGACCACTCATACAACAAAGTGTTGGTTTATCATGATAATGCTTGACCACTCATACAACAAAGTGTTGGTTTATCATGATAATGCTAGACAACTCATACAACAAAGTGTTGGTTTATCACGATAATGCTAGACAACTCATACAACAAAGAGTTGGTTTATCACGATAATGCTAGACCACTCATACAACAAAGAGTTGGTTTATCACGATAATGCTTGACAACTCATACAACAAAGAGTTGGTTTATCATGATAATGCTAGACAACTCATACAACAAAGAGTTGGTTTATCATGATAATGCTAGACAACTCATACAACAAAGTGTTGGTTTATCATGATAATGCTAGACAACTCATACAACAAAGTGTTGGTTTATCATGATAATGCTAGACAACTCATACAACAAAGAGTTGGTTTATCATGATAATGCTAGACAACTCATACAACAAAGTGTTGGTTTATCATGATAATGCTAGACAACTCATACAACAAAGTGTTGGTTTATCATGATAATGCTAGACAACTCATACAACAAAGAGTTGGTTTATCATGATAATTCTAGACAACTCATACAACAAAGTGTTGGTTTATCATGATAATTCTTGACCACTCATACAACAAAGTGTTGGTTTATCATGATAATGCTAGACAACTCATACAACAAAGAGTTGGTTTATCATGATAATGCTAGACAACTCATACAACAAAGTGTTGGTTTATCATGATAATGCTAGACAACTCATACAACAAAGTGTTGGTTTATCATGATAATGCTAGACAACTCATACAACAAAGTGTTGGTTTATCATGATAATGCTAGACAACTCATACAACAAAGAGTTGGTTTATCATGATAATGCTAGACAACTCATACAACAAAGTGTTGGTTTATCATGATAATGCTAGACAACTCATACAACAAAGAGTTGGTTTATCGTGATAATGCTAGACAACTCATACAACAAAGAGTTGGTTTATCATGATAATGCTAGACAACTCATACAACAAAGTGTTGGTTTATCACGATAATGCTAGACAACTCATACAACAAAGAGTTGGTTTATCATGATAATGCTTGACAACTTGTGTGTGTGTGTGTGTGTGTATGTGTATACATATGTAAAATAATTATTCAAATTACGGATTTTAGAATATGCATTTATTAACGCATTTGATTATCAATATATGTTCAAGACTGTTTGAACTGGGGTGTAGTCATATCGTCGATACAAAAGCAAACTAACGAATATGAAAATCACCACTTTTCAGAGTGGAAAAGTATTTATTCGTGACTTTTTTTTGGACAGTCAAATATTCGTCAGATTTGACCTTTTGATAGAGGAATACTTTCCCTTTAATAGAGTGAAGTCAGATTGAAGAATTTGCCGTAAATAAGTCCAGCAGAAATTATTAAAGATGGAGAATGAAAGATGCATTTTTTCATATTCGTTAGTTTGCATTTGTATCGACGATATACACTAAGGAGTACATATAGCCCTTAAAAATAAGTAATTAGCCCCGGGGATTTAGGAATGCATTGGCACATTATACATACATTAAATGTAGTATTATATATTAAATGTAGTATTATATATTAAATGTAGTATTATATATTAAATGTAGTATTATATATTAAATGTAGTATTATATATTAAATGTAGTATTTTATATTAAATGTAGTATTTGTTGAACTTGTAAAGTGTTTTTGGCGCACTTTATGTATCCAAACGCATAACGTAGTTGGCTTACACAATTTTTGATCATGAACTTCATCGTTGTTTGGGTTTACTTGAGTGTCTATATATATATATATATATATATATATATATATATATATATATATATATATACAATCATGTTTAAATTAACACAGGTGCGCAAGAAACATACAAAGACAAAGACTTGATAGTAGATCACGAATAGAAAATTATAACTGATAAAATTATTATGACTATAAAAGAGATAAGAATTTTTAGATTCATGAATCAGTCATTAATAAACATAAAAATAATATCTGTCTTTAAAATAAAAATTGTTTATTTACTACCATGTTAGTGGGGTATACAATATTTATTCCAATTTTTTTTTTTTTACGTGCAAATCTAAATTTTGCAATTTGTACCCTAAGTCATTTAACTATTTCAATAAGTAAGTATAAACGATATAATGAACAGTTTATTTAAAAAAAAAAATTAATCTTTTGAATCGTTTGAAAATAAAAAAATGTACATGAAATATTCTTCTCCTTTAAATGAATGAAATACTTTGCATCTTTATTTACTGTTAACAGAATTTTTGCCTTAACGTTCAGCTTAAGACAATTTAAATTAAAATAGGAGGCCCGGTGGTTCTAAGGCGTTAGCACTTAAAACTCCGTACCATGGGTCGTGGGTTCGATTCCCACTATGGGGTGGTGGATTTTCTTTAGTAAAAAGAAAATGAATCAGCCCTGTCCTGGCTAGAATAGGGTGGTAACCTATAGCTTAATTTAAAAAAAAATTAAAATGTGAATCAAATTTAAACAACAAGTCTCGTTCTAATAGTCGAAAGAATTTTTTGGGGCTTATTTGGATGGGTTGGGTTACTTTTCCAGACGGGACAGATGGTTCTATTCAAAAATGTATGGTTTTTGATAATGAAGTGTTGTTGTGTGTGTGTGTATATATATATATATATATATATATATATATATATATATAAAGAGAGAGAGAGAGAGAGAGGGAGAGAGAGAGAGAGAGAGAGAGAGAGAGAGAGAGAGAGAGAGAGAGCGAGAGAGAGAGAGAGAGAGAAAGTAAAGGATGTGATAAAAGATAACACAGCAAAAACTGATAAAATGTTCAATTTAATTTTTCGTTGAATGTCATTATTGTGAATATAAAACAGGAAAAAATTATATATATGTATATATATATATATATATATATATATATATATATATATATATATATATATATGCGTGTGTGTAAGTCAGCTGTTTCTCAGTCTGTCTGTCTTTTTGTTTCTTATAAAATTCCACACCGTTAGACCGATTTTGACTAATCTTCTTGGCGCACAGGCCAAGATCCCGGGGAATGTCGTAGGCTAAGTCAAAAACGTCTACCAGCTATCTGTCTGTACGTTTGTTCCTTATTCATATCCACACCGTTTTGCCGATTTTGACCAAAATTGGCACACAGGTATGCCTTGATTTCGGGAGTTCGAAACTGTGAACCCGAACAGTTACAGATTTGCGTTATTAGATTTTAATATCACTTCTTAGGTATCTAATTTATTTTTGCTTTTCTACATACAGAAAGTAGGTTTATCATGGCACATCGGGTAACAGATAGTATATTTATAAAATCTGTCATTAATAAACTCTAATAATTTATTTACTACTATGTTAATAATGTATTAGGTAACATTAACAATGATATATATATATATATATATATATATATATATATATATATATATACATATATATATATATATATATACATATATATATATATATATATACATATATATATATATATATATACATATCAATAAGTCAATAAGTAGTTAACGGTTAAAATGATACTGTTATACAATGGTTCATACTACACAAATATGCTAATGTAATAATTCTATCGTAATTCACCTATCTATTTCTATAAATCAGTAAAAAATCAGTAAGAATATAAAAAGTACAATAAACATTTTATCTTTTATATTTAATAAATTTGAACTCAAGGCACAAGAAGAATATCATGGTCTCAAAAAGTTGTTGTATTAAACCAATACAAATTTAGAAATCCAGAAAGTCATCTCCCCCCCTCATTTTTTTATTTTTTAATTTAGTGGTTTGAAATTCGTGCAGTAAAAGAAATTGTTTATTATCTATTAATTTACTTTTTCCTTCTACATTTTTTTTTTTTTTTCTAAATTCTCATGTTAGAATGTTCTAGGCAATTTATAACCATGATTTATATTATTTTGTTAGTTTGCTTTTGCATTTTCTGACATAATTGTAAACATTTTTCCCTTCTGTTCTATCTTTTTTGTTAATAATTCTTTTGCATATATTGAGTGCTATATATTGCAATTCGTCCTTTTTTAACGTTTTATATTTGTCATACTTAATTTTTTGTCTCCCTTTTAACAATCTTTGTTTTCTACGGTTTTTATTGTATTTGCTTTTTACATATTGATTAATTATAAGTTTAATGTGTGTTTACATATATTAATGTGAATGCCCATAAATAAATATTTGTCAAAACTACTCTTGGAAATGTTTGAAAATAACAGTTCATAAATGCTTGAGATATTTTATACTCTGTGTTTCTATTTCTCTGTGCATTAGTGTAATATTTGCATCTAAGTCTAGTTTTTTTTTTTTTGTTATCATTGAAGGCAAATTTATAATAATAAGTCGTTTAAAAGGTCTAAATAAATTCTATTACTTTATGCTACTAGCTGGGTAGGGTTAGTTTTAGTAGGCCAGAACCTGCAGTCGGAACAAATCGTTTTTGTCATACTGGGACTCGCTATAAACGTATAAAACATTAAAAAAATGTTGATATCCATTGAAGTAATGTAAACGGATAATTCATACTGGTAATTTTTATGCACTTTTTAGAATAAATATAACTTTCAACAACAAAAATAAAAAAAGTTTCACTGGTGCTAATTACAGTAGGGAGCAAGCCTAAACTATAGGGAAAATATTTAAAAATTGTTAAATAATAAAAGAAGGAAAGATAAAACGAAAAGTAGGTCTCATAAGTAGGTGTCCTCCATTGCAGTATTCTGCTTGAACATTTCCCCACAAATAACTACAATATGCAATAATGCATATTATAATAAAATATTTCTCTAATATGAATATTAAAAATCATATTAATAAGTATAAAGTCTAGCCAGAAGGATTGGAATTCATTATATGAACAACAAGTGATTTTGATTCAAACGGTCGTGGCTGGGGAACGATTGATGCGCAGGCGCGAAAAACAGTTTTTGAATGTGGCTTTCAAAATTTTACTACATTCCTCTACAAAAATAAAGCTAAAATTTATAGTCTTAAGCTGATTGTAATATTTAAAAAAAAAAAAAGAACAAAAAAACCTGTGCTCTTTAAGTGTATCAGAATTTGGGTTATATTTTGATACGTTTACACGGTGGAGGTTACATGGATGTTTAAAAAAAAAAAAAAAAACAACTAATTTTGACACGCTTCTGCTTAAATGTACTGAATTCAACTTGTTAGAATACATAATTAATATCAAAACGTTTAATAGAAAATTTCTAAAGAACTTCAGCAAAAGCCAAATTGGGTTTTAACAAGTTTTCTTTAAAAAAAAACATTTAATGGTTACTACTGTACATTGAATAATTATAATATAATTTTTTAATGTACACAGGTTTATTATTTATATATTTATATTTATTTGTTTGTGAGCTTCAAATCTTAAGACAAATGCTCGTGTTAAAAGAATGCAATGACTATTTACAAAAAATAAAAGTTTAAAGGTTAAATTAACTCGAATTGCAGAAAGTTTACTTACACATATATGTATATGTGTGTGTGTATATATATATATATATATATATATATATATATATATATATAGATAAATATATAGATAGATAGATATTTATATGTATACAAAGTTAGGAATATTTATACACAGGTTCTATCACTTTTGTATATTGTTATCAGTAGAATTTATGGGAATGATAGTGCTGTATTATTATTTTATAGTTATATTGTTTACAAGGGAATATTAAAATATTTTTTGTGTGGATAAATGTGTGCTTAGTACGTTTTACTGCAGGATTTGTCGAATATATCAGGTTTCTTTGGTGGGAAGTCAATAAATTTGTAAACAACTTTTTGGCTTTTATTAGCCAAGTTGGTAATTGATGAAAAGGATTTTTTGATGTGTATTCGATGATTTTGATAGGTTTGGAGTCCGCCCAGTGGTCTGCCCCTAGAGGCACACACACCCTCATGTCCGACCGGGCATGGCACGCCTGACTCACCCCCGGGGGGCTTTCGGACGCGATTTTCTCTAAAGGGATTTTACACAAAATCTACACAAAAAAAATCTGGCAAATGTACTCACCTCCCTGGCCATCACATGTCGGACCAGTGCCGGGGACAGGGGGAAGAGAGAGAGAAACAGACAGCCTGTGGTGGTACAGAGGAGATTTCGAAGGGAAGGGCTTCCTATCGATTGCATGTCTAACCCCCCTCCCTTCCCCTCCTACCCCCCCCCCCCTCCCACGCGCCTATTCTATCCCCACTCCAGCAGTGAGGGGATTTCTCCTCATCCCCACCAGCGCACTATGTCTGGTGCTCTGGCCCCCCACTACCCCGCCCGCGAAGTTCGCGTCTCCGTCGCTACTCAAACCTCAGGGCTTCCGCAGGAACACCAAGTAGCGTAAACCAAAATAATTGTTTCGATTATTTAAAAAAAAAGTCCAAATCGAAGTAACTTAAAAGCGTTTACATGAAATCTTAATTCATGGTGAGATTTTGAAAGTTTGAAGTAGGGATAGTTAATACGTTTTTAGCGTGTTTCCGCATATGAAGCAGACCCGATAAAGCAATTAGCAACTGGCAACATTTTTCAGAATCCTTAGCTCACGAAAAGAAACAAATATCTACGGGTCGTCATAGTCCACAGATGCTTAAAGCCTACAAAGGATTCGTTCTTGATGGGTTCTTGTGGTCAGAGGTTGAAGTCCCGTTGTAAGCGGGATAAGGATCGGACAGGGTGATCCTTTATCTCCGTGCCTCTTCAACCTTGCGATGGATTGGGTCCTCCAGGCGGTTCCAAGCCAGGTGGATATACTCTGGAAGGAGCGAGGATTTACCTTTGCCGATGACTTCGGCCCAGTGGCTGGCGGCATGCGGCAAGGTTGGAGCAGTCATCGCCAAATTGGAGATGGAGCTAAGCCTTGGTAAATTCTGAGTCCTTTCGTTAGTGCCGGATTCGAGTGTGGTTAGGATCGAGGTGTTTGAAGACGCACTGTTTAACATTTGTGGAGCCCACGTGAGGCAGATGCAGTTCTAAGATTCTAAGTACCTCAGAGTCAACTATAGGTACTAACCAAGAGGGCTCTCGCTGAAATCGAAGTGGTGCTTCTGAGGATTGGAAATTAACCCCTCAACCTGCAGCAAAGTTTGACCACCCTTAGGTACCACCTTCTTCCTCAGTACTTGCTGGTTATCTGTGGCTCCTCCCACGAAGCTTTGAGGAAGTTGGATGTAAAGGTTTGTGCAGCGATGAGGAGGTCGCTTAGAGCACCAATCGGATATTCTAATGCGTCCTGCTCAGATCGCGACTTGGTGTGCCCTACATGACAGTCCATATTTCGGCTCTGACTATAGCCCGTCTTCTAGAATGGAGTGGTCTGTACTGACCGCGGCAAGGGTGGCTTATCGTTCGGTGGACGTCACGAAAAGGGGAGGGAGACTCTAGCCAGAGTCAGAGATATCAAAATAGCATCGAAAACAAAAAATAATACGTCCGATAGTCAAGGGATGGTTGGGATTCGGCTAGGAGAAAAAAAAAGTCAGATATTCAGGCAGAAATCCATATTGGTCGTTACGGCTGCACGTTGGCAGCCTTCTTCAGCACTAAAAAATGCTTTAACCATGGTCACCTAACTGTCTTCTTGGTCTTCCTCCCTCCCCCCTAGGCATTTTTTTATTGCTGAAGAAGGCTGCCAACATCCAACGGCAAAGTGCTGCCGAAACATCCAATATAGATTTCTGCCTGAAGATCTTTTTTTTTTTCTTTTTTTTTTTTTAAACCTTTATTGATAATTACAACAATATGTAAACATATTTCCAGTAATTTTGTTGGTATTGGAAATTAACAATGTAAGGCGTGATGTGGGAATATGTACAATTACAAAACCCACAATAAATTTTGAGCATTACAGATAGCATGTTAAAACAAATTGTCTCTAGGCCACCGCCGCTTCAGCCTTCTATGAGGATTTTGTGGATTATGGTAGGAGGATAGAGAGTTTATCAAAGGATTTGGATGGCCGGGGAGATTGGAATGAAACTTCTGATAGACTGATTTGGCCAGGGATTGGATAAAGGGGATATTGAAGTCATTATGGAGAGTTTGGTTCGAGACATAGTAAGGAGCATTGGATATTTTTCGAAGGATTTTGGATTGCATTGTTTGTATTCTGTAGGAATTGGAAGGTTTAGTGGAACTCCATAGTTCAAGTCCATAAGTCCATATTGGTCGGAGTATGGTATTGTATATAAGTCGTTTGTTAGTCAATGAAAGTTTCGAGCGATTGTCCAGTAAGCGTGATAAAAGTCTAAAGCGTCTGTTTAGTTCTTGTCTTTTCTAAGATTGAAGATCTGATATTTTTTTTTCTCACAGCCGAATCCCAACCGTATCTTCTTGACTTCGTGTCTTCTAGTTTTAGTTTCCTGAGCTGCTTCTTCTACAAGATCATTAGACCTTTCCCCAGTTTAAAGAAAGGTTTTCCAGGTACGGCGGTTTCCCAAATCGGAAGTATTCTGGACAGCTCTGCTGGCTTAAAGAAATCATTATTTAACAATATACTGTAGTAATGTTTCCAATTTTCCCGCTGACGAGCACAAAATTGTCAATTTCTTCCTGAAGCTGAGTCAGACATTTCTCCCGATTTTTTTAAACTACCCCAAAAGCCCAGAGGGGCATATACTGTAGAGGTATCCGATTCTTGACCATACGCCACGCTAGGGAGATGGTGTAGTCAGAGCTATCCTCCGGCTGCCTGATTTTTCCCTTTAGAGGTACCCATTAATTAATTAATTAAAAGCTGGTTGAACCTAGGGACGATCTGGGACCCCAATGGATGGAGCCTCCTCTACCCCCCCCCCCCCTTATGTACGCCCATGGTTCTCGGAACCATTTGTTCCGACAGCAGGTTTTAGACAACTAGAACTAAACGAACCCCTCAGAGTGAGCATAAACTAATGAAAGCCTAAAATGAATATATATATATATATATATATATATATATATATATATATATATATATATATATATATATATGTGTGTGTGTGTGAGCGTATGTTTTCTCAGACATTATTCACATATCGGACGTACCTGCATACGAGTAGGGAAGACTTCTCCCTCGAACTAGGATAACTGCCAGGACTACCCATAAGGCCGCTTTGTGATAATTTAAAGTGTCCAATTCTTAATCTTATTAGCACAACTTCCCCGCTTATTTCCACCTAATTAAGATGGCTCAGCACTTTACTTTTCCACTTTTTTATTAAACCCCCTTAATGTCCTACTCCTAAGTATAAACCAATTATACTGCCACATTTTCCACGTAACTCTTTTAGAATGTTAACCCTAGCATATACTTGGAATCGACTTATTCCTATGAGGATGTTCTGCAATATATTTTTCAAATACCACTTACTCACTCATTGTCCTATCGTCACCCAGCCCAATACAACACTTACTCACTCATTGTCCTATCGTCACCCAGCCCAACACACCACTTACTCACTCATTGTCCTATCGTCACCCAGCCCAACACACCACTTACTCACTCATTGTCCTATCGTCACCCAGCCCAACACACCACTTACTCACTCATTGTCCTATCGTCACCCAGCCCAACACACCACTTACTCACTCATTGTCCTATCGTCACCCAGCCCAACACACCACTTACTCACTCATTGTCCTATCGTCACCCAGCCCAACACACCACTTACTCACTCATTGTCCTATCGTCACCCAGCCCAACACACCACTTACTCACTCATTGTCTTATCGTCACCCAGCCCAACACACCACTTACTCACTCATTGTCCTATCATCACCCAGCCCAACACACCACTTACTCACTCATTGTCCTATCGTCACCCAGCCCAACACACCACTTACTCACTCATTGTCCTATCATCACCCAGCCCAACACACCACTTACTCACTCATTGTCCTATCGTCACCCAGCCCAACACACCACTTACTCACTCATTGTCCTATCGTCACCCAGCCCAACACACCACTTACTCACTCATTGTCCTATCGTCACCCAGCCCAACACACCACTTACTCACTCATTGTCCTATCGTCACCCAGCCCAACACACCACTTACTCACTCATTGTCCTATCGTCACCCAGCCCAATACAACACTTGATAGACAAATTTAAAATTTTGCATGGAGACTCCCTTTAGGATGTAAACACTCGGTGAAAAAGGTTTTTTGGTATTCGAATGTTTAAGTATTTTTAGAGGATTTTGAATTGTTAGTTGGTTTTAAAGAGGACAGGCACGCCTAGGCCGCATGCGTTGATGGACGATAACAGGTCAGCTGTTGTTACCGTACTGTATCTATTTCATAGTATTATTTTTATTTGTGGTTCATTTCAAGTATGAATGCAGACCTTGAATTACCAAAAATTAACTGTTTGTCCCTCATAGAGTTTACGCTATACCTGGCGATGGTAATAATATCCCGAACCCTTGCAACGCCTCCACACCCATCAGCATCCCCAGTCAGAGCACTTATTGGCAATGCTCGCAAATATAATAGGTGTTTCCAAATGACATATTGGAAACATCAATTTTAACGTCAATTGTTTATTGACAAAGAATGTTAACCTGTACTGGCTAAACTGATGTTACTGGTAACCTATAGATAACGGTTATCTCTAGGTTATCTGTTTCTTGACACTGGTCCAGAGCGCCCCAATGTCAAGAAACATTATACTTTGATTACTTATCAATTGATGAATAACTTATAGTATGAAGGGGACCGTGCTGTAATAAACTGCACAAAATTATGTAGTAGCGTTCATTTTGATGATTCATTATTTAACGCAATAAAATAACTCTTTATCTGCCGTGATGAAGCACGGGTATTCAGCTAGTACTAAATAAATGTATTTCCCGAGTGTTTGCATCCATGAAAGATAGTTCAAATGTTCCAATCTTGATTTATTTTTTAAATGTGCGCTTATTTTTTTTAATTGGTTTCATTCTGTTCCTTGGAACGAAAATGGCCAATGTCCAAACCTCTGAAATTTTAGTGAACTGCACGTGAGATATCAGGGTGAAATAAACATAATTAATACTTGTACAGACTTCATGATTTACGGATATTCAAGGGACAAGTGCTTCACCATATTCTTGGGATCCAGCTGCAATAACAGAATAGAATGAAGTCCAATGTGATGCAAATAGACCGTTAGAACAACCTCAAAATTGATCAGGAAAAGTTCATTTGAGACGTAAATAAAAGTCCGACTCGTAGGACCTCCGCCATCATCTTGGCGCGATTCCGTTCATATCTCTAGTGCTATTAGTAAAGAAATAGTAGCAGTTATTGGTGGGGTTTGATTTTTCGCGAAAAATATAAAATAAAATCTCGAAGAGTGAATTGATTTACGGCGCAACTGATAGTATCATAAGCGACTCCCTCAACCTTTTCAACGTTTGCTCTTGGAAACACTATAACAATGTTTCACATTTTCCTACCTTGATTTAGTAAAACACTCATTTTACTGTTAAACGCAATTAAAATAAGCTCAAACCAATTAAAACGTTAGGTAAACAAATACTAAAACCCGTTCATAAGAGCGAAACTAACAATTTCGAAGTTTCCGGTCCTTATTTCTCCAATTCACAACCTCCCATTGAAAATTACATTAGAACCTTTTTTTTAAAGAATTTAGTAAGCTTTCGAATGGTTACCTTCCACTTAACACGACTTTGTAACCTTTTTCGAGATATTTTAGAAAATATACGAAAATCCCAAAAAGTTCCTCCGCCCCCCAATGAAACGCTCCCCCCCCCCCCAAAAAACGAGAAATATCCCCTCCTATACCCCCAAAAAACGCCTTACCATCCTACACCAAAAAAAAAGTAGTATGAGTTGGTGCATTAAATGTACCATATTTTCAACCAAAAATATTTGCCAATACAAGAGATGATACAAGAAAGAAATGCCCAAGTTCATTACTTAGAAGACCTCATAGTTACTTACTAAAAACAGTAAAGACACTTCAACTGACCTTTACAAACAACAATAAAAATACTCATATCCAGTGACTAAAATATCACTTTCCTCAAACAGGTATATTCTTAAACTTGGCAATGTTTTAATTTATGCCGAAATTATCTTTAGAGAGAAAACTCAACATTGCCAAGTTTAAATATACCTGGTTGAGGAAAGTGATATTTTAGTAACTGGATATAAGTATTTTTATTGTAGTTTTTAAAGGTCAGTTGAAGTGTCTTTACTGTTCTTAGTAAGTAACTATGAGGTATTCCAAGTAATGAACTTGGACATTTCTTTCTTGTATCATATCTTGTAATGGCAAATATTTATGGTTGAAAATATGGTACACACAATACGCCAACTCATACTACTTTTTTGGAGTGTAGGATGGTAAGGCGTTTTTCGGTTTTGTTTTAGGAACAAACAGACAGACAGCTGGTATAAGATTTTGACCAAGCCTATATGAGTCTAAATGTTTCTTAAAACATCATATATAGGTTCTTCATACCGAGACGATTCATTTGATACCCCACATCATGGGTTTCGGACGGAATGATGGGTTTCCGAAGGAAGTACAAAACTGGCACCCCCCCCCCCCGCCCTGTAGGTGGAGTCAAACACAATTTTTCAGGATTTTTCGATTTTTTCCTTTAATAACACCCTCATATCTATCATCCTGCAAAATTTCAAGTCTCTAGCATCTTGGGAAGTGCCTAATAATTTTGATGAGTCAGTGAGTGAGTGAGTCCTATAAATCCCGATTTTCGATGTCTCAGAAACTATTCCATGTAGAATTAAGAAAATTTCAAATTTTACTCACATCTAGTAGTATAATACCTGTGTAACATTTCATAACTTTATCTTTACCTGGTTGAAAGTTATGAGAGGGTAAAAATCGGCTCTAAGACCTCCTGTAATATACACACAGTATGCTTAGGCCGGGAACTTGGCCTGGCGCACTACCCACCGCCTAGATCTTATTTCTAGTACTCCCTTAACTCTCCTTGACTCTTCTTAGTCAACAACGTAGACTGTATAATTATTTGTATCAATTTTTCTCGAATGGTTTCATTCGTTTTCCTATATTAAGGAAAAGAAGTATCTGCAAGCCTATGAACTCGAAATCGTAAGCGTTCCGATTTTTTTCGCACGAATTTCGCTCCGAAAACCATCTTCCGGGGGAATGTTTTATATATATATATATATATATATATATATGTATAATTATAAATCGCCTGTCTGTTTGTATGTTTGTTCTTTATACAAATCCACACCATTCGACCGATTTTGAGCAAACTTGGCTCACAGGTAGATCTTGATCCGGGGAGTGTCGTAGGCTAAGTCAAAAACGTCTACCAGCTGTCTGTCTGTGTGTTGTTCGCTGTACAAATCCTCACCGGTCGACCGATTTTGACCAATCTTGGCACACAGGTATATCTTGATCCGGGAAGTCTCGTAGGCCAGGTCAAAACTATCTACCAGCAGTCTGTTCGTGTGTTTGTCCATTATATAAATCCAAAACGTTTGATCGACTTCGATTGAACTTGGCACACATGTAGATCTCGATACGGGGGGAGTCATAAGCTAGATCAAAAACTTCTACCAGCTGTCTGTCTGTATGTTAGTTCCTAATACAAATCCACACGGTTAACCGATTTTCTTCAAACTTGGCACACAGGTAGGTCTTGATACGGGGACTGTCACAGGCTAGGTCAAAAACGTCTATCAACTGTTTGTCTTTCTGTTGGTCTCTTATAAAAATCCACACCGTTTGACCGTAGTTGATCAAACTTGGTACACATGTAGGTCTTGATCCAGGGATTGTCATAGGATAGGTTAAAGTCATCTAGGACTAAAAATTCCGAGGTCACGGGTTCGAAACTGTGAACCCGAACAGTGTCAGAGTTGTGTTATTAGATTTTAATATTACTTATTTGGCTTCTAATTTATTTGGGCTTTTCTAGATGCAGAAAGTAGGTTTAGCGTAGCACGCCGGGTACAGATAGTATATAAATACAAATTTGAACCACCGTTATATTCACGACCTCTGGGTTCTGAAACATGAAATTTTCAGCATTTCCGGATTCAGTCATGAGATCAACCTCATGAGCGGGTTTCCTCCCTATGGTGACGAGAGGAACCGCCCTAAAAAGCAATGTGTAATAATCTTAAGCACCATTCTTATTTTTTTTTTTTTTTTTCAATCTAATTAGCATTGAATCTATTGAGCATCACATCAAGGGCGATATGCTAAGTACCATTCTTAAGAAATATTGGATCGGAGTCTAGCGAAATATAACGCTGCATGCCAGAATTCGCAAGAGATTAATGTCGAATATATATACACACACAGACATATCAGTATAATAATTGAGTCATGGGTTTCTCGTGCGGAAGATGGTGGATTCGAATCCCACCAGCTGCAGGAAGTTTCTCATGTCACGGCTCGTTGGAAAAATGCTGCGCCATGGATGTCGGCGCTGACGGCCTAGATGTCGATGCGCCGTAAAAAAAAAAAAAAAAAAAAAAAAAAAAAAAAAAAAAAAAAAAAAAAAAAAAAAAAAAAATGAATCAATTGTTTATTACAAATATGAAAGATCAAAACCATTGATGTTTATTTTGCATTTTATATCACGATGAGCAGCAATTAACCCTTTCTGGACGGTGGGCTTCTCCAGCAGCCAGCAGAAAGCCGTGACTTGCTGACGGTGGGCTTCTCTAGCAGCCAGCACAAAGCCGTGACTGGCTGACGGTGGGCTTCTCCAGCAGCCAGCAGAAAGCCGTGACTGGCTGACGGTGGGCTTCTCTAGCAGCCAGCACAAAGCCGTGACTGGCTGACGGTGGGCTTCTCCAGCAGCCAGCAGAAAGCCGTGACTTGCTGACGGTGGGCTTCTCTAGCAGCCAGCACAAAGCCGTGACTGGCTGACGGTGGGCTTCTGTAGAAGCCACCTCACTCTATATCGTATAAGGACGGTCGCTTCTTTTCTTTTGTTGTATTTTGTTCTATAAGTTTGTATCTTTGTATAAATCAATATTTTTTGTATTTTAAAAAGAGCAAATCGCCGTCGTTGCGATGCTCGAAAATTAAATTTAAAAAAAATAAGGACGGCGGGCTTCTCTAGTTCTTTTAGAATATTAGTCAGATTTCTTAGTAGACGTGTTTCAGACTTCTCGGAAGATGATAAATCGCAGCCCGGCCCTTCCTCAGCTCCAGGAAGTAATATTGAAGAGCTGCTTGCTTTTTCCGAAGCGTAAACAATGTAATTTGCTGAGGAAGCATCGCAGTACAAAGGTGTTACGTGGAAAGGTTTCTGCACTAATTAAAGAATATATATATATATAGTATATTACTAATACGAGAATACCAATCTAAAAAAAAAAACAAGACAATTGTCGAGCGGGCATGGAAGGGAGCTAGCTAGTAGCCGTCAGGAGGGACAGGCAGGTATCCGGGAGGGTCCCGTCACCAGGTACCCTCGCTCATACGAGTGCTGCCATCTCTATAGGGTTAATAGCAAAAGAGTGATTCCATGCGATTCGCCAATGATTTATGAGCATCGTAAAAATAAAATAATAATTATCATTGTGTGTTTAAACAAACACACAATTAGGAATGATGAATACACTTCCCACCTTTTGAGGAATGTGGTTAGTTATGCAGCTCCTGCGTGGCGGATTTTTTCCATGATACAGTGAAACGTCTCTATAGCGGACACCTCTGGGAGAACCAAAGTTGTCCACTATAGAGAGGTGTCCGCTATACAGAGGGGTTGGTCGAGATGGATACGTACCGAATTTTTAATTCATGTTTTAATTAACCATTTAATAATTACCCATAGTAAGTTTTTTTTTAAGTACATATATAGGAAGAAGTTCAATAAGTATAAACTTAAAAAAAGTTTTTATTTTAAAAAACTTTCTATTCGGAACAGGAGCAGCTGCAATTGTTGACGACAACACTTACCTACTGAAACTACCCTACGAGACGACTGTATATACAGCTGAACTGCACGGAATACTGTTAGCACTAACAAACGTTCAAGACAGAATAACTGTTTGCACTGACTCCTTAAGTTCGTTACTCTCCATCCAAAACATGTACAGTAACCATCCAATCATCAGTAACATATTATCACAAATACATAAACTACAAAACAATAATACACACATTACGTTGCTATGGCTACCTGGACACGAAGACATCAAACTCAGTACTGCCGACGACTTACAAGCAAAACTAGCCACTGAAAGACCAGCCCCTGACTTACATACTGTGACTTCATCGGACTTCTACAAAACATTACTGACTTACATTCAGTACGAATGGGAAAGTGAGTGGTATCAAGCAGAAACAAAGTTACGAGAAATTAAAAATACAACGAAAGCCTGGTCAAAGGAACACTTCTCTCGACGAGATGATGTTATTTTAACCAGGCTTCGAATTGGACACACTCTACTTACCCATTTGTACTTACTAGAAAGAAAGGACAGACCAACTTGTAAATACTGCAATGAGACTCTGACAGTTAAACATATACTTACAAACTGCAGACAACTCATTAACTTAAATATGCCCCACGACTTACACGACTTACTGACAGAGGGTAGCCCACACATCCATACAATCCTCAAAAATTTGAAAAACACACATTTATACAACAAGCTGTAAATAGTTCACTTAACTTTCACATCCACTATTTCAAAATTCTATGTTTACATCTAATTATTACTTTAGTGTTACTATTTGTTCTGTTTTTATTTTATTTATTTTTATTTTTTTTTTTTGGTTTGCTTTATCTTCTTTTTCACGTTTTGTTAACATTTAAGTTCTTTAATTATTCATTTACCTTTTCTTTTCTTTTCTTTTTTTTTTTCTTGACGTAACAAACATAAAATGAGCTTGTCGCCAATGTTGCGATGCTCAACAATCAAATAAAATAAAAATAAAATATTTTAAAAAGTTTAAACCATAAAGTTCTTAGTTCTGGGACAGCATTTTTGTCACAATTTTCCGTCGTTTCTGCAAAATTTCATCTTTCTCTTTCAATATTTCTGCTGCTTGTGTTTTCCCTATCTTAAAAAACTCGGCAACTTTACGCACACCACATTTATCGCGATTGGAAAATGTTATCACGCAAATTTTTTCTTAAAGTGTCAGAGATTTCCGATTAGACATATTGAAGAGAACGCACGATACTTACTCAACAAGAGCTAAAAACCAACTGATAAGTGAAGAGAGGGAAGTTCTGCGGAAGGAATGTGAACCGAACAGACTTATGGAATATTCCCGGAACCGTGATACCGCGTAGGCAAAACAATAGTAATCTACCAGCGGGAAAATCATATGCTTCTGCTGAAAAGGGAGGGGTTCCTGTTGTGAAATTCCTAGGAGGATATTACTAGTCACTATTCTGTATATATATCTTATTCTTGCAAAGAGTTTTTTATTGTTAACGCATTTTTCTGGAAACCTACACCGATGGGAACGCTTCTATAAATAACATTAGCTGTAATTGTCCGTAGTAAGGAGGTAAAAAATCAGATTTTTCTGCCCGTGTCCTTTGTACAGAGGTTTCCGCAATATAGAGGTTTATTTTACCTATAGAAAAATTCGGGACTGGGAGAAAACGTCCGTTAATAGAGGTGTCCGCTGTAGGGAGGTGTCCGTTAAGTGAGGTTACACTGTACTATAAACGGGCAACCAATAATTCTAGTATTGCATGTTTAGTATTTAGATCGCCGTACATTGAATTCTCAGCAAAGGGAGCTGTGTTACGCTGGAACAGCAACATCACCACCACAAATTCTAACATACTCAGTAATTTGTTGCTAATTTGTTATGCTATAAGTAAATTTGTTGCTCTAGGCGTTTCCGAGAAAACCTGGCAGTGCTAGTGTAACGTTTGATCTAATTATCTGACGAAATTCGGCCACGTTTTCTCGGAAACGGCTGGAGCAACAAATTTAAATATAGCGTAACACATTACTGAGTAACAACAAATTACTAAATTTGCAGTGGCGATGTTGCTGCAGCGTAATAGAGCTAGCAAGGAGAAGGTTGGTTGGTCGAGTAAATGCTGAGAAATGCTAGGTCATGACCACGCTTAAAGAATAATGAAAATACTTAGATTAAATAGTTTTTGGAATAATGTATTTAAAACTAATAAAAAGATGTATAAATACATGCATAAATACACAAAATGGCGTAAGTTATGATGAACGGAGGGGGGACCCAGGGCCGCCACATGGGGGGGACAGCCGGGTACTGTTGTCCTGGGCCCGGGCGCCGTGGGGGCCCGGGCCGGGCCTCACTAGTTGGGGAACAATGTATAGGTTATGAGCTTCTAAAAACAATGGGATTTAGAAATATAGACTGGCGTAGCCTATATTTATTGGAATGGGATCTATATATTTTTTAATGTACATAAACGACAAAACAAGTGCAGTCCCAGAATAGTATATTTCATTAGGAGTCGTAATAAAACTAAAAGTACCGAAAGTGACCTTTGCTGCACTGATTGTCGGCTTTTATTCTCATTTCGCTCAAAACTCAAGATGAAAATAATTTTAAAATGTCCAAAGTCCTATAGCAAAGTACTAGAATTTTCAGTTTTGTGGATTTGAAATCCTAAAATGTACACGCTGCTTGTATTATTTTTTTTTTTTTTTTTTAAGAACATATTACATTTTTTGTAAAACAATGCATTGGAGTATAAGTTTGTTAAACATTTCAACCATTATTAGTAACAATGAGTTTTGTATGGGATGGGGAGAAGGTTTATTATCAATATTGGGGGCCGGCTCAGGGGTCCGTGATCTGGTTATTTTGCTATAACCACGGAGAAGCAGGGTTATAGCAAAATAAACACCTTTCAACGAGAAGATAAAAGAGAAAGAATATGAAAAAAATGTAAATAAAAGAAAGAGAGATAATAAAAGTAGGAATGGCACAGAAGAAGAAAGTTTAAAGAAGATCGACAATCACCTTATATCATCGTCATATAATTAAAAGAAAGCAGATGAGAGGGAATGATTATGAAAGAGGGAAAGAGTACGAATGATAAAAATTATGTAGAGGATAACCACAGAGAATTAGTTCTAAAAGATTACTGCACACTTATCCTAGAAGATAGATGAGTGGAACAGTCTTATTGGTGACTGGAAAGCTTTTAGTAAAGAAGAAGATTGCTAGAAAGGAGAAAAAGGAAATGGGGGAAATTATGAGAGAGAGCGATATTAAGTGTAGGACAACCAAGACAAAGGGGGTAAAGAATATTGGAAATCTTTCGGGGCAGAAAAGGTAAGCTACATGATATAGGAGAAGAACAATGGAGAAGAAGGAGAAGCTAGATGAGAGGGGAGAAACGAAGAAGAATAGGAAGCTGGATCAGAAGGAAGCAGAAAAACAGAGAAGAAGAGGAAAACTAGAAGAGAGGGGAGAAGAACAACGAAGAAGGCCAGGAAGCTAGATGCGGAGGGAGAAGAACAACGGAGAAGAAGAGGAAAAATAGAAGAGAGGGGGAACAACGAAGAAGAAGAGAGAGGAGAAGAACAACGGAGAAGAAGAGAGGGGAGAAGAACAACGGAGGAGAAGAGGAAAACTAGAAGAAAGGGGAGAAGAACAAAGTAGAAGAAGAGAGGGGAGAAGAACAACAGAGAAGAAAAGGAAAACTAGAAGAGAGGGAGAAGAACAACGGAGAAGAAGAGGAAAACTGGAAGAGAGGGGAGAAGAACAACGGAGAAGAAGAGGAAAACTGGAAGAGAGGGGAGAAGAACAACGAAGAAGAAGGCCTAAAGAAGAATGAAAGACTGGAGAGAAAAAAGAAAGCTGGAAGAAATATGGAGAGAATGAATGAGGAAAAAGGATATTGAGAGGACTAGAACAGAAGAAGAGATTTTCTAGATGAAGAGGAGAGGGGAGGGAGAGGCGTGAAACGAGTGAGATAGAGAGAGAGCGAGGATGTAGGATAGAAGGGGGGAAGAGAGGAGAGTAGGGATGTTGTAAAAGAGGGGAGGTGGTGAGTGGGCAGAAGTAGAGGGGGCTTCATTCAAGTCCGAAGCTCTGTCGGAACTAGGTCAACTTACACCCACCTCCCCTCCTCACTCACTCTCTCTCTCTCTCTCTCTCTCTCTCTCTCTCTCTCTCTCTCTCTCTCTCTCTCTCTCTCTCTCTCTCTCTCTCTCTCTCTCTCTCTCTCTCTCTCTCTCTCTCTCTCTCTCTCGCTCTCTCTCTCTCACACACACACACACAGACACACACTCTTCCTCCTCTCCCTGGTTCCCTCATTCTCTTTCTTGCCTTTCTTCTCTATCATCTTCTTTCCCTAGCTCTCTCATCCCCTATTATTTCCTCCCCCAATCCCCTACTTTATCCGTTTCCTACCCTCCAGTATTTATCGCTGAACCTACAACTAAGTGTGCCATCCCCTCCCAATACATCTCTTATTCTATGCAAACTACAAATAATGCTTATACACTCTTTGGACCTTCATTAGCTCATCTTATTCGTAACCAGCGCGTTATGTTCTATTCAGCAAAGAAAGACTCTAAATAACGGGACAAAACAACAGAACTTTCTTTTTACAGGGATAGGGCTGATGCCTTTTCTTTTTTCCAAAGAGAAGCCACCACACCTAGAGAGAATCGTACCCACGACCCTTGGCACGGAATGTTAAGTGCTCTCGCCTTAAAACTCACGGTAACTGTGACTCCCGATACAATCCGTAATGTTATTAGTCCAAGAGCCAGTAACCGCGCGTTTCATGAAGTGTTTTATGCACCTTGAAGTTTTGCTATATTGTACCTCTTGGGTAGATAAGAAGGTAAGTAAGTGTTGGCTAAACGTACCGTGGAGCACCAGGTACTGTGCACAGGGAAAGGTGTAAAAAAATATTGTCCAAAAATAGTGTTTTTTTGTTTATTTTTTTATTTCGTTTTTAACGCCGCATCAACTATTTGGCTATTAGCGCCAGGCTACAGGTTACCACTCTTTTAAATACCAAGAGCAGGTGGTGGGTCACCCATTCAAGTTCTGACCACGCCCGACGTCGCTTAACTTCGGTGATCCACGGGAACCGGTGCATTCAACGTGGCTATGGCCGTTGGCAATAGTGTTTTATTCTGAAGCCAACTACCTTTAATCTAAAAAAAATGCAAATTAATGCAATTTTACAATAAATAATAAATAAGGCAGACACGTTTAAGGGGGTTAAAATGTAAATAAAAAAAAGTCCGTCTAGCAGGAACTGCATCATATTAGCGCGGTTCCGTTCATATCCCTAGTCTAATTTGGAAAGATTAAAATATTTATTTAATTTATTTAAATTTTAACGTCCATTTATTATTAACTACGAATTTTAGGACGGGTTATCTATTGGTTACCACCCTTTTCTAGCCAGGATAGGGGTGATGCCTTTTCTTTATTCGAAAGAAAAGCCACCAGCCCTAGTGGGAATCGAACCCACGACCTTTGGCACGGAGTGTTAAGACCTCACGCCTTAACCCTCCCGGCTACCGGGTCTCCAGAATTAAATAGAAGATTAAAATAGAAGCAGTTATTATTTTGGTTCCACCAGTCTTTTTTTTTTAATTAATTATTATAATGGCGTGTCAACCCTTAAGGTCTCTAACGCCATTCCTGTGTGTAGTAAAGTCTTGAAAGGTCATGATTTACAATCTTACCTTGAAGGGCCTAGAACACACTAGAAACACTAGAGACGGACCCGCTAGTGATAAGGTCTTGGAATCCTGGAAATCTATATTTCTAACAATAAATTGTTTTTGTTATTTTACTTAACCAGTTTTATTGTCAAATACATTAGCCAACTATAAGCAATAAAAAAATAACAAGGAATAAAACAGACGAAAAGAACCTTTCGAATAAACGAAATCAATTAATTTAAAGTTTTAAGCACTTATTTGTCCGATTGACATCGCCTAATTAAAACTTTCTTCAGAACCTTTTTGTAGAGAATTTAGTAAGCTTTCGAATGTTAGTCTTCCGCTTCACAAGATTGTCAACGGTTTTCGAGATACTAACGAAAGTATACAAAGTTACCAAAACGTTTTTTGTCTGTTAATAAAATATTTTATTCTAACCCTTCCTTTACTCTAAACGTAACAAAAATTTCAACATATTAGTATTGATAAAATTCAAACATGCAGAAAATTTTTCAACTGTACCCCATAATTCTAAGAAGCAAAATCAAAGACAAACAACCCTCCCTAGGAAGGACGCTAGGCAGTTGAAAAGCTATATCTTGGAAATCCATATCTCTAACATTAAATTGTTTTTCTTATTTTTCTAAACCTGTTTTATTTTCAAATACATTATCCAACTATAAGCAATTAAAAAATAACAAGGAATAAAAAACAGACAAAAAGAACAGTTCGAATAAGCGAAATCAATTACTTTAAAGTTTTAAGCTCTTATTTCTCCGATTGACATCGCCTAATCAAAACTTTCATTAGAACCTTTTTTTTAGAGCATTTAATAAGCTTTCTAATGGTATTCTTCCGTTTAACAAGATTCCCAACCTTTTTCGAGATATTAAGGAAAGTAAACAAAGTTACTAAAACGTTTTATGTCTGTTAATAAAATATTTTATTCTAACCCTTCCTTAACTCCAAACGTAACAAACATTTCAACATATTAGTTTTAATGAAAGTAGAACATGCAGAAAATATTTCAACTGAATCCCATGATTCTAAGTACCCAAACCAAAAACGGTATTCGAAAACTATTTTTCCAATTTTCTCGAAAACGGTTAAAGCTATCGCCTTGAAAATGGTTTCATTCGTTTTCCTAGCCCAAGAAGCCAATAAAACGAGTACTTACAAGCTTACGAAGTCAAAAACGTAAGCGTTACGATTTTTTTTGCGCGAATTTCGCCCCAAACGCCATCTTCCAGTGGGCGGATTCTGCTGACCTTTCAAATTGGACGACGGATTTTTGTACCAAATTTCATCACAATCGGACCATTAGGGAAGCCAGAAATGAGCGAACAGACAAATATATATATATGTGTGTATATATATATATATATATATATATATATATATATACAAATTTGAACCACCGTTATTTTCGGTTTCTAGGGGTTCTGAAACGCGAAATTTTTTAGTCGGCACTTCCGGATTGTTTCATTGTATCAACCTTATAAGCGGGGTTCCTCCCTATGGGGGAGGGAGGAACCGCGCTAAAAACCAAAGTACCTAGTTTTTTTGTTTTTTTTCTAGTATTAAATGAAGTGCTTTATTCACCCGGTGATTTATCAATAAACACTTCAATAAACATATTTGAAAATAATTACAAAAGGGCAGACACTTTTGTGGGGTTTAATTATCAGGAATCATAAAAGTAATAATAATAATAATCTACTATACATTTGTCACTTACTCACTCACTCACTCACTCACTGACCTATCATCGCCCAGCCCAAACCTCTTGACAGAAAAAATTGAAATGTTGCATGGAAACTCTCTTTATCATGTAAACATTGGCTAAGAAAGGATTTTTTGATATTCAAATTTTTAAGTATTCTTAGAGAGTATTTTTAGTTTGTTAGAGAGCAGGCACGCCTAGGCAGCAAGCGTTGCTAGGACGATAAGAAGCCAGTTGTTACCGTATTGAATTTATTTCTTAATATTATTTATATTTGAGCTTCATTTTAACTATTATGGCAGACCTCGAATTACTAGAAATAAACTGTGATTTTGCCCCTCATAGAGTTTACGCTATACTTGGTGATGGTCCATCCGAGGTAATAATATCCCGAACCCTTGCACAGCCTCCTCACCCATCAGCATCCCCAGTCAGAACACTTCTTGGTAATGCTCGCAAATATAATGGTTGTTTCCAAATGACATCTTGGAAATATAAATTTTTAAATTTTAACGTACATTTATTCTTGACAACGAATTTTAACCTGTACTGGTTAAACTTTTGTTACTGCTAACCTATAAATATCGGGTTATCTCTTCGTTATCTGTTCCTTGACACTGGTCCAGAGCGCACCAATGTCAAGAAACATTATACTTCGATTGCTTATCAATTGATGAATAATATACAGTATGACGGGTACTGTGCTATAATAAACTGCAATAAAATTATATAGTAGCGTTAATTTTGATGATACATTATTTAACGCAATAAAATAACTACTTATCTGACCTGACGAAGCACGGGTATTCAGTTAGTATTACAATAAAAACAACTAAGTTTTTTTTTTTTTTTTTTTACATGATATCACCCTTAAAAGTGTCTGCCTTATTTATTATTTATTGTAAAATTGTCTCATTTTTACATTAAAGATAGTTCGCTTCTGAATAAAACATTATTCAGTAGCTGGTGTTCCACGGTGTCTAAACAATTCATATTTACCTTCTTATCTACCCAAGACAAGACTCGAAATCCCGATTTTCACCATAATAATACCGATATGGACATACGGGATAGAACTATGGGGATCAGCTAAGCCATCAAATATAAACATTATCCAACGTTTCCAATCCAAAGTGCTTCGTAAAATCCTCAACGCTCCTTTCTACGTTTCAAACCTAACCATCCATCGAGACACTGAAATATCCTTTGTCTATGATTTAGCCAAATCCCGATTCCTGACCATTTTCTCAAAACTCCCAGCCCACCCCAATCCTCTTGGCAGATCCCTCTCTTCCAATGTCATCCCAGATAATCGTCCTCGACGCCTTCGCCGCCATTGGCCACGAGACAATTTACTACTGGTTATTTAGCCTGCCTTATAAAATATTGTAAATAATGTATATAGTTTAAAAAAGAGACCAATTTTTAATTAAAATAAGAAATACCATAACTTTCATTGGGAGTGGCAGTAATGTCTGCCTTCTCCTCTCATCTCATTCACTATGTTTTATGTATATTTTGACCATATTTACTTATTGTACATAACTGTACAGATTGTAAATTACCAATAAAAATCAATTCAAAAAAAAAAAAAAAAAAAAAAAAAATCTACCCAAGAGGTATTTACAGCAAAATTTCAAGGTGCATAAAACACTTCATGAAACGGGCGTTACCAGCTCTTGGAATACTATGGCACTGTCAGTTTCCTAAGATTTTGCTTCGCTTTGAGGTTTCATTTTACTTCTGTTTACATTTTTCACGAAATATTAAGACAGTAGATTAACCGTTTCTATTCTAGGCAAAAATGAAGTTTCACGCCCTCAAAACCGATTTCTTTCAAATTTTGTACAATAACGTATTTTGACGCACTAAACACGAATACGTTAAAAAAAAAAAAAAACCCCTTCGCTTTTAACTAGGAAAGAAGTTATTAAGCACTAAAGTTAATAAAATAATTAATAGAATTCTATTAATTTTAGCGACTTGGATTGACTGGGGTTTTGTTGTCTTCTTGAGCGAGCGTAACGAGCGGAAACGCATAGCACGTATGCCCTTAAGCGACAGGTGACGACGGGTGAGGATGCCCTTAAAATTAACAATATTTTTGAATAAATGGTTTCTGGACATTTCGAATGAGAGTTCTCTGTTTCCCAATGTTACATATCTGCGCACGCGCGTGTTTACAAATACGCTGTTGACGCCTAGTTTTATAACCTTCCTAACAGTGAAGTTTAGTGCTTAATATTATATTCTATTAGAATTCTATTAATTTTAGCGAGTTGGATTGACTGGGGTTTTGTTATCTTCTTGAGCGAGCGTAGCGAGCGTAAACGCATAGCATGTATGCCTTAAAGTCGTCATTTATGCCTTAAAGTCGTCACAAATTTAGTTGTTAACATTAGCTCTCATAACCCGCATAACAGTAAACTTAAGTGATTATTACTTCTCTCGTAGTTAAATGCGAAGGTTTTTTTTAACCTGTGTTTAGTGCATCAAAATACGTTATTGTACAAAATTTGAAAGAAATCGGTTTTGAGGGCGTGAAACTTCATTTTTACCCTATTCTAATTGGGAGGAGATCGTTTACCGTTGTTGATAATAATCGTCAGCAGATAATAAAACTCATTTTCTTGTCAAAAATGTAGTTTTATTTATATACCAGGAACAAAGCCTGACAAATTCCGCCTTGATTTTTATTCTAAAATTTGGTATGAAAACGAGAAGCGTATTGGTAATAGTGTTTCCCGTGGCGAACGTTGAGAAGGTGGGAGGAGTCATTTCCGCTTAGAATACTATCAGTTTCCTGTTTTGGCGCCTTAAATCTTCCTTCTCTTTGAGATCTCATTTTAGCACTTTCCTCCGAAGGAAAGTAGCTATTGAGGTTGGACTCATGACGGAATTTTTGAAAAATTTCTTCAAATCTTTATCGATCCTACCTAGTAGACACCGAAAATGACCCCCGTTAAAATTTATATATATATATATATATATATATATATGCATATATATATATATATATATATATATATATATATATATATATATATATATATATATATATATATATATATATATATGTCTGTTAACACGATAGCGGCCAGAGTTTTTGTTTTTTCGTCACGAAACTTGGTATATAGCATTCAATTAGCAAACGATTGAACGAGTTCGTTAACCACCAAAGTCGGTCCACCGGAAGGGGGGGTTACCCCGAACCCAAAACACTAATTTGACTATGTCAGCCGTAATATTTGTTATATTTCAACGAAACTCGGTATTCGTAGTGGGAATATAGAGAGAAAAGTGAGATATAAAAATGAACTAAATCGGTTCATTAGAAGGGGGGGTTTACTCCGGACCCACAATACCAATTCGCCACTACCAGCCGTGATTTTTGGTATATTTCGATGAAACTCGGTATTCGTAGTGGTAATCCACAGGTAAATAACTGTTGTAAAAATAAACTAAATCGGTTCATTAGGAGGGGGGGTTTACTCCGGACCCACAATACCAATTCGCCACTACCAGCCGTGATTTTTGGTATATTTCGACGAAACTCGGTATTCGTAGTGGTAATCTACAGGTAAATATGTGTTGTAAAAATAAACTAAATCGGTTCATTAGAAGGGGGGTCCCAAATTCTTAATATACTCATACCGGTCGTAATTTCTGCTGTATTGTAACGAAACGCGGTTTACGTCGTGGGTAACTCATGAGAAAGAAGTGTTGTAAAAATGAGCTGAATCGGTCAATCGGAAAGCGGGGGATTAATTTGTAATATATTTCAATAGAAAAGCCCGTCAGACGTAGGTTCACAAAGCCGCCGCAAGGAGCGCTTTCTATCACTAGAGTGACTGTCCTGCGTTAGATCAAAATACGATAATATGAGGTTTTTTGTATTTATTACGTAGTGTAATAGGTACCTTGTGTAAACATAACTCTGGAAGCAAATTATTAATTGATCAGTTACTCATTACAAATTTAAAAGAGAACTATTCATGTTTTTATTTTATTTATGTAGGATATTTTAAGGAAATTGTTCTGGAAAGCAATCTACACTACCCAAATTCTGAGGAAAGTGCTTAGTTATGCAGCTCCTGCGTGACGGACTTTTATAGTTTTCACGATAGATCAAAATCTACCAATAACTTCTTCTATTCCTTTACTAATGGTACTATTTATATGAACGGAAAAGCACTTTGATGACGTGGTTTCTGCGAATCGTATTCTTTTTTGTATCTATCTAATTTTGATGTTTGGTCCAAAAAAAAAGATCCATTCATTGAGCAATTCAGAACTACATAGTACCAGAATAGGACAAACTGTGATTAATTTCATGACTAATGATTGAATGAGTAATCGGGATGTGACTAACGATTGATGATTGATCAATCATATTTCTCTATGACTAACGATTGAGGACTAACGGTTTTTTAGCCTATGATTGATGATTAATGATTAAACAAGCTTTGACTAATGATTAATGACTAACCTTATTCAGATTAATGATTAAAGACTAAAAAAAGGCCTTGATTTATGATTGATGATTAACTGGTTCATGAAGGAATTCCAAAGCCCAATGTATAGATAGTATGTGTAAACAAGTTGGTATTAGACTAATGCTAAAAGTATTTACAACGTTAGTCATGACAATCATTAGTACATACTATCAATGATTGACGAGTAACAATTGATTGATGACTATCTTCACATATGATAAATATGACCTATGATTGATGATTAACTCGAGGTTTGATTAACTTATTAGCACTTTCCTCCGAAGGAAAGTAGCTATTGAGGTTGCACTCATGACGGAATTTTTGAAAAATTTCTTCGAATCTTTATCGATCCTACCTACTAGACACCGAAAATTACCCCCGTTAAAATGTGTATATATATATATATATATATATATATATATATATATATATATAGTTATATATATATATATATATATAGTTATATATATATATATAGTTTTATATATATATATGTAGATATATATATATATATATATATATATATATATATATATATATATATATATATATAGTTATATATGTGTCCGTTAACACGATACAGGCCAGAGTTTTTGTTTTTTTGCCACGAAACTTGGAATGTAGTATTCTTCCATCAAACGATTGAACGAGTTACTTTTACTATGTTTGAATTTAATTCTTCCGCCAAATGTAGGTTCGCGAAACTCATCAAGATCAATAGATCAAAATGTGAAGCTTTGTGTATATAGTACGTAGTGTAGTACTCCGCATACACAAAACTCTGGAAGGAAATTAATTACAAAATTAATAATTGAAACAGCTGCTCAAAAAAAAAATGCAAAAGAGCAGAACAAAGAATGTTTTTATTTTATTTATCTATATAGGTTATTTTAAGCAAGTTATTCAGGAATGCACTCGACACTACCCAATTCTGAGGAATGTGCTTAGCTATGCAGCTCCTGCGTGACGGACTTTTTTATCCTGTGATTGAAGTAAAATTTGGTAAAAATGCAGTTTCCAGCCCTCCAAACCGATTTCTTTCAAACTTTGCACAATAACGTATTTTGATGCACTAAACACGAATACGATAAAAAAAAAACGTCGGATTTAACTAGGAAAGAAGTTATTAAGCACATAAGTTCACTGTTGTGCAGGTTATGAGAGCTATTGTAAACAATTAAATTTGTGACGACTTTAAGGCATACATGACTTTAAGGCATAAATGACGACTTTAAGGCACACATGCTATGCGTTTCCGCTCGCTACGCTCGCTCAAAAAGATAACAAAACCCCAGTGAATCCAACTCGCTAAAATTAATAGAATATAATATTAAGCACAAAAGTTAGGAAGGTTATAAAACTAGGCGTCATCAGCGTACTTGTAAACATGCGCATGCGC
The DNA here is from genome assembly GCA_946811695.1 of Gonocerus acuteangulatus. NCBI lineage: Eukaryota > Metazoa > Arthropoda > Insecta > Hemiptera > Coreidae > Gonocerus > Gonocerus acuteangulatus. Next base: position 10,065,781 of record OX328130.1, read on the forward strand.
AGATACGTAACATTGGGAAACAGAGAACTCTCATTTGAAATGTTCAGAAACTATTTATTCAAAGATATTGTTAATTTTAAGGGCATTCTCACCCGTCGTCACCTGTCGCTTAAGGGCATACGTGCTATGCGTTTCCGCTCGCTCCGCTCGCTCAAGAAAATAACAAAACCCCAGTCAATCCAACTCGCTAAAATTAATAGAATTATATTAATTTTAGCGAGTTGGATTGACTGGGGTTTTGTTATCTTCTTGAGCGAGCGGAGCGAGCGGAAACGCATAGCATGTTTGCCCTTAAAATCGCCCTAGACATTCTTCTGCATTCCTAACCATTCGTCCTAGACATTCTTCTGCTATTAGCATTAGCTAATTATTAAGGGATTTCTAATATATAATACTTTTCATGAACGAAACAAGAAATGTGAAGAGTGTTTCATTATTTAAAAAAATGATTGTAAATAAATAACTGCTGATGAATTTCCATAATTTATGGTAAATTTCAATTAAACTTCCTTATTACGAACTTTTCTATACCCGCGCATGCGTATGTTGACAAATTTAGTTGTTTACATTAGCCCTCATAACCAGCACAACAGTGAACTTAAGTGCTTTATAACTTCTTTCCTAGTTAAATCCGACGTTTTCTTTTATCGTATTCGTGTTTAGTGCATCAAAATACGTTATTGTGCAAAGTTTGAAAGAAATCGGTTTGGAGGGCGGGAAACTGCATTTTTACCTAACATTTAATCTATTTGTCAATAATTAAGTTGATTTGTGCCCTAATCTGCATAGTAGTACAGATTAGTTTTGTTAACAATGAGGAAATAGGAAGTGTGGCCCAAAATGTAAATCCATTGAAGAAAGTTTCTAAGGAAATTTAATGACTCCGCTTATCTTATCAGTAAGAAGCTACTTATTCTGGAAACGCGAGGCGTTCAGGAGTGTATAGGATTCAGCCATGCAGGTCTACGGCCGACATGATCAGAGGTGAGTTCTAAAAGTCCTACTCGCAGGAACTGCATCATCTTAGCGCGGTTCCGTTTATATCTCCAGTGTTATTAGTAAAAGAATAGTAGCAGCAATCGGTAGGGTTTGATCTTTCGTTTAAAAAAGTCCGACTCGCAGGAACTGCGTCATCTTAGCGCGGTTCCGTATATCTCGAAGAAGTGGAGTAGATTAGGCATCACAAATAACAGGAAACTGACAGTAGCCAACTTACACAGAAGCGGATAATTCTTAATCCTCATTCTTGAGGAAGGCTGAATATTTCAATACAATTATGTACTAAAAACGTACTCACTCTACGAATACTGCTCAGCAGGCTCTATTCCAAACAACCGAAAATTCGTTGTCATTTTAAGTTCCTTGTTTTACTAGCAAATTCGTTTCACTGTAATAATCAACTGTAAATATGTGCTTCATGGCAAATAAAAGTTCATTCTCTCGTGGGTTAAATCTTTCTATAAAATAAGAAATAATGATAACTTCAGTTGTAGCAGGAGGAAGGTTATATAAATAGGAGAATTCAAAACAAACCTATGTATATGCCATCATGGTTAGCCACAGCCATCTTGATTTCCACAGCTATTCCAAACGTATTACCTATACCTTTTACCGTTTCTTAGCATACAATACTAATTTTACTGATAAATGAAATTTAAAACAAAAAACAACCAATTAAAAAGTGGGGTAAAAAAATAGAAAAACCCTTTCAAAACAACAAAACAAACACTTTTTAAGTTTTAAGCGCTTATATCTCTGATTGACGTTGTCCCATCGAATAATGCTTCAGAACCTTTTTTGTAGAGAATTTAGTAAGCATTCGAATGGTTGCCGTCCACTTACCACGATTTCCCAACCGTTATCGAGATATTTACGAAAAATGTATGAAGATCCGAAAACTTTTCATGTCTATTAATAATTTTTTTTTTTTTTCGCATACTTCCTTAACTCAAAATATAACCAAAGTTTAAACATCTCAGTTGGGATTAATTTCCAAGATGTAGAAAAAATTTCAATTGAATCCCGCGATTTTAAGTACCCACAATAAAATAATGACATGCGAAAACATTGATTCCACTTTTCTCAAAACCAGTTACAGATATCGCCTTAAAAATGGTTTCATTCGTTTTCCTATGTTAAGAAACCTATAAAAGAAGTACCTGGAAGCATATGAACTCAAAAACGTAAGTGTAACGATTTTTTTTGCGCGAATTTCGCCCCAAACGCCATCTTCCTTTGGGCGGATTCTGCTGGCTAACGAACTTGACCTTTCAAATAAGAAGACAGATTTTTGTACCAAATTTCATCAAAATCGGACCATTTTTGAGCTTGCTAGAGCGTTAACAGACAAGCATATATGTAATATATACATACATACATTTATATATATATATATATATATATATATATATATATATATATATATATATATATATATATATACAAATTTGAACCACCTATATTTTCGTGATCTATGGGGTCTGAAACGAGAAAGTTTCTCAAAGGATGAAAAAATGGTCGAAAATTCCCACAAGTGTTTTATTGGCAAAACGTTTTCAGGGACTAAGCCCCATTTTCAATGCCCTGTGACACAATACAGTAATTAAAACAGGTTCAATTTAAAACAGATTAAAAAAACCAATACAATTATAACAAAAAACAATCGAAAAAACCTGAGACTACATATTACAATAATATAAAACACCATTTTGTCCAATTATTTAAAAGTCAAGTCAATAAAAAGTTAAAAACAACCATTCAAACAATAAATAATAAATACCTTCATTCTACCACATAAACACACATGCAGGAATAAATAAGTCTAAAAAACAACACAATGATATGAAAAGATATGAAAAAACCAGAGAGGAAGCTAAGTACCCACCATGCATTGGCTCTTATTCAGCCGAGCCTTGCTCCTAGACTGGCTTTGGAAAGCAGCAAGGGACTCTAGGTCTGCTGTTGAAACATCCTGCAACGTACCGCCGTCTCCTTTTACGTTAACATTCTTCTCCGAGACAGCGTCAACTTTAATCCAAACCTTTTCTGCCATGTCCATCTTTCTTCCCTTCCTCAATGTCTCCCAGTACTTCACGGTCGAGGAAATCTGTGTCATGGTTAAAAATATAAAATAAAATCTCGAAGAGAAAATGAATTCTTATGGTTATTGCGCCATTTTTGTATTCTGTCGTATAATATACGACAATATTTTTCGTATTTAAAAAATACTAATATATTATATTAGTATTTTGTAAATATGTCAATGCCGTGTCAATATGATGGCTGCCTTCAAAAAATATGTTCGTCAGGTCATGAGGACTGGCGAAGCTATGCTGTAACCGAAAGCCCAGTTAATAAATATTTTACAGTAAGCAGGGCCGCCACATGGGGGGGGGGACAACCGGGTACATTTGTCCCGGGCCCGGGCACCGTGGGGGCCCGGGCCGATCCTCGCTAATTGGAAAAAAGTACCGAAAGTGATCTTTGCAGCACCGATTGTCGGCTATTCTCATTTTGCTCAAAACTCAAGATGAAAATAATTTTAAAATGCCCAAAGTCCTATAACAAAGTACTGGAATTATCAATCTGGCTCTGAGAAGTGGGGGCCCGTGATCTGGTCCCGGGCCCGGCTCTGAGATGTGGCGGCCCTGACAGTAAGGTCTGAGTTATAGTGTGTAAATTTGGGTTTGTCGGTCTTTGTTTTACATTAGTTCATTACTTTCAAAACATATTTAGTCTTTTCCTTAAATAGAAAAGAAATTGGAGGTTTAATAGTATACTCAGCAGACATAATTAAACTCTTCTGAGGCAATAAATTCCTAATAAAGGATAAATAAATTCACCAATAGCTTTAAAAGGGTCTATGCAGAGCAGAGGCTAGCTTGGCTCAGTCGTAGAGCACTCGACTATGCAGAGCAGAGGCTAGCTTGGCTCAGTCGTAGAGCACTCGACTATGCAGAGCAGAGGCTAGCTTGGCTCAGTCGTAGAGCACTCGACTACGCAGAGCAAAGGCTAGCTTGGCTCAGTCGTAGAGCACTCGACTACGCAGAGCAGAGGCTAGCTTGGCTCAGTCGTAGAGCACTCGACTACGCAGAGCAGAGGCTAGCTTGGCTCAGTCGTAGAGCACTCGACTATGCAGAGCAGAGGCTAGCTTGGCTCAGTCGTAGAGCACTCGACTATGCAGAGCAGAGGCTAGCTTGGCTCAGTCGTAGAGCACTGGACTATGCAGAGCAGAGGCTAGCTTGGCTCAATCGTAGAGCACTCGACTATGCAGAGCAGAGGCTAGCTTGGCTCAGTCGTAGAGCACTCGACTATGCAGAGCAGAGGCTAGCTTGGCTCAGTCGTAGAGCACTCGACTACGCACAGCAGAGGCTAGCTTGGCTCAGTCGTAGAGCACTCGACTACGCAGAGCAGAGGCTAGCTTGGCTCAGTCGTAGAGCACTCGACTACGCAGAGCAGAGGCTAGCTTGGCTCAGTCGTAGAGCACTCGACTACGCAGAGCAGAGGCTAGCTTGGCTCAGTCGTAGAGCACTCGACTATGCAGAGCAGAGGCTAGCTTGGCTCAGTCGTAGAGCACTCGACTACGCAGAGCAGAGGCTAGCTTGGCTCAGTCGTAGAGCACTCGACTACGCAGAGCAGAGGCTAGCTTGGCTCAGTCGTACAGCACTCGACTACGCAGAGCAGAGGCTAGCTTGGCTCAGTCGTAGAGCACTCGACTACGCAGAGCAGAGGCTAGCTTGGCTCAGTCGTAGAGCACTCGACTATGCAGAGCAGAGGCTAGCTTGGCTCAGTCGTAGAGCACTCGACTACGCAGAGCAGAGGCTAGCTTGGCTCAGTCGTAGAGCACTCGACTACGCAGAGCAGAGGCTAGCTTGGCTCAGTCGTAGAGCACTCGACTACGCAGAGCAGAGGCTAGCTTGGCTCAGTCGTAGAGCACTCGACTACGCAGAGCAGAGGCTAGCTTGGCTCAGTCGTAGAGCACTCGACTACGCAGAGCAGAGGCTAGCTTGGCTCAGTCGTAGAGCACTCGACTACGCAGAGCAGAGGCTAGCTTGGCTCAGTCGTAGAGCACTCGACTACGCAGAGCAGAGGCTAGCTTGGCTCAGTCGTAGAGCACTCGACTACGCAGAGCAGAGGCTAGCTTGGCTCAGTCGTAGAGCACTCGACTACGCAGAGCAGAGGCTAGCTTGGCTCAGTCGTAGAGCACTCGACTACGCAGAGCAGAGGCTAGCTTGGCTCAGTCGTAGAGCACTCGACTACGCAGAGCAGAGGCTAGCTTGGCTCAGTCGTAGAGCACTCGACTACGCAGAGCAGAGGCTAGCTTGGCTCAGTCGTAGAGCACTCGACTACGCAGAGCAGAGGCTAGCTTGGCTCAGTCGTAGAGCACTCGACTACGCAGAGCAGAGGCTAGCTTGGCTCAGTCGTAGAGCACTCGACTACGCAGAGCAGAGGCTAGCTTGGCTCAGTCGTAGAGCACTCGACTACGCAGAGCAGAGGCTAGCTTGGCTCAGTCGTAGAGCACTCGACTACGCAGAGCAGAGGCTAGCTTGGCTCAGTCGTAGAGCACTCGACTACGCAGAGCAGAGGCTAGCTTGGCTCAGTCGTAGAGCACTCGACTACGCAGAGCAGAGGCTAGCTTGGCTCAGTCGTAGAGCACTCGACTACGCAGAGCAGAGGCTAGCTTGGCTCAGTCGTAGAGCACTCGACTACGCAGAGCAGAGGCTAGCTTGGCTCAGTCGTAGAGCACTCGACTACGCAGAGCAGAGGCTAGCTTGGCTCAGTCGTAGAGCACTCGACTACGCAGAGCAGAGGCTAGCTTGGCTCAGTCGTAGAGCACTCGACTACGCAGAGCAGAGGCTAGCTTGGCTCAGTCGTAGAGCACTCGACTACGCAGAGCAGAGGCTAGCTTGGCTCAGTCGTAGAGCACTCGACTACGCAGAGCAGAGGCTAACTTGGCTCAGTCGTAGAGCACTCGACTACGCAGAGCAGAGGCTAGCTTGGCTCAGTCGTAGAGCACTCGACTACGCAGAGCAGAGGCTAGCTTGGCTCAGTCGTAGAGCACTCGACTATGCAGAGCAGAGGCTAGCTTGGCTCAGTCGTAGAGCACTCGACTTATGTTCTTTAGTGCCATCATTCAGACGTCAAATTCGGGGTCCCAGTCCATCTCTAGGCTCACCCAGCCTTTAACACCTTGACTGTGTCATGACGCCACATGTGCGTCATGAGGGCTACCTGGCAAGCTGGGAGAAAAAGTTAAAAAGTTTTGGGTATCGGCTATAAGCCTCCAGGCTGGTTTATTCTTTCCTCCATTGTCTCAGGGAGTGTTTCGAGTGCCATATTCTGGACTCGTCTCGGGCTAAGACCTTACTGTAAATTTTTGCAGGAGTTTATTCACCACATGAGCATCATACTAAACAAACAAAACAAACGAAATCATAAAATGAAAAAAAAAAAGTTACATTTTTTGGTGCTATATGTGTGGTTTACCACTCCCGATGTCAAAGTGTTAATGGTTAACTGCAAATGGGAAAATAAGGTGGCTGGAATATATTACTAACAACGCTATCTCCCTAGTGTGCTGCAGAGATGGGCATAATTATATTTATAAATAAAAATACGAATTTATTCGAATATAAATAAATTCGCACTTCATATATTTGTGAATACGAATATAAATAAATTCGTATTCATAAGTGTGAATACGAATTTATTTTTATTCACATATATTAAATATAAAAATACAAATAAAATTTTATTCGCAAATTTTTCTGCGAATACAAATAAATTCACAAAAAAAATTGTAAATAATCACAAAACATGTGAATATTTACAAAAAATCAAGTGATTACAAAAAAAAATCACATTAAAATATACGAATACAAATTTATTCACATTATAATTTGTGAAAAAAATTTTATCTCAATAAAATTCGCAAATAAATTATGAATTTATTCGTATTAAGATGATATTAGGAAAATTATTGAAGGTGATTTTTTTTTTTTATTTTGATTTTTTTTTATGGAGGTACAGATGACAAACTATGTGCCTGCAGCATGGCTGGAGGTTCCGTGGCGGACTCGAGGTCAACAAAAAATCTAGGCGCTAATAACCTAGACGTTAAACGCCTTAATAAAAAAAAAAAAAAAAAAAAAAAAATCACCTTCAATAACTTTCCTAATATCATCTTAATACGAATAAATTCCTAATTTATTTGCGAATTTTATTGAGATTAAATTTTTATTTACAAATTATAATGTGAATAAATTTGTATTCGTATATTTTAATGTGATTTTTTTTGTAATCACTTGATTTTTTGTAAATATTCACATTTTTTGTGATTATTTACAATTTTTTTTGTGAATTTATTTGTATTCGCAGAAAAATTTGCGAATAAAATTTTATTTGTATTTTTATATTTAATATATGTGAATAAACATAAATTCGTATTAGGCTTATGAATACGAATTTATTTATATTCGTATTCACAAATATATGAAGTACGAAAAAATTCGTATTTTCATTTATAAATAAAATTATGCCCATCTCTGGTGTGCTGAATAGTCAAGAATCATTCTGAAATTAAGTCTGGTGGCGTTATATATATATATATATATATATATATATATATATATATACATATATATATATATATATATATATATATATATATATATTCTGAACTAGCGAGTTGGCGTTAATTGTTTAAATAGCATTACTTTAAAAAACGTCATTTTTGGCTAAAAATGCTGTCCAAAATGTTGGGTAGAATATTCGTCTTCTTTTTTTTTTTTGCATAATAGGCGTATGAAGCTAACATTGGCCTGTCAGCTATTATGCTCTGTCTTCTGCATGGGTAACAGATATCCTCAGTTGCCGAAGATGTAGGCGTATGAAGCTAACATTGGCCTGTCAGCTATTATGCTCTGTATTCTGCATGGGTAATAGATATCCTCAGTTGCCGAAGATCTAGGCGTATGAAGCTAACATTGGCCTGTCAGCTATTATGCTCTGTCTTCTGCATGGGTAATAGATATCCTCAGTTGCCGAAGATGTAGGCGTATGAAGCTAACATTGGCCTGTCAGCTATTATGCTCTGTCTTCTGCATGGGTAATAGATATCCTCAGTTGCCGAAGATCTAGGCGTATGAAGCTAACATTGGCCTGTCAGCTATTATGCTCTGTCTTCTGCAAGGGTAATAGATATCCTCAGTTGCCGAAGATCTAGGCGTATGAATCTAACATTGGCCTGTCAGCTATTATGCTCTGTCTTCTGCATGGGTAATAGATATCCTCAGTTGCCGAAGATCTAGGCGTATGAAGCTAACATTGGCCTGTCAGCTATTATGCTCTGTCTTCTGCATGGGTAATAGATATCGTCAGTTGCCGAAGATCTAGGCGTATGAAGCTAACATTGGCCTGTCAGCTATTATGCTCTGTCTTCTGCATGGGTGATAGATATCCTCAGTTGCCGAAGATCTAGGTGTATGAAGCTAACATTGGCCTGTCAGCTATTATGCTCTGTCTTCTGCATGGGTAATAGATATCCTCAGTTGCCGAAGATCTAGGCGTATGAAGCTAACATTGGCCTGTCAGCTATTATGCTCTGTATTCTGCATGGGTAATAGATATCCTCAGTTGCCGAAGATCTAGGCGTATGAAGCTAACATTGGCCTGTCAGCTATTATGCTCTGTCTTCTGCATGGGTAATAGATATCCTCAGTTGCCGAAGATCTAGGCGTATGAAGCTAACATTGGCCTGTCAGCTATTATGCTCTGTCTTCTGCATGGGTAATAGATATCCTCAGTTGCCGAAGATCTAGGCGTATGAATCTAACATTGGCCTGTCAGCTATTATGCTCTGTCTTCTGCATGGGTAATAGATATCCTCAGTTGCCGAAGATCTAGGCGTATGAAGCTAACATTGGCCTGTCAGCTATTATGCTCTGTCTTCTGCATGGGTAATAGATATCGTCAGTTGCCGAAGATCTAGGCGTATGAAGCTAACATTGGCCTGTCAGCTATTATGTTCTGTCTTCTGCATGGGTGATAGATATCCTCAGTTGCCGAAGATCTAGGTGTATGAAGCTAACATTGGCCTGTCAGCTATTATGCTCTGTCTTCTGCATGGGTAATAGATATCCTCAGTTGCCGAAGATCTAGGCGTATGAAGCTAACATTGGCCTGTCAGCTATTATGCTCTGTATTCTGCATGGGTAATAGATATCCTCAGTTGCCGAAGATCTAGGCGTATGAAGCTAACATTGGCCTGTCAGCTATTATGCTCTGTCTTCTGCATGGGTAATAGATATCCTCAGTTGCCGAAGATCTAGGCGTATGAAGCTAACATTGGCCTGTCAGCTATTATGCTCTGTCTTCTGCATGGGTAATAGATATCCTCAGTTGCCGAAGATCTAGGCGTATGAAGCTAACATTGGCCTGTCAGCTATTATGCTCTGTCTTCTGCATGGGTAATAGATATCCTCAGTTGCCGAAGATCTAGGCGTATGAAGCTAACATTGGCCTGTCAGCTATTATGCTCTGTCTTCTGCATGGGTAATAGATATCCTCAGTTGCCGAAGATCTAGGCGTATGTAGCTAACATTGGCCTGTCAGCTATTATGCTCTGTCTTCTGCATGGGTAATAGATATCCTCAGTTGCCGAAGATCTAGGCGTATGAAGCTAACATTGGCCTGTCAGCTATTATGCTCTGTCTTCTGCATGGGTAATAGATATCCTCAGTTGCCGAAGATCTAGGCGTATGTAGCTAACATTGGCCTGTCGGCTATTATGCTCTGTCTTCTGCATGGGTAATAGATATCCTCAGTTGCCGAAGATCTAGGCGTATGAAGCTAACATTGGCCTGTCAGCTATTATGCTCTGTATTCTGCATGGGTAATAGATATCCTCAGTTGCCGAAGATCTAGGCGTATGAAGCTAACATTGGCCTGTCAGCTATTATGCTCTGTCTTCTGCATGGGTAATAGATATCCTCAGTTGCCGAAGATCTAGGCGTATGAAGCTAACATTGGCCTGTCAGCTATTATGCTCTGTCTTCTGCATGGGTAATAGATATCCTCAGTTGCCGAAGATCTAGGCGTATGAAGCTAACATTGGCCTGTCAGCTATTATGCTCTGTCTTCTGCATGGGTAATAGTTATCCTCAGTTGCCGAAGATCTAGGCGTATGAAGCTAACATTGGCCTGTCAGCTATTATGCTCTGTCTTCTGCATGGGTAATAGATATCCTCAGTTGCCGAAGATCTAGGCGTGTGAAGCTAACATTGGCCTGTCAGCTATTATGCTCTGTCTTCTGCATGGGTAATAGATATCCTCAGTTGCCGAAGATCTAGGCGTATGAAGCTAACATTGGCCTGTCAGCTATTATGCTCTGTCTTCTGCATGGGTAATAGATATCCTCAGTTGCCGAAGATCTAGGCGTATGAAGCTAACATTGGCCTGTCAGCTATTATGCTCTGTCTTCTGCATGGGTAATAGATATCCTCAGTTGCCGAAGATCTAGGCGTATGAAGCTAACATTGGCCTGTCAGCTATTATGCTCTGTCTTCTGCATGGGTAATAGATATCCTCAGTTGCCGAAGATCTAGGCGTATGAAGCTAACATTTGCCTGTCAGCTATTATGCTCTGTCTTCTGCATGGGTAATAGATATCCTCAGTTGCCGAAGATCTAGGCGTATGAAGCTAACATTGGCCTGTCAGCTATTATGCTCTGTCTTCTGCATGGGTAATAGATATCCTCAGTTGCCGAAGATCTAGGCGTATGAAGCTAACATTGGCCTGTCAGCTATTATGCTCTGTCTTCTGCATGGGTAATAGATATCCTCAGTTGCCGAAGATCTAGGCGTATGAAGCTAACATTGGCCTGTCAGCTATTATGCTCTGTCTTCTGCATGGGTAATAGATATCCTCAGTTGCCGAAGATCTAGGCGTATGAAGCTAACATTGGCCTGTCAGCTATTATGCTCTGTCTTCTGCATGGGTAATAGATATCCTCAGTTGCCGAAGATCTAGGCGTATGAAGCTAACATTGGCCTGTCAGCTATTATGCTCTGTCTTCTGCATGGGTAATAGATATCCTCAGTTGCCGAAGATCTAGGCGTATGAAGCTAACATTGGCCTGTCAGCTATTATGCTCTGTATTCTGCAGGGGTAATAGATATCCTCAGTTGCCGAAGATACTGATAACTAGGGAACGGATCTCAATGTATTTACATTTTTTTAAATTTTTTTTCGGATTCTTAAATGCTAATTGTTGATGAAAATTCTGCATGTTTTAAGTGATTCTAAAACATTTTAAGATTTCTATTTTTCATATTTTGTTAAAACTCCATTTTTTTACATATTCTGCCATAAATACATATTTTGATATTCTTTTTATTTTGTGATTTAAAAAATAAAGGGAAAACCAAGAAAGAAAATAATACTTTACAAATTGAGTCTAGATCACTGTGTCTTTTCCTAATTGCAAGAAGCAAAGATGGCTGGCAGCCATGCCTCCCCGGCGCTAATGGTCTAGGAGCAGATAGGTTTTAAAAAAATATATAACAAATTATTGTCTAACAATTTCATTATTCCTTTAATCCACTCTCTAAAATAAATGTATTAGTGAAAGAATCATGTCCATATCATTTTACAAACTTGAGATATAAAATAATGAATTTTCAACCTATTTTATTTTACGAAGACAGGTATAGTTGGGATTCGGCTAGGAGAAAAACGTCAGACTTTCAAAAAAGGAAATCTGTATTTGGACGTTTCGACTGCACAATGGCAGCCTTCTTCAGCTAAAAAATATATACAACTTATAAGTAAAAAAATATATATGTACAACTAGTAAGTAAAGGACAGGCAGAAAAGAGCGGAGTATATACATCAATACAATAAATTTTAACCAATCTTATTTTTAAACAATGAAAATACTGTAGTTGGAAAGTAAACAGCGTGTAGAAAGTAGTAAGTAAACCAGTACACACAAAAAAAATTAAACTGTAAAAACAACGAACATTTTTTATGTAGTGAAAAACTATTTTATAAGTGAATACAATTTATAATAATTAATATATAGATACGTACCACTAGAGAATGCCTAGGGGGGGGAGGAAGACCTCGAGGACAACTTAGGTAACCATGGTTGGAAGTATGAGGGACAGCAACTACACAGGGGGTCTTTATAGTTATGAAAAGGGGGTGGGGAGGAGGCGGTAAGTCGGTGGAGATGAAAGAGGTACAATTGTCGGTACAAGGAGGTACAAAGTCGGTGGAGATGAAAGAGGTACAATTGCTGGGTTGTAAAAGCGGGTTGTAAAGGGGGTTGTAAAAGGTGTTAAGAGTTTTGGGACAAACAAGTAGAAAAATTGTCTGGAGCCTGGGAACAGAGATAAAATAGGAGGTCAGGACAATTTATGGAAGACGGAGGAGTAAGCAGGGGAGATGTTTTGTTTGTCGGTCTTGTAATTAATGTTATTGGGGTTTAAGTTAATGTGGACGCATTCGGAAATCTGTCGTTTTTTGGTGTTTCGTTCAGTGGAAAGTATTTTAGTGTCGTCAAAGTTGAAAGTGTGTTTTTTAGTTATGGCGTGTTTTGCGAGGGCGGATTTGTGGATTTCTTTGTTTTTTATTGTCCGTTTGTGTTGTGTTATGCGGGAGTGAATATAATTTTTGGTTTCACCTATGTATACTGCATTACAGGAGGGGTTTGGCAGGGTATTTGGTAAACACAGTGGGTGGCGCAGTCATAGGGAAGGGGATCTTTGAGTTTGGTTTACAATGTAGTAAGTTTGTTAGTGGTTTTTAACCCAAAGTTTAGTGACGGGAGGGCTTTTTTTAAGGTCTTCGTGAGTTTTTCAGTCAGTCCTGTTGTGTATGTCGGGGAACGAAATATCTGGAGGGAGGAGTCAAGGGAGGTATTGGGGGAGGTGGCATTGAAGGATTGGGATTTTATTTGCTTTGTAAGACGTTTTATGAGGTTGGGGGGGAATTGGTTCAGTGTTAATATTTCAGTAGCTCTATTCCAACTATACCTTGTCTTCGTATCGCTGCAGCGGCTATCTCCATCTACATTATTTTATTTTATTTCTTAACTCCTAAGGTACGTTGGACGAAACGCTCGGATACAGGTCGACAATTTTTCGATGCAGAATCGCCAGAGAAAAAATGGGCCTGATTGGTGACCCCACCACTATATAATCCCTTTATGAGATCAGACCAGCGTCATTTCATGTTTGACAATTTAAAAATGCATGTTTTTGCAAACAATTTTCCAAAATGATGTTCATCTGTAGAAATCTTTTTAGTAATTTTGTTCTACATATTTACAACTTTTGTTCTTTCCATTTATAATGACAGAGTTCCTACTTATTATTTATGCTTTTCTTTTCAATATTTTATAGTGTTTTAGGTATTTGTTTACTAAGTATTTTCAATTTTTTTTTTTTTCATATTTCATTAAAAATACTTAAATATATATGTACATATTTTGAATTTTATTTTACATGAACATCTATTCCCTACTGATAGCGTTTAGGTGGCTATTGTAGAAAATATGAATTCTTCAACCTAACCCCCCCCCCTTTGGCTCCAGTACATCCTCCCTTTTTCCTACACTTATCACCTAAACATAATCTGTGACTTGCTCCGTCCCTTAGGTATTCATTGCTGAAGAAGGTTGCCAAAGATCATGCCGAAACGTTTGAGATATAGATTTTTCTGAAGATCTGCCGTTTCCCCTAAGCCGTATCTCAACCATCCCTTGACTTGTTATCACCTCAAAGGCTAACTGTCTCTTTCTCATTATAATTTCTCGGTAGTTGTTGCATTCTGTTGTTTCTCCTCCATTTTTGTACGCTGGCACTATAAGAGCCATCATTCCATTCTTAAGAGAGCTAACATCTCCTCTTGCCATATTTGCACTATCAGCTCAGATACCAGTTCCCGGTGACTTCATGCTGCTCTGATTTAAACAATTTTGTAAAACTATTGTTACCTGTTTACTTGTTTTTTTTTTTTTGTTTTTTTAATTTTCCCAAAATGACTTCAATGCAAGGACCGAAAATAACTATTAATTTTTATTTCAAATGAGTTTCACTTTACCTTTAATTTTTATTATTTGGAAATAATAATAACAAGTCATCATTATCCTAGGTTATTGCACTTGGTCTCCTTGGCAGATCTCAAATTCTTTTGGGCTCAGGAAGCTCTTGAAATGCTCTTCTTGTACCTCTTTCTCCAATATCAGAATTTTACCATGTCCATCGTAATATTGGTGACCATTTAGCACTTTCGTTGGGGCTGTCATTGTTCGAGAATACATCAGTATCGGGTGGATTTTTTGTTTGAATTTTTTATGTACACATTTTTTTTTAAATACAAAATTCATAAAAAATCTTCCAGTCAGCCGATTTTAAAACGGAAAACACTGTTGGAAAGCCCAAACAACACTGAAGGCAACTGTCTTTACCAGGAGCTGTAAAAGTGATTCCCCTCCATTTTCGAGCCTTTTGAAACTAAAGGGAAAAGTAATGGAGGAGCAAGGTAGGGATTGTCGGGGTGCGGTCACTGCTTTTTAATAAAACTACATTTTACAAATGAAAATGGTTTTATTGGTGCCGACGTTTCGGCTTGATATTCAAGCCTTAAGACAGCTTTAACTAGACATGCCATCACAGACAGACATGACTTCGGTTTTGACCAATACTCCATCCTCTCCACTGAATCCAACGAAGACAAACGCCTCCTTTCCGAATCAATATTTATCCACCTAGAAAATAACCCAGTAAACGACAAACTTGATAAAGAAGTCATCTCCTCTACCTACTCCAACATCTTCCATTTATTAAAAACTTTTCCCTAATACTCCATGCCGCCTGCATTATTGTCCTTCATAACTGCCTCCCTTCCATTAACACAAACATTTTATGACACCTTACTGTACGACGCCGCTTCCGCCGCTCTTTCTTTCATCTCCAAAGTACCCTGTTCATTGGGTGGTCCAGAACCCCCCCCCCTCACCAACTCCTTTCCCCTAGGTTTCCTTGTATCAACAGTCAGAAATGATCCCTCATCTGTGGGGTATAGTTCTCAATTTTCTCATCGGTAAACCCATCTTGTTATTCTTATATCTGTCCTCCTAATAATCTAAGCATTACTACAGCACATTGTTCTCCTAACTGTATATTATGTTTTTTTTTCTCTTTTTTCTTTTTTTCATATATGTATGTATGTGTGTGTGTGTGTATATGGGTATGTGGGTATATATATATATATATATATATATATATATATATATATATATATATATATATATGTAAATATGTGTGTGTATATGTGTATATATATGGATATATGCATATATGTAGACTGTATTACTATTACTACTTGTTTTTACAGCCCTGATGAAGGCTTGAATCTCAAGCCGAAGCGTCGGCATCAATAAAACCATTTTCATTTGTAAAATGTAGTTTTATTAAGTAGCAATGACCGAACCCCGACAATCCCTACCTTGCATCATCAACGGTCAACGATCTCCTCTCAAGTAATGGAGGAGTGTCCTTCCGAAGGGACACTCGTAAGTGCATAGGATCGCTAGTGTTCTTCCATAATGACACCCACAGTAAAAGTGTTAATAACATTTTTGGGATTCAATGTACCTCCACAATTTGTTAGTTGGTCAGAGTATACAAATTTTTAATTTATTAATTTCGACCGATGTATTTTTGAATAATGATTTTAGTAAAAAATGAGTCCTGAGTGTACGCATTTTCTGTTACCTTAAATTTCTTTTATACGCCATCAACAACTAGTCAATCGCCTAGTTTTATGAGTTAAATAGCATATATAAAGCTCAAAAGAAACAATTTTACTAAATATTTCTTGATAATATAAATTACTTTTTTCAGCCCTGACCATACTGGCTCTGTTGATTCAGTGCCAAGCGGACTGGAGGTACATTACATCATTCGACAAGGATGCAACAAGCAGTCATGTAATACTTCCAAAAAAAAATATTCTTCAAGTATTTCAGAGAAATCTAAATCAACGGCGCACTTCGGAAAAAAAGGAAGTTGATTTTTTGGCAAAACATTTGACAGATTATGTATTTAAAAATGATATCTCTAGAATAAATAAAAGTATCATAAATGTTCAACAATCGTTTTACAAATCAGGCAAAGTTATAAAGCAATCAACTGTCAAGAATTCATTGTTGAAGAATAAAATCGAACATCGTAATCGCTGGAGTACATCATCAAAAAATAAAATAACAAACCAGAAACAAATGAAAAATAAGTTTCAAGGTTTCCTTTACGATAAGAAACAATATGGCAATAAAGAAAATGCAATTTTTAAAACATATACCAATAAAAATCAAAGAGAAACAAGCTCAAACATATATTCAGAAAACATTCACTCCAAATCATACGAAACACTGAAGAAACTGAAAACACAAAGACTTGTACATGTATCTGATCAAAAAAGGGTTAATTCATCAAAACGTTATGAAACTTATAACCAAAAAGAAATAAAGAAGTATAAAACTTTTAAAAGAGAAAACAAGAATATTTCTTTTAAAAGTACTAACAAAGAAAACTCAACTGAAGATAAAAAAATATCAAAAATGTATACAGTAAAATTTAACAAGGAAAAGAAAAAGTATCATTTACACAATTATGAGCACAAACAGTATTTACGAAACATATTCATGAACTTGAAATTACACGAAGGAAGAAGCTCTCAAGGAAAAATCAAAATAAATAAATTTAAATATCACGATAAATCATCAAAAATACTCAAACAGCAAAGTAAGTATATAATACCATTGCAAAATGATAATACACTTCAGGAATATCATAAAAGAAATTTAATAAATAGCGATAAAAGGCTTATTCTAAAGAAATTAGAACTATTGAAAAAAAATTATAAATCAACAAAACATACAAAAATAATTAACATAGTTGAAGGTAAAAGGCAAAAAAGATCACCAACAAATAAAAATATTAGTAAAACACATAGTTCTTCCAAAAAGAAAAAAACAGGGAAAAATAAGAGGAATAAATCACCCAGGGAAAAAAGAAGTTCTCCAAAGAAAAAGAAATCTAAGAAAAAGAAGAAGAAATCTCCAAAGAAAAAGAAGAAATCTCCTAAGAAAAAAAAGAAGAAAAAATCTCCCAAGAAAAAGAAGAAGAAATCTCCTAAGAAAAAGAAGAAGAAGAAATCTCCTAAGAAAAAGAAGAAGAAATCTTCTAAGAAAAAGAAGAAGAAATCTCCCAACAAAAAGAAGAAGAAAAAATCTCCCAAGAAAAAGAAGAAGAAAAAATCTCCACAAAAAAAGAAGAAGAAGTCTCCTAAGAAAAAGAAGAAGAAGAAATCTCCTAAGAAAAAGAAGAAGAAGAAATCTCCCAAGAAGAAGAAGAAGTCTCCTAAGAAAAAGAAAAAAAAGTCTCCTAAGAAAAAGAAGAAGAAGAAATCTCCTAAGAAAAAGAAGAAAAAGTCTCCTAAGAAAAAGAAGAAGAAGAAATCTCCTAAGAAAAAGAAGAAGAAGAAATCTCCCAAGAAAAAGAATAAGAAAAAATCTCCTAAGAAGAAGAACAAAAAATCTCCCAAGAAAAAGAAGAAGAAAAAATCTCCTAAGAAAAAGAAGAAGAAGAAAACTCCCAAGAAAAAGAATAATAATAAGAAGAAATCTCCTAAGAAAAAGAAGAAGAATAAATCTCCCAAGAAAAAGAAGAAGAAGAAATCTCCTAAGAAAAAGAAGAAGAAATCTCCTAAGAAAAAGAAGAAGAAATCACCTAAGAAAAAGAAGAAGAAGAAATCTCCTAAGAAAAAGAAGAAGAAGAAATCTCCCAAGAAAAAGAAGAAGAAGAAATCTCCTAAGAAAAAGAAGAAGAAGAAGAAATCTCCTAAGAAAAAGAAGAAGAAGAAATCTCCCAAGAAAAAGAAGAAGAAGAAATCTCCTAAGAAAAAGAAGAAGAAATCTCCTAAGAAAAAGAAGAAGAAGAAATCTCCCAAGAAAAAGAAGAAGAAGAAGAAGAAATCTCCTAAGAAAAAGAAGAAGAAGAAATCTCCCAAGAAAAAGAAGAAGAAGAAATCTCCTAAGAAAAAGAAGAAGAAATCTCCTAAGAAAAAGAAGAAGAAGAAATCTCCCAAGAAAAAGAAGAAGAAGAAGAAGAAATCTCCTAAGAAAAAGAAGAAGAAGAAATCTCCCAAGAAAAAGAAGAAGAAGAAATCTCCTAAGAAAAAGAAGAAGAAATCTCGCAAGAAAAAGAAGAAGAAGAAGAAATCTCCTAAGGAAAAGAAGAAGAAGAAATCTCCTAAGAAAAAGAAGAAGAAATCTCCCAAGAAAAAGAAGAAGTCTCCTAAGAATAAGAAGAAAAAGTCTCCTAAGAAAAAGAAGAAGAAGAAATCTTCTAAGAAAAAGAAGAAGAAGAAATCTCCCAAGAAAAAGAAGAAGAAGAAATCTCCTAAGAAAAAGAAAAAGAAATCTCCCAAGAAGAAGAAGAAGAAATCTCCTAAGAAAAAGAAGAAGAAGAAGAAATCTCCTAAGAAAAAGAAGAACAAATCTTCTAAGAAAAAGAAGAAGAAATCTCCCAAGAAAAAGAAGAAGAAATCTCACAAGAAGAAAAATAAGAAATCAAAGAAAAAGAATAAGAAACGTAAGAAGAAATCTAAAAAGAAGAACAGTCATAGAATTAGGCTCCCCGCTAGACCATTAGCCGTCGCTAAAAGCTCTTTGCACGGTAAGACTGGGAGTAGAGCAGTTGTTGGCAACAACGTAGCGTCTAGCAGTTTGTCTGGAGCAAGTGCTGGAGCAGGATTGCCAACAGGCATGCGTATTAGAATATAGTCTTCTTTATTTAGAAAATTACTCATGTCTTGCTTCATATAGTTTGATGTGTATGTGTGAATGTACATACATATATATATATATATATATATATATATATATATATATATATATATATATATATATATATACATAAACATATACCAGAATAGTAATGTGGTCATTTTTAACTTCCCCTTTGAATTTCACAATAAATTCCTTTTGGTTTAAAATTACGTGTTAGAGAATTGTGAATTATGCATGTGTCGTAGGTGGTTGACACAACATACTTCAAATCTATATATATGAAAATAAATATAAATATAAACAAGGAAAAAGTTTTATATAACTTTGACTAAAAAAATGATCAAATATATCCTTCCAAGTGATGAAAATATGAAAATGCATGAGGCGTCTAGAATCAAAACAAGACACATCACTGAAACCATTTCGTTCAGAAAACACCAAAAATGGAACAAGTGTTATGTTTAATTTTATACATTTGTATAAATTTTCTTACAAGTTGTAAGTATCACAGAAGAATGTTTTTGAGGAATTTGAGAAGTTTATCGGTTATATTATCCATTTTGAAGGAATTTTTATTTTTGATGTGTCTTAATTAATTTTAAAAAACGCTGATGTATTAATTAAAAAACAGCATGATCTATTGAGTTTTGAAAATCCTTTTCTTTATCAGTATATAGAGGACATTTTGAAGTTGCAAAATCAACTGTTATCTCAAAATCGTAAAAATAGTAATGTGTCTTGTTTTGATTCTAGACGCCTTACATATTATGGCATTTAATCTCCCTTTTTATATTTTCACTGATACACTTGTTAATATTTTAAAATTTTGCAGCAGAAACAATGTTTACTTGATTATATTTTTAAATATAAAAAATTTTAAATTTTAATTTAGCATAGTTTTTTAAAATAATTTTTACTTTGTTTTATTTTATATAGTTAAGAGGGACTGACGATGAGACAGTGCTCTTTGTAAGCATAAATAATATTAATATCTGTAGAGCTTGGCCTTTCTTTGTCTTGGCATGATCATGATTTTATTTTCGAACATCCCTTTATAGATAATAACGATTTTGTTCTATTTTATTTATTTATTTATTTTTTTTGGGAGAGCAGGGATAATTTTTAATAGGTATCTAGTAAAAAAGTATTTTAAAGAATATAAAGAGGATTCTTGTAGATTTTGACTGATTCTTCCATGTACATGGACATTTCAATCAATCAATCAATATTTATTTGAACCAATACAAATAGTATTATTTACAAATGGTTAAGGGAGAAAAAAAATATATACATTAACAAATTAAATACTAACAAAAAAAATAAATAAATAAAAAAAATAGGAATAAACTGACATTATAAAAACAACATGAACAATAGGTAAACAGAACATGATAGGTAAACAGAACATGAGGTAAACAGAACATGATAGGTAAACGGAACATGAATTAGAAAATAACAAATTATTGCAAATGAAAGAAATCTTGATAACATCTTGGCTTTAGGCGTGTTGCAATCCTTTCTCCTAGCTGAAAGTAGGCGGCTCCTTCTATTGCTGGGAGTTTTCCGTAGTGCCTTTGGGTGAGTTTTTCAATGTGCTCTGCGGAGTGACATGGACATTTGAATCGACGTCCATGTACAAGATTCAATCAACCGAGAATTATTTTATTACTTTTTATGCAATTTAAGAAAAAAAATCCTACATGTCTATGAGTATTCCAAAACTAATTTCATGGGCTCTACGGAAGTTATGAATGTCTAAGTATTGTGAAAATGAGTACTTTTCTTTGAGGATTATAATAAAAGTTCGAGTTATAATAAAAATCGAAATCTTGCCAATATATATTAGTTGGTGTTATTATTATTAACCCCTGGTGTGTATAAATTGTCTGACAGACTCAATGGAAATTTCATTGAAGGATGTTGGCAGCAGTGAGCATCTAGGTTCTTCGTGCTCACTGCTCCCAACATACTTCACTGAAATTTCCCTTGTGCCTGTCAGACACTTTGTACACACCAGGGGTTAAAAAATAACAAGTAAAATAAATATTTATCATATTATTAGTAGACTAGGAGCTGTATTCCAAAAATGGAGTGTATTGTATCATTTTTTATGTTTTCTACAATGTGTAAATTTATGTAAATAAATATTTCTATTCTTTGTTATAAAATCTGTGTCTTCCTTTCTACCCCATTCAAACAAAATTGACAAATTTACAGTAAGATGGCTATTTAAGCATCTTTCCTGTACTCTAATTTATAACTATGAGACAATGATATGCATAAACAATATTTTGAATGTTGACTTATGCAGGAGGTGAGTAAACAGAGCACGTTCCCCAGTAAGGCAGCGACTACAATAAACTTGTAAATTTTTGCTCCTATATATTTGTTTTCATGATCTCGTAGTGTTTTATTAGAAAAAATACGGACCACTTAAATAAATGAATACTTGTTTCAACAACTGATTGAATTAGATAAATGGTCCACTAGTGTCATACCTGATGGTGGAGACTGGCATCAGTGAGAGTACTGTGGGCGAGCGCTTTTGACGTAAGTACATCATTCTAAAGCCAATGAGTACTAACTTAACGGTGACTTGAGTATGACGTACTTACATCGAACAGTACTCTCAGCGATGCCAGTGATGACGGTATCCACCAAAAGGTATGACAACTGATTGAATTTTTAAAATAATAATTCCTTCTTTTTTTTTTCTTGGAATAAGAAGAAAAAAATATAACCTTGATACTTATTTCGAATGAAATTGTGCATTAAAAATGTACTGATGAGTCCTACAAGACTTACTAGAAAAATTCCTATTTCCTAGAAGTTTTTTTAAACAAAGTAAGCAAAATAAATAAGTTAAATACACACTAAGGAAACATATTTAATATTTTTCGTAGAAAGAAAAACCTATTAACACCTTGACTGTGGCATGACACTGCATGTGCGTCATGGGGGCTATCTGGTAAGGTGGGAGAAAAAGTTCAAAAGTTTTGGGGATCGGCTACAAACCTCCAGGCTGATTTGTTTGTTCTCTGTCGTCTCAGGGAGTGTTTCGAGTGCCTTATTCTGGAATCATTCTTAGCTCTGTCCTTTCTGTGAATTTTGCAAGATTTTTTTCACCACATGTGCGTCATGGTAAAAAAAAACATGTTTCTGAAGGAAATTATCCAGAATTTCCAATGGGCGGGTTATTTTTTCACATTAAAAAACAAATGAAATCATAAAATGGAGAAAAAAAATTACAATTGTTTGGGCGATTTGGGGTTTAGCCCTTTCGCAGTCAACGAGTTAAGATTTATTAGTAAGTTGGAGTCAGCCTCAAGTTCATAGTGAAGGAAGTGAAACTCCCCAAAAAATTCAATTTTTAAACATTTATCTGCAATCAAAAAGTGTTTTTTTGTGAATGCAATATTAATAAAAAAAAGTTAATTAGGCAGATATGGAAATATAATAAAAAATGCATTTACAAGGTAGCTCCATAAAATATCTTAACGCATATTTTTGAAATAATAACATGTATTATACTTTTAACCTTATAATATATTCCTAATCTTTGTAGTATATTTCTATCTCTGTAGTATATTTTTGTCTTTGCGATAAAATACTACAAGTGCAACAGTAATTATGTTACTGCACGCTCTCTCACATTTATACTTAGGTTTTGATTTTTACTTTGCTTTCCTACATCATAAAATTGGTGCTAATGAAGTAAATAGACTGAATAATAACACTGGTCTACAATGAAATTTTCCCAAGAGATCTATACAGCATTTCTTGCGTAGATATCGATCCCCACGTTATTGAGGGGCCACCCGTTTTTCTCTATCACCCACAAATTCTTAGAAAAACGGGAAATTTTTTTAAATGGTTATTGTGGGTTTGCTGCTTGCCTAAATTGTAGTAAATAAATCATTTCAAGTAATACACGTTTTCGTTCACGTAAGGTAAACATGAAAATGATGATTAGTAATGACCGCCTAAATAAAATTAAAAAAAAAATACGTGTGCGTACAGCCGCCCTAGGAGAGAGATAAACATAGGCCTGTGGAGGAAGTAGGCAGCTAGCCCACGTCGCATCAAAAAGGTTAATACCCTAAAATTTGCATTGTTTACTTTCTTAATTAAGTGGATAGTGACTTCGTTTTTATCCAAAATTTGATAAAAAATTCTGGTTTTCATTTTTCTAAGAATTGGAGAGTGATGCAGAAAAACGGGTGGCACCTGAAGAACGTGGGCATCAAGATCTACAAGAAATGCTGTATAGATCTCTTCGGACAAAAAAAAAAGTTCAATTTCGTAGACTAGTGTAATTATACAGAATTTGTATCTGCTTTCAGGAAGAAGGAGGTTAATTTTTCTTCTTAATAAATAAATTCAAAAAAAAAAAAAAAAAATCCCTTTTTGCCAGGATGGGGTCCATTCAACATCATCTTTGATTTAACATCAGGCACTTGCTAGTAAACCATGTCTGTCGCTTGTAGCCGCTTTTTTCGTAGCATGTAGTGCAGTGTCGCTCGTATACTCTTCCAGTTGACAAGCACCCTTATGAACAAACTGATAACCTCAATAATGGCTGAAGTCTTTATTTTTTTATAAAATAATTCTGTCATGAGTGTTTATTATTAAAAAGGAAGATAAATAAAAACAACAAAAAGTGAATGATCCTTTTTCTTTCAACAAGTATCTATAAATATTCTTGGCACAAAAATATGCAATTGAATAAAATATCACATGAATTAAAAGAGAATTTTTCACAATGTCCTCAGAGCAAATAAAATTGTCACAAATATAACATTCTTAATACTTTAAATTATAACATATAAGAGAACATTGTCACAACACAATTAACCATCAGTCACTAAAATTAACATTTGTGTACGGCTTAATCACAGATCGTAAAATATAATAAGAAAAGGTAACAGGTATAATAATTATCACTAAATAACGTTATCTTTAATAAAAGCTATTCTTCTAGGAAATTTTTGTAAAATATTTTATCTTTATATAAATTTTTAATTAGGTACAACAAGACTAACAGATCACAAATATTATGCTATTATCACAACAGGAATCATCACAACCATTTTTATATTTCAAAAGACTAACGATAATAAATAACTTTTAAAAATGTTGGTCCAAATTCATGCATATTTCATAAAACATGCTCTTTATAAAAATAAATAACAAGTACACGATCAGCTTAAGGATAGATATTTTAGTAAATATATAAATAATTTTTAAAATAAATAGTATTAACATGCATTTTCACAATAATAGGAACTTAAACATCTAATAAACTAAAAATAAATGATACAAAGTTATAGAAATTAGGTGTTCAAAAATAATTTTGAATTGAATTAAAAAAATAATACATAACAGGTAAAAGAGACTATTTTAAAGGATTTTATATTACGAATAGGTTAACTGTATAACAAAATTAAATAACACAGTAATTTAATTTATAATAATTTTTAAAACCGCAAAAAGATTGAATACTATGATTCGAAATTCACTATAATAAAAATTCACAAGCGGTAGAGTAGGCGTATAAGTGTGTTCAAACATTATACATTAACAGGTCTCCAAACAATGACAAAACAAAGCATACAGAAAAAACAAAAAACATTACATAAACAAAATACATAAATAGTTCTGCGGAGTCATGCAAAGAGATAGGCAGTATTCCAATGGAAGATCTAGAAAAATAAAGAAAAAAATAATGAGACAAATATAAGATGTGAAACAATATTAAAACAATAATAAAAAATGGGAATCATATATATATATATATATATATATATATATATATATATATATATATATATATATATGTTTGATGTTATTTTTCGTCGCTGGGATAGTATTTTTAGATGGAACGGCATTTTTCTCCAGCGGTGGTACTCCTCCTCACTTCTTCCCGGAATATTTCGATGGATTCATCTCCATCTTCTTCAGCCAGGTACTTGTCACTGTGGCTAGAGGGGAAAAAAGGAGCCCAGATCGAGGAAAATGTCATTCCCTTGGCTACCACCGAGGAAGAAACAAGTACCTGGCTGAAGAAGATGGAGATGAATCCATCGAAATATTCCGGGAAGAAGTGAGGAGGAGTACCACTGCTGGAGAAAAATGCCGTTCCATCTAAAAATATATATATATATATATATATATATATATATATATATATATATGGAGGTGGTATATATATATATATATATATATATATATATATATATATACCAAATTAAAAATTTGGCATAATAGCAACATTATTTTTATAATGAGTTGTCAGTATTAATCCTGGATTGACACCGTGGAGTGAAAAAACCCCACACTTTGTTCTATGGTGTGTTTCTTAATTTCTGGAAATCACAGAGACTCTATCCTTCTTTTTAAATAATCGGAAGTGTATTATCTGGTATAACCTAATATAAACAAAGCCACTTGTCTACTAATCGCTGCATGTGAAGGTCGTGAGTTGTGTATGGGGTATTTTTTTACCCTACGGGGTAGTTAACAAATAACTTTTTCGCTCATCTGATAAATCTTCACGGGTTGATCACTTTTATTTTACGGCTTTCCAAGTGACAAAATGGACTAAAAACTGCTCAGAAAAGATTTTCTCATTGATTTCGGCTACCAACTGGTGAAAGCTCAGGTGGCAGTTAGTGCCTAATTGGAGAACATACCAAAACCACTGAAGACACTGATGCTTGTTGTTTCGGGAGATGAATCAACTCCTGATGGACCTTCAACATCTTTTTTAACCTTGGAAAAACCCGTGAGATATTCATTTTGTGACAGAAAGGATGACAGGAAGACAAAAACACTATGCTCTGTGTGTAGACAGGCGATGTGCCATGATTACCGATCACCAAAATGTGTTAAATGATAACGAGTCATTTGGGCAGAACATTGTATTTTTCTAAAGTTTCTATTTTTTATGGCTTTTGATCATTCTAGTTTATTGTTTGTAAAAAATATTTTCAGTTTAGTAATATTTTTTTGAGGATAATTATTTGGCATATGAACAATATCAAGTTTTAGGATTCCCTAGTTATTTTGTGAATTTTAATAAATATTTTTCAGATTTATTACTGTTCGAATTTATTTCTTGATTTTCCTGTTCTATACATTGTTGTTGCACAAAAAAGCAAAAGAAAGAATTGAAATTTATTTATTTTAAAATTTTTCAAAGTGTGGGGTAAAATTTACCCCACGGTGTCATTACCGTAGATCACAATAGCAGTGTCAATCCAGGGTTAAGCTTTGGCCACCTAATTTTCCTTCTATTATATATCATTTCCAAGTCTATTTGAACCTTTTCCAAGTCAACTGTATCCTTTTGCAAATCAAATGCCACCCTTTCCAAGTCATCAGCAACCCTTTCCGATTCAAATATAGCCCTTTCCAAATGAGTTGAACCCCTTTCCAAAACAAATGTAATGCTTTTCAACTCAATTGTCACCCTTTTTATTTCAATTGTAACCGTTTCCATTTCAGTTGTCACCCTTGAAAATGTTTCGAAAATTTACCGTAATGAGGAATGGGCGAAATTAGGGCCTCAGAACTCAACAGGATAAATCATGACAATATTTTTATTTTCAAAACTATTATTGGCACAAAGCAGTAAACGAATGAAATGAATACAATTTTCAATTTTTTTTTTGTGGTAATAAGAGGTGTTTGTCACTAATGACCTAAAAGTCTGTACATCGTTAACAAAAAAAAAAAAATTATATTTATTTCCAATTTTTAAAAATCAATACTCATACTTTATTATTATAAGTAAGAATTTTTAGATCAAATTTTAAAATAATTTTTATTCACAAAACTTTTATTTAAAAATGTCAAGAGAATTTTTATGAAAAAAATTCTAGCCTATAGAAATTCCAATAAAATTTTTAAATAACTATTTGAAAACAATTTTATAGATAGAATTCTGATTTAACTGTTAAAAAAGACTTTTTTGCAAAATTGTGATAACACTTTCGGTCTCTGAAATTTCACACCTTTTCAGGGGTGACAGTTGAAATGGATACGGTTACAATTGAAATAAAAAAAGGGTGACAATTGAGTTGTAAAGCGTTACATTTGTTTTGGAAAGGGTTTCAACTCATTTGGAAAAAGTTACATTTGAATTGGAAAGGGTTGCTGATGACTTGGAAAGGGTGGCATTTGATTTGTAAAAGGTTACAGTTGACTTGGAAAAGGTTCAAATAGACTTGGATATATATCAATTAGATGCTTATTGAGCCTAGGGGTGGTCTGGTACTCAGATACATTTCACCAGAGGCGTTATTTTTTTCACCAGTGGTGGCGTTTAGTTTGTGACGACTTTCAACTTTGTTTCTCAAAACATTCAAACATTATAAATAAATCCCTGAATTCTGAAGTCTTATAAGGCCACATGTTAGTCAAGTAGGTTCGTATGAAAATAATGACGTTCTTCTTCCATTTAAAAATGTTCAGCTTAATTTAAACATTGATTCAATTGGTTCGATAAAGACCTTATTTCCTGAAGAGTTGTTGGGATTATATTAAGTCCTGTAGTGACCGAGCCAGCATACTCTTGAGCATTGCTTAGGCAATCAGATAAGCCTCTTGACATCTGTAATGAAGAAAAATAAGCCATTTAACACATTAACTGCCATCAAACTTTTTTAAAAAGGTTTTGTGTAATTTTTAGGTCAAGTTTAAATTTATTTCAATGTTTTGAGGATAAAAAATTTGTTTTTATTTATTTCCGCTATGGATATTCATTGGTGAAGGTCACCTGTGCCCGCCTTGGTGGGAACTGATAGATTTTAATTCAGTAGGCTGTGGCAGCCACTTCGTCGATCACTGCGCTATCTAGAAGCCGTGTGCGGTTTCTTTTTTGCACATTTCTTAGAACCATTGAGTCATCACTACTATACGATAAACTTTGTTTATGTCCCCATTCTAACTCTGCCTGATCTAACGCTTCTACTAAACACTGAGTGAAATAATCATCATCATCAAACTCCATTTTCGTAAAGGTATCTTCACAATATAACAAAAAAACGAAAATTCTATAAATATGAAACCTGTAAAATGACAAAACTATATCAAACAAACAAGACTCCTAAAAACACGAGACGGAAATAGATAATTGTCGAAATAGAACGATAAAAGTGTCAACATTTTGTCCTGAATGTGAAGGCCAGCCACACTATTGTTTGGCATGTTTCAATAGAGAACATACCTCTGAATGGTTTCATATTTCAATTATTTGAAATTCAGTTATTCCTTTTTTTTACTCTTCATGCACTTTAAAAATTCTTCTTCTTTTTTTTCTAAAAAACTTCTTTTTTTTTTTTTTTTTTTTTTTATTTCTACCTTATACATTTTAAGTTACCTTTGGGTAACTTTTGCACAGCCATTGAGTTGAAATTTCTGAAAGCCAACGTACAGGGCAGTTCAGTTGGGCCTTGCTGGTCACCGCACAGCAGTTGAATACTAAGTATTTGTGCCCGGCAATGATGTGTAGTTGGGTTAAGAAAGGTCCGTTTTACCGGTCATGGGTTTCCCCTATGGCGTAATAAAAGAATTCACTGCCAGTCACGGGTGACGTCCACGGTGATTAATGTGTTAACAGATTATAATATCAAGAGAAATTAAAATTGGTTAATAACTTCAAGGTGTGACACCGCCTCTTGAATCAAACAATTAATTAATCAATATTTTTGAATTGAATATTTTAATCTGATAACATTTCCAGGACTGTTAGACAAGATGTGATTCTCGCACAAGCAGACAGATAGACCTCCCATCCAGTAATAAACAACATTTTCAAAAGAATTCACTCATAATTCAATTCAATCCCATAGACCTTCTTATATTTTTCAACTTCTTAAATTTAAATCCTCGGTTCACTCCCATAACACCCGATCTCGTCCTTCCGATCTTTATATTCCTTCCCACTGAACAGCAATATTCGAAAAATCATTCGTCACCCGTGCCACCTCGCTATGGAATTCCTTGCCTTCGTTTGTCCGCCATTTTACCAACCTAGAAACCTTTAAATCCCTACTCTTCCACCACCTTCTATCCCTCCAAGTTTTACCCAACACCTAGTCTATATTGAAGCTGTACACTATATATTGATACTGATAGTATTTATAAGTTTTTAAGTTTATACGTAAAATTAAAAATTATTTTGTAATTTCAAAATTATTCCTATGGGACTTCTGTCCCGGAATACGAATAAAACTTTTCATTCATTCATAATAATATCAAAACTCACAGTAGTATAAGTCATAGTAATGTAACTATCACATTACAATGTACTTGCTGTCTAGTCTCGAAGGTTTGTGAAAAAGCTCCCTAGGAGATTCGTCTGCTTAACATGCCACAAGACAACGTGAGCTTGAGCTTTATGATTTCTTGGTCATTTTCAATTTTTTATTAAATAATTATCTCTAAAATATTTTAGCTGGAGAAATACATTTTTTTTTAAACACTATTGTAAAGAGCATCAAATGTCCTGTAAGAAGGAAGAATTTAATTTTGGAACAGTCTTTCACCATCATCGTTAATCATACTGAGTTTTATCATTAAAAATAATGCCAATTTGTATTATTTAATACTTTAATTTATAGATCCTTATTAAAATGAAAACCATCTTCAAATTTCATTGTAAGTTCAAACGCTTCATAAATTTCTCTTGGCAAATCATTGAAATTTTACTTCTTCTCTATTGCATCTTCACATTCACATTGCACTGTTTATAAGAATCACTGAAATATTCCTGAAACAGATGTAAAGATTCACAAATAGCAGATTAATTAGTTCCTTGTTTAATATACTTGTTTAATACAATAAATCTATATCCCGTTCAATTAGATCGAATAGTTGAAATCCCGCATGCACAAAATTCTGCGGGATTTATTCCCGACGGGTCAGCCATTTGCATTACTATTTCAATGAGCAACACACTACGTGATACTCAATAAAAACTGATTATGTCTCGTTTAGGACTAGGGAAGGCTATGAGAGGTCAGGCAAGGGAGATAGTGTTGAACGTTTATCAATACTTAGCCAAAGCTGAAGTTAAAAAAATTTAAACTATAACATTGCATGTTCAAATAGATGGTTAGAAGGAGGGAAAAGGGCGTGGCCTATATTCCCGGGAGAGAATTGGCGGTAAAAATTCTCTCAGTCATAACCTTATCACTATGAAATTTAAAACGTTTTCAGCCTTAGCTTCGGCTAAGTATTGATAAATATTGAACACTATCTCCCTTGCCTGACCTCTCATAAGCTTCCCTAGTCCTAAACGAGACATAATCAGTTTTCATAGTGATTCACGTTAAGTGTTTGATCATTAAAAGGCTTTGCAAATGGTGGAACAGAAGGGAGAATGCAGGGAGAGATTCCTGCTGACATTCGCGCATGCGAAATTAGGCTGTATTAATGAACAAGAGCATATTGCTGATATTAAAAGTTTAATCGTATTTTCAGATATTCCAAGAAAACGGATTGAGATGAACATTTTTTTTAAAAAGTTAGACATTCATCCACACTAAGATACATAAATTTTGGTTTTGTTAGGAAATATTAGGGTAAAAAATTGTATCAACAAATACGACCAGTTTTGGCCTTGTTGAACACTTTCATAAATATCTTTAACCCTTTCCGTACCGTGGACTTGTCCAGCAGTCGAGAACTGTCGGGACCCACATACCGTGGACTTGTGTAGAAGTCGAAGGAAGACGGGACCCACATACCGTGGACTTGTACAGCAGTCGAGAGCTCGGCGTATCTCTTGCATTCTTTATCTTATCATTTCTCGACATTAGTGCTATCTAGCTTTACTGTATTGTACTTCTAGTATTCCTGCCTATTACTAGATGGCATTTGAATGAAGTTTTTGGTCGTTTTCAGTCGAATTAGAACTCGTTGCCTTCTCCGCCCATTTACCCGGTCAACCTTCTTCAAATTATCGTTTGTTTTTATACCTCTGTACAGTGTAACGTCCATTGGACGTTACACTGTGCGGCGGCAGGAATTTTCTCATCTTACGGCTTGTTGAGAAAATTCCACGCTGCACCAGGGATGTCCAAAAAAATATATGTTACTCATTACTTTACCTCATTCCTGAAAAAAAAATTGCCTAAAAGGCTCTGTTCTACTGGTGATTGTTCATGAGCTATCATTCTTGATTCTTGTAAGGGGGCGTGTAACTTTTTCTCTAATTCATTTCTGAAATTTAAAAAAAAAAAAAATAGTTAGTCTTCCAGAATTCTGATTTTTTTCTGCTGAAGAAATCGCCTGTCGATATCTTCAGCAGTTTCAGGGACCCTTTAAGTGAGCAGCTCTATCTCCCTACATCAAAACACCTATAAAAAGTGTAGTTGGAAGCTTATTGTTATAAAGCTGTAAGCTCTATGATTTTTTTATGACAATTTCCTGAATTACCAACCATTTTCGTCAACAGTAGATTATGGATATAATATATACAGGAGTTGACTACTGCCAGGTTCCTGTGTATTGTGGTGCCTAATTTCTCGGTTTTCTTCAGAATGTTTTTGGTATTTATATTTTTCATAAAACATCAAAACAAAATTATAACTGTTTCTATTTCAAGCTTTACGAATGATACCAGTGAAAAGAATGCAAATGCACTACCTGTTTGTAATGTTGGGAAAAAACTAAAAACTAAAATTAAAACTACATTCACTTTTTAGAATAAACTAAATCTAAACTAAAAATTGCAACCTAAAAAACTAAAACTAAAATTAAATTAACTAATTTATATTAGTTGAACTAAAACCAAAACTAAATCATTGGGAATTGCTTAAAAACTAAATTAAAGCTTTATTTTATTTTAGTTTAGTTTAGTTTTACAAAAATAACGTGAATTCATGTAAATCATTTTTATAATTTATGTCTCAACAACTAAATTAAACATTACTCAAAGAAGTTTTTATTCATACTGAATTACAAATGAAACAGCTGATCTAAAGAAAACATAATAAAACAGATGACAGTCTTCTTAGTTACTGCTTCATACATAACTACAAGATTATTAAATTCAACACTTTCCCTTAATCGAGTAGTTTTAGGAACAAAATGCTGATGGCGAAGGAAATATCAACGCACCAAAGGCTGATCGGTTGGGAAAATTGATAGGCGCTTTCCCTGGATCTCGACTCCTTAATTTGTCCATGGGTATTTTGGTTGCATTACACTCAGCCATATTGAATCGCTTCTTAGCAAATGTCTTAGGATCATCCTCCACAAGAAACACCTCTGCAACTGTGACGTAATCATTTAGGTAGGAGGGCTTTTGACAATTTCGCGAACTCCTTTGGGTGCCTGGTTCAATTGCATTTTCCTCTTCATCTTCAGATGAAGATGATTCCGATAGAACTGCGTCCGATTTCTCAGTCCTTTCTTCCGTTAATTTTTCATAATTCTCCTTTTGGATGGTTGGGTCCTCTATTTTTATAGGTAAGGGTACACGTTCTTCACAATCACCTATTTTCTCTTGGAAGATGACGTCTCTCGATATCACAATATCTTGTTTTTCGGGTACATATTGCTTATCCATGAGACCCCATCGCTCGTGGAATAGTTGCAAGGTATCCGTGCCTTCAACTATGTTGACACATGGCTCCTCAGGATGAACTGGTTGAAACGATGCTCGATACAGCGTTCCATGCTGCTCTCTGGCTCGCGTGAAAACGACTTTTCCATCGACCATGAATCTTGTTGATTCGATTCGAATTTACTGGTAGGATTTCTATCGTGAGCTGCCAGAACTGAGAAGAGGTTTCGAGAAATATTTGGGACATACCAAACGTCGATGAGAGCCGAACTTTTCAACTGACCATTAGAATAGTCTGGATTTCCCCGCTGCCGAGAGCTCTAAGTTTTTTGTTGTCCGCCCCGGTTACAACGCAATTTCCAGAAAATTGCTTGTATTTTGTGAACTAATTAAAATTGTGGGTAATATGTTTGGTCGCGCCATTGTCTATCCACCAGTTGTCACCAGTAGATACTGCGCAGATGTCACTACTAACAGACAATAGTGCCAACTTGGTTTCGGTTTCGGTTTTGTTGACTATTGGGGACGAAGTTTTATTGCTTCCTGTTCCACTAGCACGAGCAGGATATGATGGTTGACCATCGTACTTGCAAATAACATCAACTGGTCTTTTCCCCCCAACTGCAGGAGTTTCCATTCTAAGACGATTAAAATGATTCTAATTTGTTTTCCGAACCAACTTGCTTTTGTTGTTGTTCTGTACCTCCAAAATTTTACCTGACACATTTGATGTAGATTTAGGAGCGACATTTCTCTCATGAAGAATGAGCGCGGACGATATATCGTCGACTGTTTTGCTGTCACTTGCCTTCAGAAGTAGGTAGCTCGATTTGAACGTTACAAGTCATTTGGGGAGAATATGAAGGACTTTTGACACGAAAAGAAGCTCTAAAAGATTTTCGACGGTTTCGATTTTACGAGTCTTTAAGCCAGCAGAAAAATCCCGATGTTGGTTTTTAATATGAGCTAAAATCGAGGGAGCGTCTTCGTTATCAGTCCATTCAATGCAAAAGAAATCTAGACATTGACAAAAAAGTTGGTCTTCAGCTTTATTGTCAAATTCATTCGTTAAAATTTCCCAAGCCTCCCTAGCAGATAGACGGCTTGAAATTCGTTGATGGAGCTCGTCACTGACAAACTAAGATAAAACCATTTTAGCTTGGGCCGCGGTTTTGTTCCAAGTTTCTAGTTTTTCTCTTTCAGCCTTCGATTGTGTTTCTGAAAATGTACTCGGAAAAACTGATTAATGTACTCGCACAATGATCAGATGAAGGAAAAACCGCAAAACGGATTAGAAACCGCGAAATGAATAAACTTGATTGAGTTTCAATGTTCTGATAACACCATAACTCGCGATTGAACTTATTGAGACACAAGAATGACGCAGATTGAGCGATCTGGGCCCATAACCTTTTATAATTTATGTCTCAACAACTAAATTAAACATTACTCAAAGAAGTTCTTATTCATACTGAATTACAAATGAAACATCATACATAACTACAAGATTATTAAATTTAACAATCATGTTATTTCGATAATTAA
Source organism: Gonocerus acuteangulatus (assembly GCA_946811695.1). NCBI lineage: Eukaryota > Metazoa > Arthropoda > Insecta > Hemiptera > Coreidae > Gonocerus > Gonocerus acuteangulatus. The sequence goes on from OX328130.1 coordinate 10,099,762, forward strand.
GTAAATTATTAAAACTAATAGAACTTGTTTTCATTTTTCTTTAAATAGGCTGAAGTTGTAGTTGTAAGTTGTAACCTCATTTTTCCACATTACAGTTCATAATTAAATGCTCTTTATTTTTAAAAAAATGTTGATTCAGAACAAGGGTAAAAATAGGTATGCATGTATATTTGTTTAAATAAGACTACAACTTCAGCCTATTTTGAAACAAAATGAAAACCAGCTCTATTAGTTTTAATAATTCACTTAATTATCGAAATAACAAATGATTTACATTAATTCACGTTATTTTTGTAAAACTGTCATAAAGGCATCACCCCTATCCTGGCTAGAAAAGGGTGGTAGCCAATAGATAACCCGTCCTAAAATTCGTAGTTAATAATAAATGGACATTAAAATTAAAATTTGTATAATAATAAAACTAAACTAAAATATAGCTTTAATTTAGTTTTTAATCAATTCCCAATGATTTAGTTTTAGTTCAACTAATATCCACTGGTTTATTTAATTTTAGTTTTTTTTTTTTAAGTTGCAATTTTTAGTTTAAACTAGCTATTCCCTGGCGAGCCATGCTAGACCAGTGTGGATTTGTAAAGAAACAACCATACAGACAGACAGCTGGTAGACATTTTTGACCTAGCCTATGACACTCCCCATATCAAGACCTACCTATGTGCCAAGTTTGATCAAAATTAGTCAAACAGTGTGGATTTGTATAAGAAACACACAGACAAACGGATGACAGACACATGATTTAAATATATATAGATATATTGCCAAACGTTCTGGGAAATTACAAAAATGTTGTAGAAATATGCTTTCTACATAGAAAGCTGGGCTGCAATATAAGTGTGAAAGTACATTTCCTGCACTCTCATTTGGACTTTTTTCCATAAAATCTCAGCTTTGTCAGTGAGGAGCATAGTGAAAGATTTCACCGGAACATAAAGGAAATAGAAAGACACTACCAGGGAAAATGGATTATAAATATGACAGCTGATTATTGCTGGTTGATGAAAAGAGATGTATCAAATCCTTTCCATAGTAGGAACTCTACAAAACGTTCATTTCAAAGCAGTACGTAATAAACCGGTCAAATGTTCAAATTTAAGTGATGATGTGAAACACTAGTAAATTTTGAAGAGTGATGTGTAGCCCGTTATGAATTTATTAACTTATATTTAACTAGCTGAATACCCGTGCTTTGTCACGGCAGATAAGTAGTTTTTTTATTGCGTTAAATGATGTATCATCGAAATTAACACTCCTACTTAATTTTGTGCAGTTTATTATAGCACGGTTCCTGTCATACAATAAGTTAGTCATCAGTTTATAGGTAATCAAAGTATAATGTTTCTTGACATTGGGATGCTCCGCACCAGTATCAAATAACAGATAACGTAGAGATAACCGGTTATCTATAGGTTACCAGCGTGGGCGTATATAAGGGCAATTGAGGGATGTGCAGCCCCCTTCCCCCCGAAATTTTGATTTGATGGTAAAAATGTGTCTTAAAAACCTTAAAAATAAATTAAATAAGATCATCTCTTTTATAAGCACAATTGTTTTGATCCATTCCTTTTTCATTCCAAAGATCATTTCATTTTAGTTTTAATAGCGTTTTATTTGCCTAAAACTATTCCAAGTTGATAGTATTCCATACCCCAGTAATTCAAGGACTGCCGTCATAGTTGAAATTAACCTCAATTAAAAATAATACTATGAAATAGATAATGTACGGTAACAGCTGTTCTTTATCGTCCTAGCAACGCATTCTACCTAGGCTTGCCTGCTCTAACCAACTCAAACTTTAAACCCCTCTAAAAATACTTAAAAAATCGAATATCAAAAAATCCTTGCTTAGCGAGCATCTACGTTCTATAGGGAGTGTCCATGCAAAATTCCAAATTTTTCTGTCGAGCGGTTTGGGCTGGGCGTTGATAGGTTAGTGAGTGAGTGAGTGGTATTTGACAAATATATAGTAGATAATATAACACAAATTCAATAGAGGCTATATAAAAATGCATATTTTACTATTTCCTGTACTGTGAAAAATTTGTATGTGATGGGGAAAAACCAAGTTCATATTCTGATTGAGCAAACTCAAATTACGGATAATTACGTATTAAAATAAATTTAAATTTATTAGAGCAGTGTTATTTCTTGCTGTTAAACTTATGCTATTTTCTTTTTGTACATTCCAAAGGAATGTAACTATGGCGGTTGGGCTCATGAAATATGTCTTCAAAACAAGAAATATACAACTTACAAAAATCTTTCTTTCTCCACAGGAACGTTAGAGCCTTGATTAGCCTCAATAGGAGAGACTGCAATCAAATGATTCCCGATCGCTTGAAAATGGAAATTATTTGGGGATTTCTCCTTTTTCTTTTGATACCTCTCAATTAGTGCCCTGTTAAACAAAAATTTACTGATAAACAAAGACAAAATACAAAAGAACATATATTTTTTTAAGGTGCAACTCCATCTAGTAAGTTATCACCGGGCTATCTAAGCATTCTAGTCGGAGAGCTAATAACGCACATTTCATCAAGTGTTTTATGCACTTTGAAATTTGGCTACAGTCCATCTCTTGGGTCGATTAGAAGGTTATGTCGTCGATACAAAAGCAAACTAACAAATATGAAAAAATGCATCTCTTGCAAAAAAAGGAAGTATTATAATTACTCTTCTCAAGGAAGAGGAGAAACATTTTATCAGAGTTCTTTGTAAGTTTAGTTACCATAGGTTTAATAGACTTATTAAAAAATCAGGGTAAAATAAATAAAAATAATAAAAAAATGTAATTTTGAGTTTCCCTGACTTCTTTTCATAATTAAATTCCCTGACATTTCCCTGCATTGCTGATGGTGGGAACCCTGAGCAAAGTACTGACCACACTATCTCCCTAGTGTGCCGTAGCCCGTCTGAGCCCTTGAGGCATGTTACATGATATAAGTTTGAGAATACCTTGATGTTTCCAAGTACGACATAGTCTGCCTTACAGGCTTCCGTTGTAAACAAATGTTTGTCGATACGCTAGATGGACCAGGTGTTTTTTTTAGATCATTACAGATTAATTCCTTTTGATCCTCTTTGTACGTGTTCTGCCCCTGTTTCACCTGAAAAAAAAACACAAACAACTGATGTTCTGCAATAAAAGTATACTTTTAATTGTAATTTTATTAATCATATTATAGGATTAACTTTGTGAATAGCAGAATTAATATACAAGTCTGAGTCGCAGGAACTACATTATCCTAGGATGTTCAATACCAGAGAGGTCTTGGACTATCCAAGTTTCTTGAGAGTGGTTAAAAAATCATGGTATGGGCAAAGTGACTATTCAAACGCTTAATAAACTACCTTCAAAAACGGTTCATTCATAAATTTCAATAGGGCCATTTCAATCAAAGAAAACAAGGCTTGGAGTTTCGAAAGTGTTTGTTTTCATTTTATTAATGTTAATATGAACGTTGATATGGATTTTAAAATGTTTGGAAAATAAAATAAGTTTGTTTATATGACTAATTCATCAAAAAAGAGAACGATTTTTTTGGGGGAAGGGGATTGAATACATTCCTTTCGAATTATTAGAAGTTGAGAAATGGAGTAAAGTTGTCCTTTCATTGTATTAGGGCCATCTTAGCACTTTTTATAGAGATTTCAATTATGTACATATTTAACCCCTTACGTATTTTGGGCCGATTACGCGGCCTCTACCCGCAGAAATTCAAAAATGATCCGAGTGAGGTAGGATTGGCTCTAAAGCTTCCCGCTTGATGCCGGGGTATGCCAAAAAAATAGTATTAGGAGCTATCAGCTCCGAGGAGGCGAGATATGACGAAAGTGACCGTATATTCGGCACTTGCCTGTTCCCGCGCCCTGACCGGTCAGTCTTGTGTCTGTGTTGGCCGAGCATTAGTGGCCCTCTGGGTTACTCATCTTATCCGGAAATCTTTTCAAAGTATGTAATAATTCTTTTATACATTCTAGATTAGGAATTAATTTATTTTAATCAAAATGAGTAAATCACCTACATGTTATTCATTGATTCGTCTCAAGTACCTTATTCTCATGAGACTCTGGAAGGAAAAAATACTTTTTTTGGAATTCCTAATGAAATGTTCTTCTCAATTATTTTTGAAATGATATTGTGGGCTAGTATTATGCTGTTATTATAGATTATCCAGCAATTTTTTTTTTTTAAGGCATACCAATCTTAGGGTAATGCCATCGAATGAATCATTTTCATTTTTGGGTTCTTTGTGACTCGGAATCAGCTTGGCAACGTGCCTCACCGGCATTGCCTATTTGCGCCTATCATGGGGATTCCCGATGCCTGGATGAGCAAGGGCCGAATATGCGGCCTACCCTGTATTAATGAATATAATTTTCTTTTTAATATCCTGGGTTCATATTTAGTAAATGGTTGCCCCCCCCAGACCCCCCAAATGTAAATTAAAAAAATTCTAACAGAGCTAGCGAAATGTGCCCATTAAAGGGTTAAATTACCTTACCGTTGAATCATGTTTATAACTTTAAGAAAACAAAACAAAATTGGGTGCTTAAATATAAAAACAAAACATTATGAGTTCTGACACATTCCTTTCAAATCAAACTAAGGATAATCATTAGAAGGAAACGCACTATTTAAGACAGTTTCTGGGGCTCAGACTTGATTAATGTTATTGCCATTCCGAATTCATCACAGTATATAAACTACACATTGCAGTTTCAAAAGTAGTTTTTGAATGTTAAAAACATGTATTTTTTCTTTTGCCTATTTTTTCTCAATGTAATCTTCTGAAGCATCACAAAATTACTTTACTTTTAATGCAAAATTATACAGATGTCCAGATTTTGACAATTAATTTTAATTTTAACATCCATTATTATTAGCTACGAATTTTCGGATGGGTTATCTATAGGTTAATACCCTTTTCTAGCCAGGACAGGGCTGATGCCTTTTCTTTTTTCTAAAGACAAGGCACCACCCCATAGAGGGAATCGAACCCATGGCCCTTCGCACAGAGTGCTAAGTGATTACGCCTTAACACTCACGGCCTCCAGATTGACAATAATTCTTTATTTAGGACAGATTATTATCCTCCATAAAAAATATCATTATAATTATTGGAGAAAGTGGCAGGAATTGTTCCCAAAAATTGTTAAAATTATTAGTTTATATTGGCGATGTTTCGAACCTATTCAGGTTCATCATCAGACATCTTATATTAAGGTGCGTTAAAGTCTTGTGTGATTTTAAATTTCATTTTAGGCCCATACATATTAAATTTTGAGAGTAAAACATTAAATCCGTGATGTGTTAAGTGAATGAGTTATATTCACACTGAATAGGTTCGAAATGTCGCCAATATAAGCTAACAATTTTGGGGATCAGCTCCAGCCAGTTTCTTCAAGAATCTATCGATCCTTCCCCACCCTTATTTCAACTTACTTATTATAATTATTGGAAACAAAACGGTTGCGCCACTATAATTGACCAGGACCAAAAACAATTTTAGTTAAACAAATAATAATTATAATTGATACCTTATTTAATGAAACTTCACTAGGTGAAGAAAAAACACTTTCCCGAGAGCTCTTTAGTTCAGTCTGCTTTGAAGCATCTTGAGGAGGTGGTTCAATTATTAAGCATGGTTCACTTTTAGTATTTGAGGATACAAAATATTTATAGTGGGATGCAATCCCCACTGTTGAAACGTATTCATCAGATTTTTGTGCTGATTTATATCCACAGCACTTGCAGTGTGATTCACATTTTACCCTTAATTCAAATATCTTGTTTTCAGCTTTGGCAAGCTTCATTCTCAGACTGTTATTTATCCCGTAAAGTGAATCGATTATGACATCTTTATATTTCACTTCCTTCTGAAGAAGTCGAATTTTAGCTTTAGAATTTACCAACACTTTCTCTTCACGATTGACGTTATCAGAAGATAGTGAACTTTCGGACTGATCGTAACCAGAGTCCTTCTCGAAAGATGAACCACTACTGAAAGTATCTGATGAAATATTCTCGCCTATCTTGTCCGAGTTGGAATCATCAATTTCTGAAAAATCCAACAGGGAAATTGATTTTCTTCTATTCATCTTGAGAATACTAGATGCCGGGGAAGAATTTAATTCCAAATAGTTCTCACATCCCTTATCATCAGAAACTGCATGAATCTTGGACCCATTTACGTTGGCAATATTTTTGTGCCTCATTGTAATTTTCCATGATGAATTTCCTAAACATGAAAATTTTAGTTAACATTTTTCATACAAATTTATTATTAACAACTGCCGTTTGGTAAAATTTCATCAAACAACAAATAAATTGCGAATGACACCATAAGAAATATTAAAAACAAAAATAATTAATGACTGAGATAAATTCCAACAGATAAATAACTGATAAAATGAACAAATGTTAATTTTTAAATTTAGTTATTCTTACTTACGTAAAAAACACAGTACAAAAATGATTTTAAACAATAAAATTATTAATTAGGATCAAAAGAATAAAAATAAACACCAGAAAAAACGTTAACCTGCTCTGTATGTCCAAGGGTCATGCTCATGTGTTTACATTTTATAAACACAGTGCATCGATAACATAATCAGATTGTGATTTAAGAACTTCGTGAAGTCTGTTCTAAATATTCACCTTCACTAAGAGGGGGGGGGGGCGCACAGTCGGGAAGGAGGGTGATATTTTTCCGGAAGGGGCTTATTTATATTTGTATTAGAACAAATTCCACCCTCCAATTCGCCACAATCTTCGTTTATCATTAGGATAAACATAATCTATCCTCGCCCAAAAAAAAGTCCGTCGCGCAGGAGCTGCATAACTAAGCACTTTCCTCAGTATTTGGGTTGTGTAGACTGCTTTCCAGAATAATTTGCTTAAAATATCCTACATAAATAAAATAAAAACATGAATAGTTCTCTTTTAAGTTTGTAATGAGTAACTGATCAATTATTAATTTGCTTCCAGAGTTATGTTTACACATGGTACCTATTACACTACGTAATAAATACAAAAAACCTCATATTATCGTATTTTGATCCAACGCAGGAACAGGATACAGTCACTCTAGTGGTAGAAAGCGCTCCTTGCGGCGGCATTGTGAACCTACGTCTGGCGGGCTTTTCTATTGAAATATATTACAAATTAAACCCCCGCTTTCCGATTGACCGATTCAGCTCATTTTTACAACACTTCTTTCTCATGAGTTACCCACGACGTATACCGCGTTTCGTTACAATACATCAGAAATTACGACCGGTATGAGTATATTAGGAATATGGGTCCGGAGTAAACCCCCCCCCCTTCTAATGAACCGATTTAGTTTATTTTTACAACACATATTTACCTGTAGATTACCACTACGAATACCGAGTTTCGTCGAAATATACCAAAAATCACGGTTGGTAGTGGCGAATTGGTATTGTGGGTCCGGAGTAACCCCCCCCCCCCCCCCCCCCCTCCTAATGAACCGATTTAGTTTATTTTTACAACACATATTTAGCTGTGGATTACCACTACGAATACCGAGTTTCTTCGAAATATACCAAAAATCACGGCTGGTTGTGGCGAATTGGTATTGTGGGTCCGGAGTAAACCCCCCCTTCTAATGAACCGATTTAGTTCATTTTTATATCTCACTTTTCTCTATATATTACCACTACGAATACCAAGTTTCGTTGAAATATAACAAATATTACGGCTGACATAGTCAAATCAGTGTTTTGGGTTTGGGGTAAACCCCCCCCCCTTCCGGTGGACCGACTTTGGTGGTTAAAGAACTCGTTCAATCGTTTGCTAATTGAATGCTATATACCAAATTTGGTGACGAAAAACCAAAAACTCTGGCCGCTATCGTGTTAACAGACATATATATATATATATATATATATATATATATATATATATATATATATATATATATATATATAAATTTTAACGGGGGTCATTTTCGGTGTCTACTAGGTAGGATCGATAAAGATTTGAAGAAAGTTTTCAAAAATTCCGTCATGAGTCCAACCTCAATAGCTACTTTCCTTCGGAGGAAAGTGCTAAAAAGCTACCTCGTTTGTTAGGTTGGCATTGAAGCCCTTAAATTCGAATAGCTGCTCTCAGGAATTGCCCAAAGACGCTCCTCCAAGCCGTAGGTACCCGAGAAGACATAGGCGTATATAAGGGGGGCCTGATGGGGGCTGCAGCCCCCCCCCGAAATTTTTATTTGATCGGTAAACATTTTATAAAACCCTTAAAAATAAATTAAATAAGATCATTTAGATCATAAAAAATATTCTATTTCGAGCGATAATGTTATATTCGCAGACGAATAAAAGCTCAACTTAAACAGCACTGATGGATAGTTAGGGTGTGGGACAGACCAAAGTAACAGCTTATTCAGATAAACTCAAGAGGTACAGTGAAACAGGGGGTTGGGTGTGGTTTGATCCTGGGCTATGTGAGCTGCAAGGAGATGAGGAATTTAGTCTTCATTGCCAGAATCGTAGAGATTAATGTCTAATTAAATATTATAAAAGGTAATTTGAGAGATAGGGCCCGGAAAATAGAACTTTTGAATTCATTGATATTTCATCCGTCTCGAACAGCAGTTTAGGACGCCTTGTTTTCTGCCCACTTTTCAATCCATCCTCCGTTTTTAATCATTTTATGGTGTTCGACAGCGTTGAAATAGGCTTACTAGACTCTTGGCTGTTTCGTTTGAATTTACAGCCCTTTTCGCGCATAGAATCTAACGCAGACGAGTCTCAATCGACGTTGGTATTTACCATCTCATGCTCGCAGTTATTGAGGTGAAACATACAGCTGAGGGGACCTTAGGGCTAGTACTGACTATTTCCTACAACATAAGAATGAAGTTGATATGATAATGCCCAGAAAAGTGCTTAGAATTAAGAAAACCCGAAAATTCCGATTACTTTTGTGACCTGTGAATTCTATGTTTTAATGGGTAAATGTGAAGGAGCGCGGTCTCAACACCGATCCTTTTGAAATGTTGCACTATAACGTATTTTGATGCACTAAACACGAATCCGTTAAAAAAAAGCTCGCTTTTCACTAGGAAAGAAGTTATTAAGCACTAAAGTTCACTGTTATGGAGGTTATAAAGGACGGGGTAACAGTGTATTTGTAAACACGCGCATGCGCAATAGTCCTTAATGACGAAGTGTAATTGAAATTTAGACTCACCTTGTGGTAGCTGACTTGGTCGTAAATTGTCGCTTTTGCGTGCTATGCGTTTCCGCTCGCTCAAGAAGATATCAAAACCCCTAGCCAATCCAACTCGCTAAAATTAATAGAATTCTATTAATTTTAGCGAGTTGGATTGACTAGAGTTTTGATATCTTCTTAAAATTTAAAAAAAAAATTAAAGAAGGGTTTATTATTTTAAAAAAATATTTTTGAATAACTAACTGGAGATAAATTGATAAATAATTGATGGTAAATTTCAATTAGACATCCTTATTACGAACTTTTCCATACCCGCGCATGTTGACAAACATAGTAGGTTACGTTACCTTTCAAAACCCGCACAACAGTGAACTTTAGTGTTTCATAACTTTTTTTCCTAGTGAAAAGCGAGCTTTTTTTTTAACGGATTCGTGTTTAGTGCATCAAAATACGTTATAGTGCAACATTTCAAAAGGATCGGTGTGGAGACCGCGCTCCTTCACATTTACCTTTTAATCTAATTTTATTTCTATTTTCGTTACGGATACATTATTTTGCTCGAATTTCAGGCTGTTTTGATCTTTAGGAATTGTACGTCATGGGCCTATCAAAAAAACGCTCAAAAAATTGCACTTTTGATATGTAAATACAAGCTTAATTTAAAAATGTCGTTTTTCCGATTACTTTTGGGAGATACTGTAGCTAGGTAACAATTACATAAAACCATTTAAAATAAATTTAATAAGATCACTTAGTTCAGAAAAAGTACTTTATTTTGGGTATAATAGCGTTTTAATTGTCTTCCGATTCCATACCCCCCAAATGTACCCAGTCCCCTTCCACTAGTTGTGTCACTTGAGAAATACTAGTGCGATATAAGCAGCAATTTCGACCATAACATTAAATTTACTCTTTGCCAAGTTTGAGGAACTATACAACTGTTGGGCGTAATCGACCAACAGGAATCTAATCTATACAAGAAAGCCCGGTGGCCGTGAGTGTTAAGGCGTGAGCACTTAACACTCTGTGCCAAGGGTCGTGGGTTCGATTCCCACTATGGGATGGTGGCGTTTCTTTAGAAAAAAGAAACGGCAACAGCCCTATCCTGGCTAGAAAAGGGTGTTTAATAATAATGGGCGTTATTATTTAAATAAATAATATGTGCCTGACAGAAAACCAATAACAAATAATTAAACTGGTCAATTCATTCATTTATTTAGGAGTCTAAATACTCACTGCACTAGTCATACAGCCTAATTGTACTGACGCGAACCTTCCCCTACAATAAATGAATATTTTCAGCTAAGAATGCCTAATTTATGAAACTGGATCAACGCAGGCATATTTCTCTTCAAACCATTTGAAGAATGACGTTTTAACCTGCCATAGAGTACTTCAACTTGTTATACTTCTAAAGGGTTGCTTTCAGCCTCTTTGGCTCTAGCGGGCAAAGGTTACGTTTAGGCTATTGTTTATTATATTTCTTTTTATTTGTGTTATATTTGTTAAAATGGTTCGTAACATATTTTTTAAAGCAATTTTCCCCTCAAGTGGAGGCGGTGAAAATATTGTTTATGCAAAAAAAGCAATTCGATTGGCTAGATATGGTTGTGCTAACAGACCTTTCTACCATGTAGTCGTAATATTAAAAGGAAGAAACCAACATTCTCAACCTATAGAGCAACTGGGAACATATGATCCAATGCCTAACGAGAAAAACGAAAAGCTTGTGTCATTTAATAGTGAAAGAATACAATATTGGCTTGGCGAAGGGGCAGAACTTTCAATACCAGTGGCTGAGCTTCTGGGACTAGCTGGATTTCTACCTGTACACCCGAAGTCTTACATGACAGCTTGGAGAAACAGAAAAACTATAACTGAAGAAACAAACGATTCCAAAGAGACTGCAGAGAAAAGTTAGCACATATAATTTGTGATGTAATTTTCAGCATTTTGTACATACTTCAATATAGGCATTAGCAAAAAGTGTATTTTTTTGCTTCCTTCAGTGTATTATGGTATAGAATACAATACTTATACAGTATACAAGTTGGGTGAATCACTTTTGTTGCATATGCTCAATAAAAAAGTGCATATCTCCTAAAGAACCTATTTATATATTTAAATTTTAATGTCCATTTATTATTAACTACGAATTTTAGGACGGGTTATCTATAGGTTACCACCCTTTTCTAGCCAGGATAGGGGTGATGCCTTTTCTTTTTTCGAAAGAAAAGCCACCACCCCTAGTGGGAATCGAACCCACGACCTTTGGCACGGAGTGTTAAGAGCTCACGCCTTAACCCTCACGGCTACAGGGTCTCCAAAAAGAACCTATTTAAAGAGGGAATAAATAGAAAAAATGATTTTTTTTCTGGGACATATGTCCCTTAGGAATAATTCTAGAAAGAATTAAAATGCTAACTTTGGATTAGGTAATACTTGCAAAAAATCAAATTATAAAAAGGTTTATCAAATTATAAAAATGTTAGTCATTATAATAAATAATACCACAAAATTAAAAAGAAATAAGAACATAAAAAAAAAATAATAATAGAAAACAAATGAATTTATAGTTGACAAAAAAGGAAATAATAAGTACAGAAAAAAACCTAATTAAATAGAAAAAAAAATAATAATAAAAGAGAGGAAAATAAACTAGAATATATCAAGGGTCTGACAATTAAGTTTTAGACTATATATATAAGGTGTTTAAATTTTGAGTCAGTATGATGGTTGCCATCTGTTTGAATTTTGGTCAAGTCAAAACGTACATTTGAAAGTTCTTGTCTTTTGTAGTATGTAAGTGTATTAAACCAATAATTTCAGGCATCATTTGAAAAAGATAAACCAAAAGAAACCACGTGCCAATTAATCACAGAACAAACTAAGAATTTAATGGTAAAATTATTTGTAAAATGTTTTAAAAAAATAAATATTAAAAAAGTTAAAAAAAAAAAGGAATAAAATACAAGATTTGATAAATATATCGGTGGAGGCCCGGTTGCCATGAGTGTTAAGGCATGAGCACTTAACAATCCGTGCCAAAGAGTCATGGGTTCGATTCCCACTAGGAGTGGTGGCTTTTCTTTATAAAAAAGAAAAGGCATCAGCCCTATCCTGGCTAGAAAAAGGTGGTAACTTATAGATAACCCGTCCTAAAATTCTTAGGTAATAATAAATGGATGTTAAAATTTAACAAATAAATAAATATATCGCACTAATATTTCTAAAGTGGCACAACTCAAAAATTGGTGTTTTTCAGTTATGACTATGAAAGACATTGGTGAATATCTCTTAATCAAACATCAACACTATATGTACAGAACTTTAGGGCTTGTACGCCAGGGAGCATTTGTGTCACTCTTCCTGTCAACATATTCATTGCATACTAGTTGAGCGGTATCTTTGTGAGCTGCCCAGTTGTTATTTTATGGCAATCTTGAGAAAATTACTACTATAAATCAAAGTAAACATTAAAATACCAATATATGTAACATTAACCTCATTTTTACATACAACCCCCGAGGCGGGCCCCGTGGTAACGCATGACCCGCCTGGCAGGTTGTGGGCCTTGTGCTTACATCACGGTTTCTATCATTAAATAAATTTGTAGGGCAGTATTTGTAGTAAAAATATCAACAATGACATTTTATTACATCCTCCAAATTAATTTAAATGTAAATAAAAGCTTTTTTTTTAATTTATATAATATATTAATTACTAATTATTAATGGATTAAAAATATACATATGCACTATAGCTAAAACTTATATTTTATTTAATTGTATTACCAATATCTTTTCTTCAATATCAGCATATATTGAAGAAAAGATATTGGTTCAGGATCATAAATATGATTTAGGTCCAACTGACAAACCTATGTAACTTACTTACTTACTTAACTGGCGCACAACCCATTGCTAGGTCAGGGCCTCCTGAATCAGCTTCCGCCAGCTGTCCCGATCTTGTGCAGCAACCATCCAGTTCTGTACGCCTAATAGGGTCCTAGCGTCACGTGCAACTCCATCCTTCCATCGGAGCTTCGGCCTCCCACGTCTTCTGCTTCCATGGAGCACTTCTTCCATTGTCTTCCTTGGAAGTTCTGCTGGATCCATTCGAGCAACATGTCCGGCCCATCGGAGTCTTCCCACACGGATGAAATGGACAACATTTTTTTCTTTGTAAGCCTCATACACCTCCAGGTTAGTCCTTCTTCTCCATGTCCGGCCATCGCATACTCCCCCCAAAATGGATCGCAGTATCCTTCTTTCTTGAATTAGGAGTGCCTGCTCATCCATTTTGGAGATGGTCCATGTCTCTGAGCCGTATGTCAACACTGGTCGTATGAGGGTTTTATAAACCAGCAATTTTGTTGACCTGTTTATTACTTTACTCCTGAGAAGACTCCTGAGGCCAAAAAAACAGCGAGTGGATTTAATAATTCTAGATTTTATCTCGTCTGTTATGCTATTGGCTATGTTTACATTGCAGCCAAGGTATGTAAATTCTTTAACTTTCTCAAATGAGTAGGAGCCAAATTTTACATTTTCCCCTGGCTGTGCTTCCTGCCCCATTGCCATAAATTTAGTCTTAGAAACATTAATTTCTAGGCCCAACCTCCTTGCAGCTTGGTCCAAAGCTTGAAATGCTGCCTGCACATCAGCAAGGGTTCTCCCAACTATGTCTAAATCATCTGCGAAACCCAGTAGCTGGACAGCTCTATTGAAGATAGTCCCGTTGGTTTGAATGCCTGAATCCCGTACAGCTTTTTCAAGGCCCAGGTTGAACAGCATACATGCCAAAGCATCACCCTGTCTCAGACCTTTCCCAGAAACAAAGGGTTGGCTAATACCAGCCTTCACGCATGTGACAAACCTATGTAATGTACTGTATAACATATAGTCTTCTTTTTCGTACATGCACACTGTGCATGCACGAACGCCACTGCTCATGCGCGAACGCCAGCGGACACATTTTTGTGACACTTTTTTGTAATGCTTAGGTCCACCCGACAAACCTATTTAATGTACTCTATAACATACAGTCTTCTTTTTCGTACATGCGCACTGCGCATGCGCGAACGCCACTGCTCATGCACGAACACCAGCAGACACCATTTTGTAACTTTTTTTTCAGTTTAGTCACTGCTAAAGCATATTCATGCTAAATATATATATATTGTAACGATATATTACATTCTCGAAAATATTTTTAAATTCAAATAACCATCGATAGTTTGAAAAGCCCGCGCAAATCACAAACCATATATACAAATAACATCGTATTATATACGCTTTAAATTAATAATATTTTTGGACAATACTGATGTACAATATACATTTTAAATGTACATTCAGGTGACAATAAATAAATTATTTGGTATTACAAAAATATAATTATTACTTTCATATATAAGCCGGCAAAACTGCGGAAGTTAGAAAAAAAAGGATGCTAACTTTCCCGATAGCATGGCGTCAGTTGATTCCCAGCAGTCCTGGAGTGCGGAGCTGGGGTCTGTCCTTTGGAGTCAATGCAGTCTATTCCCAGCAGTCATAGAGAGAAGAGCTGAAGTCTATTCCCAGCAGTTGTCGAGTGCGGAGCTAGAGTCTATCGCTAGCCACAGAGAATACAGAGTGCAGTCTATCGTTATTTATCATAGAAGACGGAGTGAGAAGACAACAGAATCCAGAATTTCAAGATATCCATTCTATGTACGAGACCTGGCAAGAAAGCGTATCACTTTGAAGAAGGAATTACTGAAGCGCAGTATATTGAAGCTTTATTGGAAGTAAATTAATTTAGAGGTAAAATTATTTTTTTGTAATTGTTAATTCTTTTATTGTCATTTGTATTTATTTTAATATTGGTGTTTGTATCTCAAGATTGTCTAAAAATAAATATTATATTATTCATTCACTCGGAACTTTTACCCTGAGATTAAATCAGTTTAATATAATAAAACTTATTAAAGTAATTAAAATTTTTTCATTCTTTTTATAAAAATAAAATCTTAACAATATATATATATATATATATATATATATATATATATATATATATATATAAATTTATAAATAACGTTAAAATTATTCTCATTTAATTATTAATTTATTTAATAAATTAAATTTCCGGGGGAAGAATCCATGCTGATTTTCAGAGAACTGCAGATTTTTACAAGATAATTGCTTGAGTACTATGGATTCTAATATTTTGCTGAATACAGAAAGACCAGAGATGGGATGATATATCACACTAGTAGTTCTAAAGTGACTCAACTAAAAAAAAAAACTCAACTGAAAATGTGACACTCTTACCTATGTAGAGGGAATAGCATTAAGACAGAAAGAGTGACACAAATGTCAGGCGTAGAAGTCCTTAAGCTCTTTACATACAGTGTTGATGGTTGATAAAAAGATATTTACCAATGTCTTTCATTGTCATAACTGAAAAATACTGATTTTTGAGTTGTGTCACTTTAGAAATAATAGTACAATATATTTCTCAAATCTTGTATTTTATTCCTTTTTTTTAAAACTTTTTACAAATAATTTTACCATTATATTCTTCGTTTGTTCTGTAATTGATTGGCATATGGTTTTTATTTGTTTAACTTTTTCGAATGATGCCTGCAATTTTTGGTTGATTATTAAGTTGTTAGTCAAGCAATCAAATTTAATTGGGCGACTAAACTTTTTTTTTTTAACACAACTCAAAATAAAAATCAACTGAAAATGTGTCACTCGTGCCTATGTAGGGGCCTTAGGATTAAGACTGGAAGGATGACACAAGTGCCCTTTGGTGTGTGGAGAAGAGGTGGGATTTTAAAATGTATAAGGAAGATACGTGAAGGATAGGAAGAGGGAAAAACTCAAAGAAAATGGGAAAAAGTACAATTATCCTTTCATTAAACTTTTCTTTTATATTTAAAAAAAGAGTCATTTATATTTGTAATATCCTTCTCCTGCTTTGAAGCCAAATTTTCCTTCCTGCACCAACTTTGCTTGGGATTTGAGCGGCTCAAAGGATGGATCATCAGGATAAAGCTTCCTCCAAGCTGGAAAAGAGAAACATTTCATCTATAGAAACATATTAAACACGAATCAGACATCTGCAAATTAAAATAATGACTATATAGAGACAATTGCAGATATTTGATGGATTGAACAATGCCTAATCCATAATTGACGTTAAAATGAGAGTGCACTATTCTCAAATTTGTTATTATTATATACCACTCAATTGGTTGTTTTAGGGATCTTTTTGTCGCTGTTAGTTAAATCATTACTCAGGAGGGAAAAATCTGTCTCATAATTAACTTAAATTGTTAAAAAAATGATCATGATGATTAGATAGTTAGCCGTCGAGGTGATAAGTAAAGATGGAATAGTTGGGATTCGGCTAAAGAAACCTCAATATGATTTTTGTTAAAAAATCTATATTTTTGGACGTTTCGGCTACTCATTGGTAGCCTTCGTCAGCTAAAATGACAAGAAAACCAGAAATTAATACAGAAAAAAGTTTATAATTGAGATAAGTAACAGAACTATAAATAGACTTAACTTATTATAAAAGAACAATTTGGTCTTAAATTCTTAGAATGAGCAGAATGAAAATCAAAAAGAAACATAACAAAAGAAGAAGAAAAAAGGCTGTTATATTGACGTTGCCTGACAAACAAGGCATTTCTCTCATGAATGCTAATATTTTTCAAAAACTCTCCCGACCTCCCACATAGTATTTTCCCATGCCCCTTGTGTATCCTTCCATTAACACCTTTCTCTCCTTTCCTGTCATAAAATGTCATAAACAGGCCTTTGATCCTTACCAACCTTCTCCCACCACCTGGTTTGTTTCATTTACCCTAGTAGATTCCTCTTTTCTTAGACACTTCCACAATGGTTACTTAACTGTCAACATTTGGTCTTGTTTCTTTGTTATAATTAATTAATGTTACTATTAGAACCTATTTACTTATATAAACTTCAATATAATAGCCTTTTTTCTTCTTTTTTTGTTATGTTTCTTTTTGATTTTCATTCTACTCATTCTAAGAATTTAAGACCAAATTGTTCTTTTATAATAAGTTAAGTATATTTATAGTTCTGTTACTTATCTCAATTATAAACTTTTTTCTGTATTAATTTCTGTTTTTTTTTTTTTTTTGGGCATTTTAGCTGACGAAGGCTACCAATGAGGAGCCGAAACCTAAATATAGATTTTTTAACAAAAATCGTATTAAGGTTTCTTTAGCCGAATCCCAACCATTCCTTCTTTACTTAAAAAAATGATGATCTATTATTTTATTTTTTCAATAATTTGATTTTTTAGTTTGCTAACAGTACCTAATAATTAAACCCTAAAAAATTGTCTGCCTTTTTGTAATTATTTTCAATTATGTTTATTGAAGACGCTGTTTAAATCGCAGCGTGAAAAAGCACTTTATTTAATATTAAAAATAATAACTAGGTACTTTGTTTTTGTTTTGTTTTTAATTTGCATTTTAACTCCCTTAAAAGTGTCTGCCTTATTTATTATTAATTCTAAAATTGCCTTAATTTGCAATTTTTTTTTACATTAATGATAGTTGGCTTCGGAATAAACCTCTATTTTTGGGCAATGTTTTTTTTGCACCTTCCCCCTGTGCGCAGGTTCCAGGGTAAGTCTAGCCAACACATATATACCTTCTTATCTACCCAAGAGGTACATAATAGCAAAATTTCAAGGTGCATAAAACACTTCATGAAAAGTGCGTTACCAGCTCTCCGACTATATTGTTAGGACATTTTAGCAAGTCTTCTAAATTTTGTTAAATCCTAGTCGGATTATATACTAAAGAGTTCTGTAAGACCTTAATAACTGGTTTACAAAAAATATAACAGTATGCGATTAATGGCATCTGGCTCCATTAGATGACATCTTGCAGTGCCAAGATATGAAGCCTGGTGCCTATATAGTTAAGAAACCTGAGTAACGAAAAAAATTGATTTTGCACGATTAAATCTAAATTTTTTTTTTTTATATTACCTCCATATAGCCTTATTTTATTTTACCATTAGCACTGCTTATAATAGTGTCATGTCCTATCCAGTCGGCAAGCTCTATTGGGCCCATGGGATGTTTGCAACCAAGCTTCATGGCGTTATCAATATCCTGAATCTCCGCATCTCCTGAAAATAATGAACGTCCAATTTAGTTTGAAAATTTTATGAGGTTTGTGGTAATGCTTGTTGTAAACTTTCATGCTTTTGAATTTTCTAAAATTGTGTTATGAATCAGCTCACACCTCTTTGGAAGTCTCCAGTTAGTATTGACATCTAGGTAACCATAATCTTTGAAAGCAAAATTCTGAAGTGGAACAGACTCACCGAAATCACGATAACATCATGAAAACAATAACCCTCCTAGACACACCACAAATTCGTGATTTTATGCATCTCCGATGATGAGGGGAGTATCAGACTTTGTTGAATATGGAAAGACAGGGTTTATCGTTGAAAAACTCAGACTTTTATCGAATATGGAATTGATTGCAGGTGGCACTCGATTCCTATTTATTAGCCCAAGTAACAATCACATTAATTCCATCTCAATTCGATTTATTTATTTTATTTAAGGGCTTTGCATCTATGGCGATGATCCCATCATGAGCTTATATAAGGGGGGGGGCTGCAGCCCCCCCAAAATCGGTAAGAATGTGTCATAAAAACCTTTAAAATAAATTAAATAAGATCAATTAGTTCAGAAAAAAATATTATTTTTTGAGTATTAATTGGCTAACTATTCCAAGTTCTAGATTGTTAGTATTCCATACCCTCTCAATGCTCTGAGCCCCCCCCCCCCCGAAATTATTTTTTATATACGTTAGTGAGCCCAATGCTAAGTACAATGAGCCCTGAATATATTTAATAGAGGACATACTGCAAGGAAATAGAAAATATCTTCATGGTCGTTCAGATTGCATATGGCGCTTTTACAGCTTCTTCTACGAGCTTTCTTGGTAATAGACCGAGAGCTGGCAACGTGCTTTTCAAGAAGTGTTTTATGCACCTTGAAATTTTGCTATAATATACCTCCTAGGTAGATAAGAAGGTATATGTGTGTTTCCTGGACATACCTCGGAACACCAGGTACAGCGCATAGGGGAAAGGTGCAAAACAATATTTCCGAAAAATAGAGTTTTAATCAGAAGCCAACTATCTTTAATGTAAAATTAAGACAATTTTACAATGATTAATAAATATAGCAGGCACTTTTAAGGGGTATAACACGTAAAAAAAAAACTTAATTGTTTTTATTCTCATATTAAATGAGAGTTTTATTCGCGCTGCCATTTAAACTGGAACAGCTGTACAAGATCATATGAGCAAGAACCAATGAGAGCGCGGAGAATAACTTCAGCTGTGCGGTGCTGTCATTCACTCTTACGGTTACGCGCAGTGTATTGCAGTCTATCATATTCAACATTTATTTTTATGTTTCCTGATAATTATACCCCACAAAAGTGTCTGCCCTTTTGTAATTATTTTCAAATATGTTTACTGAAGACGCTGTTTAAATCGTAGCGTGAATAAAGCACTTCATTTAATATTAAAAAATAAAAACTAGGTACTTAGTTTTTTTTTGTTATTACCATTTTAACCCCCTTAAAAGTGCCTGCCTTATTTATTATTAATTTGAAAATTGCCTTAATTTGCCATTTTTTCCATTAATAATAGTTGGTTTCTGAATAAAACTCTACTTTTGGGCAATATTTTTTTGCACATTTCCCCTATGCGCAGTACCTGTTGTTCCAAGGTATGTTCAGGAAACACATTTTTACCTTCTTATCTACCTAAGAGGTACATTATAGCAAAAGTTCAGGGTGCATAAAACACTTCACGAAAACTGCGTTGCCAGCTCTCGGTCTAAAACGGCGCCCTGACATACTTAAAACCATTCGTTTGAATAGAAAATGTAACTTAAATATAAAAGAATGTTTAATAATAGGATTTGGGTAAAAAAGCTGCTTCTTCACCTCTCTCATACATCCTGATGGCTTCACTGATCAATGGGAAGAGGAGCCTGTTCACGATGAAACCTGGAGTATCTTTGCAGGAGATTGGGACTTTGTCGATACTCTTGATCCATTCCTTAAGGGTCTCGTATGTTGCATCCGATACTTCGTTAGTTCTGACGATCTGCAAACCACAAACAGGCTTTTGTACAATGCATTTGTTTATGAGCATCTTTAGCAAGTTTCTTATATGGAATTATGACTGTCTAAAGGAATGAATCTATTGAGATTAGACTCAAGAAAGGAGTTTAAAAAAACCATCAAATTTTCATCAATCCTAACAACTGTAGTTCGTTTGCCATAATAATGCCGTAGAAACGTCGCTCACTATTAGAACACAGTTCGACGAAATTCATCACTATACCGGCCTGGTTCCATCGAATGGAGAGGTGTGGGTGAGGTGTTTATCTATCTATATATATATATATATATATATATATATATATATATATATATATATATATATATATAAATCACGTGTCTGTCTGTTTTTCTGTTTGTTTGTTTGTTTGTTCCTTATACAAATCCACACCGTTTGACCGATTTTGACCAAACTTGGAATAATGGTAGGTCTTGATGCGAGAAATCTCCTAGGCTAGGTCAAAGAATCTACCAGCTATCTGTCTGTATGTTTGTCCCTCATACAAATCCCCACCGTTCGTCCGATTTTGACTAAACTCGGTACACATGTGGATCTTAATCTGAGGAGTGTCGTAGGCTACGTCAAAAACGTCTACCAGCTGTCTGTCTGTATGTTTGTTCCCTATAAAAATCCACACCGTTCGACCGATTTTGACCTAAGTTGGAACACAGGTAGATCTTGATACGGCGATTGCCATAGGCTAGGTCAAAAACTTCTACCAGCTGTTAGACCGATTTTTACCAAACTTGGCATACATGTATGTCTTGATAGGGGGGGTGTTATAATGTTGGGTTATGCAACCTTGTGGATGATTATTTACATCAGAAGGCCCCAACAAGAATATTATTGCATGTTCAGAAATTAAATTAACTAGTAACACAATAAACAAAAGAAACTGTAAATAAACATGTAGAACGTCAACAGTATATAATCAAATGCAAAATAAAAATAACATATTTACATAAATTGCCTTGAGCGGAAACGAAAATAGAAATATTAAATAGTCCAAAAAATTGAGTAGATTGCTTGTAGTTTTATGAGCTGGTTATGGGTTCCTGGAGGCTGCTGTGTTTGCTGAGGGTAGCTACCGCGAACAGTCCAGAGTAATTGTGTCTGTTTTTATAGATGCACTCACAAGATAAGAAGAAACAATACTGAGGTTACAGTACTCTGTGTGAAATAGTTTAATTAGAACAGCTGGTTGCTAGATACTGCTCTCTTAGGCAAGTCCCTAGTAACCGTGCTTTCTGTCAGTCTCTTGCTGCTACACTAGTTTATGAGCTGGTTATGGGTTCCTGGAGGCTGCTGTGTTTGCTGAGGGTAGCTACCGCGAACAGTCCAGAGTAATTGTGTCTGTTTTTATAGATGCACTCACAATATAAGAAGAAACAAGACTGAGGTTATAGTACACTGTGTGAAATAGTTTAATTAGAACAGCTGGTTGCTAGATACTGCACTCTTAGGCAAGTCCCTAGCAACCATGCTTTCTACAATAGGTTAGGTTAAAGTCGTCAAAAATTCACAGTTGGGAGGTCACGGGTTCGAAACAGTTACAGATTCGTGTTATTAGATTTTAATAATACTTATTGGTTTCTAATTTATTTAGGCTTTTCTAGATGCAAATAGTAGGTGTAGCATGGCACGCCGGGTAACATCTAGTAATATATAAGAAACAACTGGCGGTACTTACCAGTTCCACCACACCTAGGTCAGAGATCTGGATCATCAGGGATGCCGCAGAGGTCAATTGAATTTTTGCTTATAAGGCCACAGAAAGAACATTTATGTATATTATCAACGAGTTTGGTTCACTAAAGTTGCGATATAACCTTGAGCGAGCGGAAGCGCGTAGCACTTATGTTAATGGGATAATTGCTATTCGTTTCCGCTCAAGGGTATAGCGAAACTCTAGATAATCCAACTCGTTGATAATATAGATTACTGGGTTTTCGGAGGAAAATGGACCGATATGCAATTTAACATGGCTCCTTTTTCTTTGCTATTAGGTGTTGCCATAATAACGGCCATATTGCCCAAAATTCTAATGAGTTATGCGCCTGTGCTGATAATTCAGATCTCTGACCTAGATGTGGTGGAGCCAAAGTAGCCAACTTGACCGTATATATGAAAACTTTGCTCCCATATAAAATGTATCAACATTTAAAATATGTATTTCCTCTGGTTACCAAGTTGCGTTTTCTTTCTCCAACGTTGTCGTCCAAATATGGACTTGCCTCCCCGCCACGCTCCCACATACTGTCGCGCAGTCCAAAGCGAGTGAACAGTGGGATAGACAAGAGAGGTAGCAATACAAAATGGCGTCCTCTTCCTGACAGCCCCGATCAGCAATCGCACCGGCGCACTTGTTAAGGTGCGTCAATCGACTGCGCGCTATCCATTTTTTTTTTCTTTTTTTCTTTCTTTTTTTTTTTTTAATAAAGGCACTGCATCCACTGGGGTCATTGGTGCCTTGGAGGTACCTTGATCAGGGAGAAAAGACCCCGGAGCGGAGGGAGGCGCAGCAAGGAGAGAGACTGACACCCGGAAGGGAGAGGGGGCAGCCCGAGCCGAGGCAAGAGAGGGGGGCCGGCGTTATCTGGACCTCTATGGCAATACAGCGGTAATCCGCAATCTAGATAAGATAGCCAAGCTCCTGACGGAGATCTGCATGTAAGTGCCACCATCCATATCTCCAGAGCTAGCATGACCCAGCGGGTCTTGAGTCCAGAATAAGTCAGCCCCACTCCCCACCAACAGCCCGACGTCCACCCCCACCCCCTCCCGGACACCCGCCAATCCCCCCACCCCCACCACCAGGCCCCCCCCCAGACCAAGGAAAATGTTAATGGTAGAAATTAGAAATATTGTTCAATAATCGATATTGCTTATTAATAATGATTATGAAGTTGCAATTTGTATTAGAGAGAATCCCTAGAGATCCCTGGATAGTTCGTAATACTTCAAAGAAACCTTGGAAATAGCAAGACAATACATTATATCTTAAGTGTTTTAAATCAATTTCTTTGTATTATGTGATAATTAAATTACAGATATTATGGACAAAATAAATGTGTTCTATATTTTCTATGTTGACAACAATTATAAACAAACGCGTATATTATTCCACGTATAGGCTTACTTTTTCTCTTAGACGAATACTCACATCACTAAAAGATGATTATTTTAAAGAGATTAAATTTTATAAGCCAAGGACGTATTATTTAGGAAAGTAAATATTTTATCTAAGTACTCAGAACCTTTACAAAATATTTCTCGCATGTCAGTGGGGAGACCGAGCCGTTCTCTTTCTTCACTGTATCGAATACACTCCGTGAAAATATGTTTTATTGTAAGACGGACATTACAGCTTGAAAATAGAGGAGGTTCAGACTCCCCTGCCATCAGGTAATTATGTGTGAGTTTACAATGCCCAATTCTTAATATACTTAGTATAACCTCTTCACGCCTGCTCTCACGGATTGAAAATTTCCAGCTGCATACCTCACTCTTAATTTCTCGCAACTTTTCGCCAAGTTCCATGCTGTTCCACTCTTCATACCGTAAGTCATACGCTTTATTTTTCACTATAGGGTTAAGGTCAGAGAATGGGACTTGTGAATATTTTATACCTTTAAGAATACCATTTTTTGCAATTTTATCCACATTTACATTTTCGGGTCTTTTTGCGAAGACCACATCCAGTTACTTTTGAAGTAGCAGTAGTGATTTATAACAGTTACTCGTACTCGCTGGTAAGCTTACTGATTAGCTTACAGGTTCTTTGCTAGTTATCTACGGTTATAATTCATATTAGATAATGGCAAGCAATATTTATAAATAAAAAGGTTAATATGATCAAAATCAATTCTCTCAACTATGAAATAAGTTATTAAGCATTAAAGTTGACTGTTTCGCAGGTTATGAAGGATAACAAACAACGTTATTTGTAAGCAAACATACTTTATTCCTTTTCTCTCTCTCTTTTGGATATTTTACATTTATTAGGCATTACATGCTATGCGTTTCCGCTCGCTCAAGAAAATATCAAAACCCTAGTCAATCCAACTCGCAATTAATAGAATTACATTAATTTTAGCGACTCTAGTCTATCCAACACGCTAAAATTAATAGGATTCCATTAATTTTTCCAAGTAAGAAACCAATCCCTTTTTCTTTGTCAGGAACATCGCGAACTAATTGTAAAAGACTCATTTTTCTCACTAACATAAGCAGAGCTTTTTCATAAACAAAAGCTAATTCACTGATGGTTACTTTACTCCCAGCAAGATCCAATGCAATTGGTCATCAGAATCCTCCAATAGGAAGGCAAAGAAGTAACTGATACAATCACTACTGCTACTTCAAAAGTAACTGGATGTGGTCTTCGTAAAAAGACCCACATTTTCTTTAATGTCACCATGACCTGGTATCCACATTAAAATAACTCTTTGGTATTTTCTTCTGTCCCATTGTGTTCATATACGCTTACAAATAGTAAGCTTAATTCTTGATATTTTGACGCGAAATTCGGCAAACATCATTCTCATAACTCCCTCACTGCATCTAGAAACACTGTACAAGTACACTGAACCATGTAAAGACATGACCAAGGATTATATATAACTATATTTTTTGTTGATGAGATCCGCCACGACATTTATATATTCATTTACATTGTAACGTCCTCTTATACAAAACACAGATTTTGGGATGGACCATCATGTTACCATTCTTTTCTAGTCAGGATGGAGCTGATGCTTTTTCTTTTTTTCAAAAGCAAAATGCACCACTACTGAACCCAAGACCTCAGGAACGGAGGGACCACGCCTTAGCACTCGCGGCCACCGTGGCTGATTACGTTTGAGTAAAGTTGCAACGATTGCATCATACTTCCATATTGTGTCGACAGTCTGAAATTGCTTAACAAATTCGAAATTTTACCAGAGGAAAATGCGTGCTCCACGCCCTTCAATGCTTAGCCGTTTGTCTCAACGCAACCCCTTTCTAGATGGGCGCGGAGGGACAAGTTTTGGATACGCGACGAGTCTTCTAATATAATACCTCTCTAATACAATAATAGTTATGCCTCCAAATTAAAATAAAATAAAATAAAATAATAAGTATTACTTCTACAAGTTTCATAACTGGCACAGGATTGAAGAAATGTACCCCAGCAAATCTGTCCAGCCTTTTAGTCGAACTAGCAATGTCCTTGACGGATAATGAAGAGGTGTTTGTTGCGAAGATTGTATTCTTCGGAGCCACCTTAAAAAAAAAAAAAATAAAACAAACAGCTGTAGTTATTTAATAAACGGTAAAACTGAAGGAGAGCGTCCTCAGCACCGATTTTTTTCAAATTTTGCACTATAACGTATTTTCATGGACTAAACACGAATCCGTTAGAAAAAAAAAAGTTGCTCTCAACTAGGAAAGAATTTATTAAGCATTAAAGTTCACTGTTATGGAGGTTATAAAAGTTGGCTTAAACAGCGTATTAATAAACATACATATTAAGAAGAATGTCTAGGACGACTTTTGGGCAAACGTGCTATGCGTTTCCGCTCGCTCAAGAAGATATGAAAACTCTAGTCAATAGAGCTCGGTGTTATGGTTAGAATTCCTATTTAATGGAGGTTATAAATAGTTTATCCACATTTCAAATGACAGTTCTCTGTTTCCCAGTGTTACATTTCTGCGCATGCGCAAATTTACAAATATGCTGTTTATGCCAAATTGTATAACCTCCATAAGAGTGAACTTTAGTGATTAATTACTTCAATCCTAGTTGAGAGCGACTTTCTTTTAAACGTGATTCGTGGTTAGTGCATTAAAATACTTTATAGTGCAAAATTTGAAAAAAAAAATCGGTGCTGAGGACGCTCTCCTTCAGTTTTACCAAAGATTTAATCTGATCTAATTAGTAATTAACTTACCTTATCTATGGCTGAAAAGATTTTCTGTTTTAATTTAAGATTTTCTGCCACTGCTTCAATTACAAGATCTGCTTTGCTAGCTTCCTCTTCGATATTCAAGCTGAATGATATTCTTTCCATGACTGGTTCGACTATCTCTTTCTCTTCCTTTTTTTCCTTATCAATGAAAAAAAAAATTACTTATTACGATTTATGGTCTTTTTGTTTTTGGTGTTTTTAGGATGTGTCAACCTTTGAGGTCATTAAAGCCAGAATTATGCATTTTATGTAGGTATATAGTTTTATATGAATGTAGTAATTCTGCTAACAGACGAGTTTAAAGCAAACGTTTGGTGATAAAGTAGAAAATAATATTACTTATCCATTTTTAATGAAGTCTAAATCAGAATTTGTAAAATACAAGATGTTTCAGGGTTAACTGGCCAAACTGAAAATATGAACTAAGGACTTCAAAACAAGAAAAAAAAAATCCTCTGAAGGTATGAACGCAAACGCTTTGTATAGAAGATATTCACACCTAAAGATCTTCATGGTTATGAATTACTTAGGTTTACTAAATAAATAAATCTTATTTATTTGGGTAAAAATGCAGTTTACAGCCCTCCAAACCGATTTCTTTCAAACTTTGCACAATAACGTATTTTGATGCACTAAACACGAATACGATAAAAAAAAAAACGTCGGATTTAACTAGGAAAGAAGTTATTAAGCACTTAAGTTCACTGTTGTGCAGGTTATGAGAGCTAATGTAAACAACTAAATTTGTGATGACTTTAAGGCATACATGACTTTAAGGCATAAATGACGACTTTAAGGCATACATGCTATGCGTTTCCGCTCGCTACGCTCGCTCAAAAAGATAACAAAACCCCAGTCAATCCAACTCGCTAAAATTAATAGAATATAATATTAAGCACTAAAGTTAGGAAGGTTATAAAACTAGGCGTCATCACCGTATTTGTAAACACGCACATGCGCAGATATGTAACATTGGGAAACAGAGAACTCTCATTTGAAATGTTCAGAAACCATTTATTCAAAGATATTGTTAATTTTAAGGGCATCCTCACCCGTCGTCACCTGTCGCTTAAGGGCATACGTGCTATGCGTTTCCGCTCGCTCAAGAAAATAAAAAAAAACCAGTCAATCCAACTCGCTAAAATTAATAGAATTCTATTAATTTTAGCGAGTTTGATTGACTGGGGTTTTGTTATCTTCTTGAGCGAGCGGAAACGCATAGCATGTATGCCCTTAAAGTCGAAATTGTGCAAAGTTTGAAATTGAAGTTCGGTAGGCGCGAATTAGAACGATATTTATAAAGGCATTAGCTAATTATTAAGGGATTTCTGATATATAATACTTTTCATGAACGAAACAAGAAATGTGAAGAGTGTTTCATTATTTAAAAAAATGATTGTAAATAAATAACTGCTGATGAATTTCGATAATTTATGGTAAATTTCAATTAAACTTCCTTATTACGAACTTTTCCATATCCGCGCATGCGTATGTTGACAAATTTAGTAGTTTACATTAGCTCTCATAACCTGCACAACAGTGAACTTAAGTGCTTAATAACTTCTTTCCTAGTTAAATCCGACGTTGTTTTTTTTTTTTTATCGTATTCGTGTTTAGTGCATCAAAATACGTTATTGTGCAAAGTTTGAAAGAAATCGGTTTGGAGGGCGGGAAACTGCATTTTTACCTTCATTTTTACCTTTTTATTCGATCCTAAGTTGAAGACTTAAGATGTAGGAAGTGGGTAACAGCTTTATTCACTCCTCAAATATATTTTATTTTATGTAAGTTGAAAATAAAATATATCTGAAGACTGAATAAGATTTACTAGAATGTCTTTCGATCCAGTTACATACATCCATGTACAGTCCTTTCTATATCTATGAGCCGAAGCTATTCCAGTGTTGCCTTTGGGCTTAGAACCGGTTACTGCCTAGCCAAATCTGCTCCAGTGTTGCCACCAGTGACAACGTTGCAGTTCGGGGGGGGGGGGGGGGGGTCGCAACACTATTTATGCAAAACTTTAAATGTAAAAGCTCAAATAAAGCAACATTTGAATTTTTAATGTATACATAAAGGTGGCTACCGAGTTTTATAAGCAATTCATATGACACAAACACTTTGCAGAAATGAAACAGAAGTTACTGTTAAGTTTGACTTACCGTTTTAGAGTTCTTAGCGGCTTTCTTTAGGTTTCCAAAAATAAAGTTTTTGCTCTTGGCCAATGCGTCTTCACTTTGTTCAATAAGAGATACATTTTGCCCTTTCTGAGCTACAACCTACAACAATGAAGAAAATAATAACACTTTTTTTTTTTATCGCAGATCCTCTACCAAATTTAATTTCCTTTACTTCTTTTACTTAACGTTTCGGCTGTTTATGAGGAAAAGAATATGTTTCTTTAACATTGGCCTTTTTTAAATTTCGTACAATTACTGTTCTTTTACTATTTTTGATAGAGCGATCTCATTTGAAAAAATCTGTGCTTAAATGGAGTAATTTCTCCTTAGTATAGTGTCAGTTTCTTGTTGTGGTGCCTAATTCTTGCTTCTCTATGAGATTGGATTTAGTATTTTTAAATTCGTTTAAATTAATTGAGATAAAATAATAACTGTTTCCTTTTGAAGCTTTCAAAATAACACTACGGATAAAAACGAAAACGCGAACGCCTGGGAGTCGGACTATTGGTCATTAAAATATAAATTAAAAAATCTATTTACAAATATTTTGAATTTATCTAGGATATTTTAAACAAATTTTCCACAAATGCGGCGTAGAATTCCTACTTTGCCCAAAAAATTAAAAAATCTAAGCAGCTCCAGCGTTACAAAATTTATTTTAATATATTTTAATGAATTTTCTAATGCTAAATGAACAATTTATGCTCTTTGTGTGTGCTAAAATCAAACCTGTGCGATCCCAGAGCCCATCTGCCCGCCACCTATGACTGCCACAGTGTTGATGTGAGAACATGTTGAAATGGAGAACCTCGCTGTCTGCAACATTGTAAAGTACTGAAGATATCCAGGGATAGTACCGCTGATCTAAACTACTTATGCTAATATATTCGTCTGTGGCAGGCCAATTTTATTATGCTAATACACTCTGATAGTGTAGATGGGTCAAGTATGTTTCTTCTCACTTTATCAACACAGACAAAGAACGGGTCTTACTTTTTTTTCAATTTTAACTAGCTAGTCCTTTTTTTCTAAGCTGAAAAAAATGATAACAAGGGAGGAAAGGATCCTATTCACTTTATTTTATTCATGAACTAATCTAAAGTTCTTCTTCATATTTTTTAAATTTAAACCTTCCTCTTTCATATTCAATTTCACCCCCCCCCCCCGAATCTCTCCTGCATTAGCGTCAAAGCAGGTTAAAGAGTCGGGTCTTAGAGAACTGGATCTACACCAGGTCAGAGATCTGGATCAAGGAGTCAAACAGTTTTTGCCAATATGGCGGCGGGATTATCAACGATTTGGGTTAACTAGAGTTATGATATAACCTTTAGCTAGCGAAAACGCGTAGCACTTATATTAATAGCATAATTGCTATGCGTTTCCGCTCGCTACAGGTTATATCAAAAATCTATTCAATCCAACTCATTGATAATATAGATAAAGGATGGTTTTTCGCTGGATAATGGACTGATAAACAATTTAGCATCGCTTCGAAACAGTAGCTTTCATCCTAGCTATTCTGTTGACGCTATCTCGCACAATAACTGAAAAAGTAACAGCAATTGCGTGGGTAAATAAAGCACAAATGAATTTCGTTAATAAGACAAAGGGAGCAAGATGGCTACTATAAGCACAATAGATGATATCTCTGATAGTGATTGACCAATAGAAATGCGTTATCCATGATCCAGATCTCTGAACGAGACCCGACTCTTTAACCTGCTTTGACGCTAATACGTAAGTACCGGATGAATTTATGATTACAATTGAAAGGGTCGGGTTAAAATAGAGCCAAGCTACATTTTTAGCAAATCTTGACTGTAGCTGCTATATGTTGGATATTATGTGGGAGTAACAGTCTATGATGCAAATGCAACTAAAATATAGCTAAAGGCTCTGTATGCTATTTAATCTTGTTACCGCTAACCATTTCAACTAATACCTCCACATAATATCCAACATATCGCACTAGTATTTCTAAAGTGACTCAATTAAAATAAAACATAACTGAAAATGTTTTACACTTTCCTCTGTTGAGGGAATACGTTTAAGACAGGAAGAGTAACACAAGTGCCCTCTGGTGTAGAAGCTCTGAAGCCAGGTGCATGCAGTTTTTATGGTTGATAAAGAGATATTTACATGTCTTTCATACTTATAACTGTAAAACACCGATTTTTGAGTTGTGTCACTTTAGAAAAACTAGTGCGATATAGCAACTAGATTTAAGTTTTGTTAAAAATTGTGCTTGACATTATTTTGCCCTGACCCCTTCAATTGTAAACACAGAAATATAAAATGTGATTGCAGTTGTAATCACAGAAAAATAGTTGCAATTACAGCAATAGTCACAAAAACAGCTGTGATTACTGTCGTAATTATGTTACGTTTCCATTCTGACAAATCCCCGGGACATGTCGCACATTTTCTACGGCTAGTCGCAGAGGTATTTCATTACCTGATGAGGCATTACTGTTGTGTAGTATACGAAGTGCAAATATGGAAGGCGTGGCTGCCTCCGCATCTGTAGTAATGGCAGGGGCATACTATGAAAATCAGAAAAAAAAAGGCGCAAACGGCCAAGTAGGTGGGTTAAAAGTTCTTTTAGCAAAAAGGATCAAGGGACAGCAAAGGAGGAGCAAAAGGACAAAGTAGATTTGAAAATTTTGTTAGAATGATAGCAGAGAATTTCGAATTTTAACTGAATCTTATCGGAGCAGAGATCAGAAAAACCAGGACTTGTTGACTGCCAATAGCCGGCCATACACGAGCATTCTTTCCTGCAGGAAAGATGAATCCGCACGGAAAGAACGCCAGTGTATGGGTAAGGAAGGAAAGCGTGCCGGTCGGGTTATCCCTTCAGTCGGCTCCCTTTGATATTATCCGTTTAGTTTTCCTCTCGTTAGTGGGCGCTCGTCTTTCCTCTCAGATTCCACTGTATCCTGCAGGATTGCGTGTCAGTCCTTACTTCTTAGCTATCAGCTTTTAGCGCGGTTACTCCACCTCTGTGAACTTGGCACCCCACTTTCGAAAAAAAAATATGACAATAGACTCAAAAAATTGCAAATCGTTTGTAGTTATTTGTAGTGAAAAAAATTTCGTTTGTAGTTGCCCCGATTTTGAGAACCGGGGGGTCCAAAAATACCCCGCACCCGACTTCAACCAATTGGAACCAAACCACTTTTATTCGACGTAAAATCGTTTGTAGTTGTTTGTAGTGAAAGAATTTTCGTTTGTAGTTGCCTAGAAAAAAAGTTACAGCCGCTTTATGAATTTTCAAAATGGCGACTTTTTTAGTTTTAGGGGTGCGTGTTTTCTTATGGTCTCAATTCGTTCTAAATCGTTTGTAGTTGATAGTTTTGAAAGAATTTTCGTTTGTAGTTGCCTAGAAAAAAAGTTACGGCCGCTTTATGAATTTTCAAAATGGCGCCTTTTTTAGTTTTAGGGGTGCGTGTTTTCTTATGGTCTCAATACATTCTAAATCGTTTGTAGTTGATAGATTTGAAAGAATTTTCGTTTGTAGTTGCCTACAAAAAAAGTTACGGCCGCTTTATGAATTTTCAAAATGGCGACTTTTTTAGTTTCTGGGGTGCGTGTTTTCTTACGGTCTCAATTCGTTCTAAATCGTTTGTAGTTGATAGTTTTGGAAGAATTTTCGTTTGTAGTTGCCTAGAAAAAAAGTTACGGCCGCTTTATGAATTTTCAAAATGGCGACTTTTTTAGTTTTAAGGGTGCGTGTTTTCTTATGGTCTCAATACATTCTTAATCGTTTGTAGTTGATAGTTTTGAAAGAATTTTCGTTTGTAGTTGCCTAGAAAAAAAGTTACGGCCGCTTTATGAATTTTCAAAATGGTGACTTCTTTAGTTTTTGGGGTGCGTGTTTTCTTATGGTCTCAATTCGTTCTAAATCGTTTGTAGTTGATAGATTTGAAAGAATTTTCGTTTGTAGTTGCCTAGAAAAAAAGTTACGGCCGCTTTATGAATTTTCAAAATGGCGACTTTTTTAGTTTCTGGGGGTGCGTGTTTTCTTATGGTCTCAATTCGTTCTAAATCGTTTGTAGTTGATAGATTTGAAAGAATTTTCGTTTGTAGTTGCCTAGAAAAAAAGTTACGGCCGCTTTATGAATTTTCAAAATGGCGACTTTTTTAGTTTTTGGGGTGCGTGTTTTCTTATGGTCTCAATACATTCTAAATCGTATGTAGATGATAGTTTTGAAAGAATTTTCGTTTGTAGTTGCCTACAAAAAATGTTACGGCCGCTTTATGAATTTTCAAAATGGCGCCTTTTTTAGTTTTTGGGGTGCGTGTTTTCTTATGGTCTCAATACATTCTAAATCGTATGTAGATGATAGTTTTGAAAGAATTTTCGTTTGTAGTTGCCTACAAAAAAAGTTACGGCCGCTTTATGAATTTTCAAAATGGTGACTTCTTTAGTTTTTGGGGTGCGTGTTTTCTTATGGTCTCAATTCGTTCTAAATCGTTTGTAGTTGATAGATTTGAAAGAATTTTCGTTTGTAGTTGCCTAGAAAAAAAGTTACGGCCGCTTTATGAATTTTCAAAATGGCGACTTTTTTAGTTTCTGGGGGTGCGTGTTTTCTTATGGTCTCAATTCGTTCTAAATCGTTTGTAGTTGATAGATTTGAAAGAATTTTCGTTTGTAGTTGCCTAGAAAAAAAGTTACAGCCGCTTTTTAGCACTTTCCTCTGAAGGAAAGTAGCTATTGAGGTTGCACTCATGACGGAATTTTTGAAAAATGTCTTTAAATCTTTATCGATCCTACCTAGTAGACACCGAAAACGACCCCCGTTAAAATTTATATATATATATATATATATATATATATATATATATATATATATATATATATATACACACACACATATATGTATTCTTTTTATTAAAACAATATAAAGAAAGAGTGAATTTTTGCTTACACACAACGTAATACGTTAACTGTTAAATATGCTAACCAATACCTCTTCACTTCCTAACATAAACGTTCCCTCCAATTTACAGCCATGTTTAAAAACAAAACCCTAAAATTCTAATAATGCAGTAGAGCAGACACTCTAT
Organism: Gonocerus acuteangulatus; assembly: GCA_946811695.1. Classification (NCBI taxonomy): domain Eukaryota; kingdom Metazoa; phylum Arthropoda; class Insecta; order Hemiptera; family Coreidae; genus Gonocerus; species Gonocerus acuteangulatus. The sequence goes on from OX328130.1 coordinate 10,133,381, forward strand.
GCCTTCCCGAACATTCAGTCTCGAAGAAGTGAAGCCTCTCATAGAGGAGAATAACTCCAAATATCCAATAACACTCTCTCAACTTGAATCTCTACTGCAGACAACACTTCAGGAGAAAAAGTGTAACTCATTTAACAAATATTTAGGTTATTGTTTAAACCATCATGTCAAATCATCCAAAATTACATATTCTCCAGTGGAATTGCAATGGTTTCTATAGACACTACGAGTACCTAAAAATACTAATAAATGAAAAACAACCCCGTGTGTTATGTTTAGAAGAAACTCATCTACAACCTTTCATGATAACAAACTTGCTTAAAGAGCTGCAAATATTTCGAAGAGGACAAGCCAAAGCTTGGTCGTCCTGGGGCGGTGTCGCTGTATTAATTAAAATCACCATCGTAGCACAAGAAGTACAACTTAAAACAGATCTGGAGGCAATAGCAAATACCCAACTCAGATCCAATCACGATATGTAACATTTATACAGCCCCAACCCATGATTTCTCTTCCGACGACTTACATCAGATAGTGAATCAACTTCCGAAGCCAGTAGTGTTCGTTGGTGATTTTAACGTACATATTCAGATATAAAAGACCGAGCTGCCAATGACCCACTGGGGCAGAGGCAGAATAATTAAAATAAAATAAATAAAATATATTATAATTGAGAACATATGTTTATTGAAAAATAAAGTTGCATTAACAAAGGAAAAAAGTCCGAAAAGTGTTGTTTTTAGACTTTTTCTGACAATTTTTTTAATTTTAGCAGTTTCCACCGAAGGAAAGTAGCTATTGAGGTTGCCCTCATGACGGAATTTTTGAACAATTTCTTCAAATCTCCATCGATCCTACCTGGTAGACACCGAAAATCACCCCCGTTAAAATTTATATATATATCTATATCTATATCTATATATATATATATATATATATATATATATATAGATATATATATGTGTGTGTGTGTGTTAACACGATAGCGGCCAGAGTTTTTGTTTTTTCTTCTAGAAACGTGGTATATAGCGTTCAATTAGCAAACGATTGAACGAGTTCGTTAACCACCAAAATCGGTCCACCGTGAGGGGGCGTTTACCCCGAGGCCAAAACACTAATTTGACTCTGCTTTTGTTATATCTCAACGAAACTTGGTATTCGTAGTGGTAATCTGGAAAGCAAAGTGTGACACGAAGTTTTTTGTATTTATTAAGTAGTGTAGTAGGTACCTTGTGGAAACATAACTCTGGAAGCAAATTAATAATTGAACAGTTACTCATTACAAAATTAAAAGAGAACTATTCATGTTTTTATTTTATTTATGTGGGATATTTTAAGCAAATTGTTCTGGAAACCAGTCTACACAACCCAAATTCTGAGGAAAGTGCTTAGTTATGCAGCTCCTGCGTGACGGACTTTTCTCTCTGTAAGAACCATCCTCGTACTTTAAAGAATATTATAAAAAGAAGAATTAGCGAAATTGGTTCAGCTGCTCTCGAGATTTGCGCTTAGCAACACATTTAGCGATTGATTTTAGTATTATAGATATTTTCTTTTGTTGTTGTTTCTAAACCATTGGTAAAAAATACAATATGTATAGGTTCAAATAAATATTGATTGATTGCTTGTAAATATTTTTTTTTTTTTTGTTGGATTAATGTAACAAAACATACAGGACATTTAACAATACACAAGATAATTGACAGACGAATACTTTTGTATCAATATTGAATTTTATTCATAAAAATCTTCGAAAATAGACGTAGTTTTATCACTAAATTGTGAAAAAACTTAAATAATTTATTTATTTATTTAATAAGGAGCTTGCGAAAGAACCGATTCGCTCTTTTTCATATGTTGGCGGTAGAAATCACTGACAAACCAATTTCAATAAGGTTGCATAATATTTTGAGCATTGAAAATTAAGTTAAAATGGAAAATCATAATTTCTCGAAGTTATATATATATATATATATATATATACATATATTCACAGACATAAACATATATATTAGAAAAATTTTCCTGGAAAAAAGCCTGAAAATTTAAGGTTTTGAAATATTGTGTCCATTACAAACTTAAATAAAATAAATAAAACTTGTAAATTTTTACACGTGCTTTCAACACTTTCTTTCACGCGAATATTATGCGAAACATTTCACATAAATCACAATAACTAAAAACGTTTTTTTCATGTTGTCTTTTTTTTTTTGTGCGTTTTCTTTCATTTTGTCCTCACCAACTGTTATTATTTAATCAATACATTTTCTCAACTTTTGCTGCTAACATTTTGTTGTGAATTCTACACGTAAAATCATTGCCTAATTATCTTTGAGGTAAAACAAAACTGGGAATCTTCGTTTCCGCAAAAACTCCCGCACCGTTACAGCAATGGTTTTTTTCCCGACGTCGATGCCGTCATGCAGTTCCCATTTACCGGATATTCTTTTCACGTAAGCCTGATAGTGACCTACTGTATCGCCAGGAATATAACAGATTGCTCCTGTTAATGTTAAGGATTTATTCATAAATCTAAGTTTTCTTGGCAGTTCCGCGATTGAGAACTCCTTCGCGTATGGATCGGTGTAGCCCAATCGCTTTGCCAACTCCTCCCACTCAAGGGCTTCAATGTCAAGGATAACGTGATTGCCAGGGTAAGATTCACAAGAAATATTTTTGCTTCGACAACGTCGGCAGTGGTTTGGTCTGGGTTCAGTGTACTGATCGATGGCTTTTTGTAATCCACTAGAAATTCCCGAATACAGCGACACAGTATCGAGATTCAACACGGGGGTGATCAAACTTTCTTGAAATTCGCAGGCATCACATTTCACCGTATTCATGGAGGATGGAATATCTGGTAAAATTTTCTTTACTAAAGTTGACAAATTCATTGCACAATTTAATTTGTTTTCGGTGACTGGTAGAATTGCGAATAGGATGTTGGCTCTTGCCGCATATATCTTAGCTGTAGTACCTGATTGGGACAAGGTCTTCACAAAATCAAACACTGTATTGGTCGACATATGTATCAGGGAATTATACTGAGCATTGTCGTAATAAGCCGCGAGAATTAATTGAATTAGAGAGTCGAACGGACAGGTATTGCAAATCTTAATGATACCACGATCAGTCTTTACCGGAGGCAAACTATTACCATTAATCAGCAATGGAATCTGTGATTGAAATTTAGGTTTTTTATGCAATTGGTCAACATTGGTGCAGGGAGTGAAATACTTACCTCTGCGTTTCTTTTTATTCACTTGTCCCCGCCAATCCTCACGTTCGTGTAAGAAAGAGTTATTTTTTTTTTTTTTTTTTTTTTTTTTTTTTTTTTTTTTACGGCGCATCTACTTCTAGGTCATTAGCGCCGACATCCAGGGTGCAGCGAGGAATTTTCCCAGCGAGCCTTAAGATGAGAAAATTCCTGCCGGAGGTGGGAATCGAACCCACCATCTCCCGCTTATGAATCCAGCGTGCTAGCCACTAGACTACGGGAGACCCCAAGTGTTATTATTATCAATATTATTAATAATATTATCATCATCATAAATTTCAGAAGCTTTCTGCATTGAGTCATTGGATATGTTATTCGGTGATGTCTTATTGTTAGTTACGTCGCTCTCTGAAGGAGAACCTGTAACATTCGACGGTGCTTCTTGCTCTTTTGGTAATTCAGAAATATAATTCAATTTTGTTTCAGGCATTGGCTCAATGTAATTTTCAATATGCGAGCTTGTATTAGATGTAAATGCCATGTCATCCGATTTGTCCACAAATACAGCTTTTGACGCTGAATCATGTCCTTTTCGCAATCCACAGATTGAATTTAATAACTTTGTCGTCCCCGAAATAGCTTTTAAATGAGTGATTACAAATTTGTCAACTCGTGTACTTGCGGTCCCTTGCATGATGAGCTTCTTTACTTCGCGGAAATACTCTTCACTGCGAGCCGAAGAAGCGACGAATGAATTTGCAACTACTGCCTTTTCATCATGCGAGAATTTCGATGACATTACTTCTGTCCACAATACCATGTGCCTAGACAATTTCAGAAGGCGAGTTCCGAAAGATTCACAGTAATACGGATTTGGTCGGACACCTTTTTCGCAACTTTGGGAGTAAAGAGTGAGTTCCGCAATATACTTATCCATGGCGCTTCCCGATTCTGCATATTCTGACTCAACCGGATCTTCAAAGTGAACTAGTAGGTCACTATCATCAACGAAATTAGAAATTTCATTGCCAGTTTTTATCGAACGTAGAAGCCTTGCTTCTGCGTTATTGCTTATATTACTTTCTGTGCTTGAGAATGCCACTGTCAGAACGTCTTTACAAAGCTGACTAAACTTGGCAAGGGTTTTCGTGGTGCTCAATAACCCAACGCATCGAACAAAAAATTCCTTGACACCAGGTACACTTTTGTTGAAGCAGGGCCAGCGGCAGACCATTTTGATCAAATGCGCAATGTCTATTCTGATCACGCATAAGTTCTGCTTCGACATAGTACCTGATAATACGTGCATGCACTTATTAACGTACGAAAGAAGATCCGTATTATTAAATGCCATGGAAACTGCATTGAGCAATGCTAGGGAATAGTCTGTGACAATCTGATCGGGTCATTTCGCTCCACTACGTAACCATTCTCTCATCCAGTACGATAAAATGTTAGCGTCGTGCTTTTCGGAAACCATTTGAAAAAGTGGCAAAATTTTCCCACCGATCCCACAAACAGCGTGGTACAGAAAGATAACATTTTTCGATCCATCAGGTTTAAAAATTGGTTTTATTACTGAACCAGTAGCATCAATACTGATGCTGCCGGTCATGTGGTTTCGATGCAATTGCTGATACAAAAATATCTGCTCAGGTGACCAATACATAAGATAAAACTTATCTAGAGCAAGTTCCTTCAAACAGCCAGCGTATTTTGAATCGTACTTTAGCTGCAGAAGTGATAAAATGGGATTTTTAAAATTACCAACCCCTAATTCGGCATCTTTGCTCTGTTGCTTTGCCTTACGCAAAACGTTTTCAGAATAGATATTCGCAGGTTCAATGTCTCCGAATTCCATCGTACGTTCAGCTTCATCTCGGCGCCACATGTATGTCGATTTTCCCCGCAATTGTTCGCAAACATCTCGCCTTAGATTCCCCCGCAATTGCCTTTTTTTCGAATGCGCAATACCGTGAGTATCAAACGTCGAAACCACCATGTTTAATCCATTATTATTTGGAGGGCTGACACTGTACAGGTTAAGAGGTGTTTGGCATTCGGAACATTTTCCTGTAATTTTAAGAAAAATATCCCCAGGAAGATAGTTAATTGCCGCTTTCTTGAATTGGAATGCACAAGGCAATTTCAATTCATTCCAAACAATTTCGTAAATAATCGAAGCCCAACCAGGCTTTAAGACATTATACGGCCGTCCTTGATATAATCTCATTTCGGGAGCAATGTTTATCCACGCATCATACGGAATATGAATTTGAGATTTCAGGGATGCTAGGTCAGTGTGACAAAATTCGGTTGACCAATTCGAGTCGCAACTATCTTCTGTTTCCAGATTACGTTTTTTATCGACTGAACTGATTCTATGACCGCTAATTTTGTCGCCTATTTTATTTCTGTTTTGACTAATGTATAAGTAAACATAATCTTTGCTAAAACCGTCTCCAAGTAATTTGGATGCAACCTGCCAAACAGGATCATTAAAAGGTAAGACACTTTCTCCACAAAAAAAAAATCAAATCCTTAAGGGTGTTAAAAATTTCATCTGGAGATTTTCTGGGCCTTCGAGGCATCTTTAAGAAATAATTTTTCCCCGGAAAAGAGATATAATGTAATATATGATAAGTATCTCTACCGAAGGACAATGTGTAAAAGACGGTAATTAATATGGAATATTTGTCAGGTAGGAGTTCCCCTGCCAAAGCGTCAAATAACCAGGCTGTCAGAAAGTTGGGAAACAAGGAACGAAATAAGCAGTAGACACAGCAAAGTCTGAAGCTAGAATGAAAGAATATCATAGGAGACAGCCTCATCCCCTCTCCACCCAAATCAGGAAATCCTTGAAGCATTAGGGGAAATCTCATCCCCACTCCCCCTTATGTCTAACGTCATCCGTACTATACTCACCCCCCACTCCATCATGCATCCGAACTTACCCGAATTGAGAAACAGGTACTACCATTAAGTTAGTAACCCAATGGCTACTACTAAAACCTACAAAATATTTCGAATGCCTATGATAAAGGTGAAAAAATCTCGCACCCCTGAAAATAAAAAAGTCGCCATTTTGAAAATTCATAGGGCGGCTGTAACTTTCTTTCTAGGCAACTACAAACGAAAATTCTTTCAAAACTATCAACTACAAACGATTTAGAACGAATTGAGACCATAAGAAAACACGCACCCTTAAAACTAAAAAAGTCGCCATTTTGAAAATTCATGAAGCAGCCGTAACTTTTTTTCTAGGCAACTACAAACGAAAATTCTTTCAAATCTATCAACTACAAACGATTTAGAATGTATTGAGACCGTAAGAAAACACGCACCCCTAAAACTAAAAAAGTCGCCATTTTGAAAATTCATAAAGCGGCTGTAACTTTTTTTCTAGGCAACTACAAACGAAAATTCATTCACTACAAACAATTACAAACGATTTTACGTCGAATAAAAGTGGTTTGGTTCCAATCGGTTGAAGTCGGGTGCGGGGTATTTTTTGACCCCCCGGTTCTCAAAAACGGGGCAACTACAAACGAAATTTTTTTCACTACAAATAACTACAAACGATTTGCAATTTTTTGAGTCTATTGTCATATTTTTTTTCGAAAGTGGGGTGCCAAGTTCACAGAGGTGGTTACTCCCTACCTCCAAAGGGAGAACCCGCTTATGAGGTTGACCTCATGACGCCATCCCGAAGTGCCGACTAGAAATTTTCTCGTTTCAGACCCCATAGATCACGAAAATATAGGTGGTTCAAATTTGTAATTATATATATATATATATATATATATATATATATATATATATATATATATGTGTGTGTGTGAGTGTGTGTGTATATATATTTATATATATGCTTGTCTGTTCGCGCTCTAGCAAGTTCAAAAATGGCCCGATTTTGATGAAATTTCGTACAAAAATCTGTCTTCTAATTTGAAAGGTCAAGTTCGTTAACCAGCAGAATCCGCCCACGGGAAGATCGTGTTTGGGGCGAAATTTGCGCAAAAAAAATCGTAACGCTTACGTTTTTGAGTGCATATGCTGGCAGGTACTTGTTTTATAGGTTTCTTAACATAGGAAAACGAATGAAACCATTTTCAAGGCGATATCTGTAACCATTCCTGAGAAAAGTGGAATCAATGTTTTTGTAAGGCATTATTTTTTTATGGGTACTTAGAATCGCGGGATTCAATTGAAATATTTTCTACATCTTGGAAATCAATCCCAACTAAGATGTTTAAATTTTGGTTATATTTGGAGTTAAGGAAGTATGCGAAAAAAAAAATTTTATTAATAGACATAAAAAGTTTTCGGATCTTCATACATTTTTCGTAAATATCTCGATAACGGTTGGGAAATCGTGGTAAGTGGAAGGTGACCATTCGAATGCTTATTAAATTCTCTACATAAAAGTTTCTGAAGCAATATTCGATGGGGCAACGTCAATCAGAGATATAAGCGCTTAAATCTTAAAAAGTGTTTGTGTTGTTTTGAAAGGGTTTATCTGACTTTTTAGTTGGTTGTTTTTTGTTTTAAATTGCATTTATCAGTAAAATTAGTATTTTTATTTATTTTTAGTATTTAGGAAGCACGTATTTACAGTTGATTATAACAGTAAAACGAATTTGCTAGTAAAACAAGATAGTTAAAATGACAACTAATTTTTGGTTGTTTAGAATAGAGCCTCTCAGCAGTAGTCGAAGAGTAAGTACGTTTTCAGTACATAATGGAATTGACTTATACAGATTAAGAATTATCCGCTTCTGTGTAAGTGTGCTACTGTCAGTTTTTTGTGATTTGTGATGCTAATCGATTCCATTTCTTCGAGAAGTACGTAACCGCGCTTAGATGATGCAGTTCCTGCGAGTCGGACTTTTAACTTTGCTTATAGCTATGGAGACACTGCGTCAAATATTTCTATGGCTTTAAATCTTATATATATATATATATATATATATATATATATATATATATATATATAGCAATATATTTCCATTCACGTTTGAATGCTGAACAATTTAAAAAAAAATTAACTCACTATCATTAAAATTAACAGTGTTATAGGAAAATATGTAAAAGTATAGATTGTTGCCAGATGTCTATTAATGATGTTTTGCACATTTTTAAGAATTTTTAAAGTGCTGCGTTTCAAAAACTAATGAACATAACAACATAAAAGTTGGTACTTTTACTCATGTCCATTACTACAATATAGTCACCAAGTTTCATCAAAATTTGACAACCTTGGGTGTCGAAATGCATTTTGGCTGGATGATTTGGCTTGGAATATCCCAAAAGTAAATACCCTATTCAATTCGTAATTTTTTTAGTTGTGTTAATAAATTATAAAACATCTTCTTAAGATTATTTATACCAGGGTTCGAGAAAATTCAAATTACCTTGTATTTTTAAAAAGTTTAAGTTAAACTTACATTTTTTAAATTTTACTTGTAGTTTTTATTGAACATGAACTTTTTCATTAGGAAAATGTTTGGATAAAGTTAGGTATTTTAAAAATTGTATCCAAATAACTTTTTTCATAAAAGTTCACTACAAACATTTGTTGTAGATTACAATTTTTTAAATACATGAATTGATTTTAAAACACAAAATTAATTTTAACAATTTGAAATCAATAACTGATGACTGATGGAATGTAATATAACTATATATATATATATATATATATATATATATATATATATATATATATAACATATGTAATGTAATATATATATATATATATATATATATATATATATATATATATATATATATATATATATATATAACATATGAAATCTAATATATATATATATATATATATATATATATGTAATATAAATATATATACACCAACTGACATGGCAGCTATTGCTACCACTTTCCTTAGGTCCATCTTTAATCCTGCGGGATTGGATGAGAGGACACGCTTTCCCTTCAAAGGACAGCAATCCTTCTGAAGGCGAGAGGAAAGCCCCCATACACGAACACTCTTTCCTGCCGGATAGATTTCAGTCAACAATCCTCACGGATTGCTATTTCTCGTTAGTGGGCACGAGAGGATTATATTCCTCTCGCTGTTCCTTACGGATGGAACGGCGGGATAACTTGAGAGGAAAGAATGCAGGAAAGTCTTGCCGTTAGTGGGCACGAGAGGATTATAATCCTCTCGGCCTTTCCGTAAGGATTACACTGAAAGGAAAGAACGTTGGGAAAGAATGCTCGTGTTGGGGGGGGGGGGTGGTTAATCCCTCCTGGTGAAATGTTAGTTGTTACCCTACGTTTAGTAGCTAAAAGAGATAGCTACAGTTCTATCAAGTAGCTACTCAGAATCTCTAAGTCTGCCATTTCAAGATAACACAACGAAAGCGAAGAATAGACACGTTTTAGGTTTTGTCGACACTTAATAGATACAGAATTTCTATATCTATGGGAAAAGCGTATACATTATATTATACAATCTAGTCTATGATTTTCGCGATGTCCAATATGTTTGAAGAAGAACGAAAAAAATTTTTTTGACGTAAGTAATCAAATTAAAATTGTTTTTCTCTCAACTATGGAACTCAAATGCTTTTTGGAAATCTTATCGGCCGTGAACTTAAATTAACATAGAGCTGTTATCTTTAGAAGGTTACCGGGGTGGTTATGAAGGTTATGTGTTTTCGACGCATGCTTAATCTTATCGTACATTTGTATTCAATGTCAGCTTTATTTTGTTCTCGATAAGAACGTTTTCCTTAACTCTACCTGTAATAGTTTTTCTGCTTTCTGGACTGCAAAATGAATCTTGGAAGCAGCAGACTCACATTTTCTAAACTGAAGTATTTTTCGGGAGTTTTGCAGTGCAATTTTTCTCAACTTAGATGTAATTTTGTGCCTAAAACTTCCCCAATAAAAGCTGCTATTATAAATATCAAATCTCGGGCGTTTTTTGGCTCAAATCTGAGCTTTTCAAGTGCAGTTTCACATGAGTCTCCATTCGCTGATGTTAACTTAGAGTCCATTACTCAGGGAAATGAGGAATTGCTGAAGAAATTAAAAGTTATCATTTTAGAAGTTGAAGTTATGAGGCAGGAAGGATTGAAAGTTCCTTCTGTAATGGATGATAGTAGGTGGTCAGAATTATTGTGTCTGCCTACCCGGTCACAAAGGCTTAAGACATTAGCTTTTTGGTGGCTTAATGAAAAAAAGAAAGAAAGTTTTAAGCAAAAGAAGGAAGAAGCTCGTTTGAAGCGTGAGTCATATAGAGCTGAGAGCGAAGAAATCAAATCTGACCACATTCATTATGGTTTAGGCGGTTCTACAATTTTCCTAAGAATTTATGATTCTACCATTGACAATTTTCATAACTCAGCCTTGATTCGGTCAATGATGTTTGGGCAAAATTTGGTGATAGATTGCAGCTATGATGAGTTTATGAACCCGAAAGAAGCTTCACTTTGTGCAAAACAATTGAAAATTTTATTTGCTGACAATCGTCTCAATGAAGACCCGTTTAACATTCATTTTTGTAATGTCAATAAGACGGGTCACGTATTTCAGAAACTGCATAAATATATTCCGACGATGTACGATGATGCATTCCCCATGAATATAACTGAAAAGAGTTATTTAGAACTATTTCCTAAAAAAAATGTAGTGTATTTGACTCCTCACTGTAGAGAAGAATTAAAACAATACAACTATGATGATGTTTACATTGTTGGTAAGAAATCATTCCTAGATTGTTTTCTTCTTGTAAGATCTTATAATATTTATTGAACTTCATTACTGCAAACTTTGTTCAAATGATTTTTTGTGCTTACAATGGTTGGATTTAAAATTTAAGTACTCCCAATATGACAGAAAACAGTATTTGATCTATGAAAACAAATTTCAAGAACGATGCTGTACAAACTCAATGTTCATGTCGGGTAGAAATTATTATTCGCAAATAATAATGTTTTTACGACAAAAGTATAATTTGTTATTGTTATTAATCCGTCTTTTGTCTCCAGCAGAGTTTTTTTTAAGTGTTTGCATCTTTCATTGCTCTATTGTTTCGCTTGTTGACAAGACCATTCACCATAGAGGCTTATATACTCCTTAACATTTTTTCAATATGAACTGTTTTTGTTATTTATATAGCTTTTGTCTGCATTTTTATTTTTGTTTTTTTCGGTGTATCAACAATTGGGCTCTTAATGCCAAACTATATATAGGTTTCCACTCTTTTAAAAAGCCAGCAACACGTTGTCGGTCACCTATTCAAGTACTGGACACGTCCGACACTGCTTAACTTTGGTGATCAATGGGAACTGGTGCATTCTATGTGGCTATGGCTTTTTTCTGCATTAACTAAAATATTTATCTGGGAAGAAACCTTAAGCAGAATGATGTTTCTATCTATTGAATTATAGTGGAACAAACTATTCAACATACAACAAATTCTTGAAGAAAGTGACAGCAGTTGCTCCTCAAAATGTTTTAAATTATAAGTTTATATTGGCAACGTTTTGAACCTATTCAGGTTCCAGGCATCTTACATTAATTTGTGTTAAAGTAAGTTTATGTTATGGATGAGTTAAATTCACACTGTGAGAGTGATTATAAATTAATTTTGATTATAATGGTGGAATCGATTTTTTTGATCAGCTTCATAGAATCTTTTAGGGGAATCCAAAAAGTATTTTTTTTTTTTGCAACACATAAGGGATAAGTACATAAAAACACAAAAAGGGTCAAAAGGACATGATCATTTTTATAATTTACACACTAAAACTTTATACACAAAATGCTTTAAAGATTCATTTTGTTTAACATTTCTTTATGTACGTTCCCGAGTATTGTCTGTATCCCTCTTGAGCATCTAACAGCTTGGTTAGCATTTTGGCGTTCCGGCAACTACCGAATTTGAGGTTTAATGCTGAATAACAATACAAGCAATAGGTATTCAAGAAAACAGTTTTGCAAAAAGAAAAAAAAAATTAATAAATTAAAAATACTAGATATGATAGCATTTTTGAGTATCAAAATCCATGGGATACAGTCAAAAAAATCCTTTTATTTGGTCGCAGACCTGTCTGCTTTTTAAAAGTGAACGTGTAATCTATTAAAGCAAATTTCAGGTGCGATGGTGGACAAAGTTAATGTCGATCCGCTCTCATTGGGTAAAGCGAAATCTCTTGGACTTAGAATGGCCAGACTTCCATTGGACCGATATCTCGACTGGGGTGTTGGAGGAAAATCACTAACCATTGACCAGATGATACTAATTTTATCAGAGCTGAAAGCCTCTCAAGATTGGAGAAAGGCTCTGCGATACGTGCCTAGAAGGAAACTTAAAAACGATTGTTATCAAACTAAGCCCCCAAAGTTTAAAAGAGATTTCAGGTAAAAGATATTATTATTTTTTTTTTTATTTATAAGTAGCTCTATACGTCATTTACAATTTAGTAACAAAAAAAAAAAAGAATGTTAGATCAGTGAGTTGAGCCATGTAATCATAAATAAAATTACTGTCCCTAGGCCTGAAAAGCCTTTAATTGTACTGACCACACTAACTCCATAGTGTGGGGATTTGGTCGAAAATCAGGGAGTCCTGTTTTTTTTTTTTTTTTTTTTTTTTTTTTTTTTTTTTTTTTTTTTAAATACTATTTAGTTATATTGTCATTATAACTTGATGATTTTCTTATTTTAATATTCTCATAAAAGGCTCTGACTACCTCGGAATAGTCTGTGATCTAAATTCTGACCCTAGAAGATAAAATTATAAATGCACGCCTGAGTTTCAACGCCATCCCCTCCAGTATAGGATTCACGTGCTTTATTACTTTTGCGATGACTTAATATCTTACAAATCACATAAAATTAATTTGTCTTCTGAAGATTAATAAATTTTAACACGTTCGTGCCCAGTGTCATGGCATATGCGACCGAGAGATGTGTTCTGTGGGCCCAGCGTTGTGGTGTGTGCATCAGCAGATAGCTTGACTTTTTTTCTATCCCCACTACTCCAGGCCTTGTCCCTTTGTATTTGGTTCGGGACCTGATTATGTTATTCTCGATTCTGTTTGCGGGTCTGGTATCGTTTGATACTGAATCCGCCAGAAAAATATCTTCAGCGGGTCCGCTGCCGTCATGTATTTGTCACTTAACTAAATTGTAATTAATCCTCTAAAAGTAGATAATTTCAAAAGTTTCTTCACTTATTTATTTTTTTATGTTTGCCTAAATAACTATACAAAAAGAAAACTTGGGTCCTGAAGGAAATTTTTTTCGAACATGTCGGTCCTAAAAGCGTTAAAATATTTACATAATGATAATATTAAATGGTTTACATTTCTGCTATCAAAGAGCTATAGGTGTACCACGAAGAACCGCTCGTGTGGGGAGGGCCTACCGTTCCTCCGTCCCCGCCCCTCCTGACTCGTTTGTGTCTGGTATTATAGGTGATAAGCAGTCAGGGAAAAATTGGGATTTGGCTAGGAAACATCAATACGATTTTTGTAAAAGTCTGTATTGAGGACGTTTTTGATTATCTGTCCATACTGAGTTCTAGGTAAAAAACTATTTTTCACTTACCTGTTTGTAATGTTCTATTACTATGATTCATATAAACATTTATCCAAAGACTGATAGAAGAACTGTGTAGTTTAGTAACCCCATTAATTTGGGCAGCCTCACTTTAATTTTTAATAAAGTGTTCTTTCTTTCTTTTCGGTTTTAACGACAAAATGTTCATATAAATGATTTTTATTCGTAGATCTACCATATTTCTTTATTGGTTTAACTATTTTGTTTATTGATTCATAAAACAAAAGTGGCATATGTGTTTTGTCTTTTAGATGATGAAGGCTACCAAAGAGTAGCCGAAACGTCCTCAATACAGATTTCACAAATATCATATTCATGTTTTTCTAGCTGAATCCCAACTATTCCCTGACTGCTTCAGTACATTTAAAGTTGTTAAATTAATAAATAAAGATTATTTAAAAATCCTTGTAAAAATTTGTAATTTATAAATATACTTTTTCAGAAAATTACTTGGCTTGTCTCATTGATCTTCCATCTGGATATATAGTTTTTTTTTTTTTTTTTTTTTTTCATCATTTGCAATTTCTTTTATATCGTTTAAATCTAATATTTGTTATTTCTTATTCAGGATGCTCAATTTGTAGTCTGATGAAGATATTGAGGCTAATGGGATACATTTTGGAAAGCATGGCTTATGTCCACCTCTTCATTCCTAGTTTACAAACTGTTTCTAGTATTACTTTTAATAAAAAATAAAAATAACTGTCTGTCTTCATCAATGATTAGTTTTAAGTAATGTGGTGTCTTAATTTAATTGAGCATTTTATTTTACAATAGATGTACAATTCTATTAAAATTTTTTCAGACATAACTGTTGTAAGCACTTTCACTATCGAACAATTAAATTGTGAATGAAAATGTGTTTTATTTTTGCCATAGTTTTGGCTAACCTTATTTTAACGGGTGGCCAAACAGGGTGCCTGCTGCACAAAAAAGTCACGGATATGTCATGAAATTGAAAAAAGGGTATATATATATATATATATATATATATATATATATATATATATATATATATATATATATATATATATATATATATATATATTGTTTTGATTATTTTTTATTTAAAATAAAACAATTTTAATGTTGTGATTATTTATTATTTAAAATAAAACAATTTTAAATACTTTAATAATTAAATTGATTTAATCTCAGGGATAAAAGTTCCGAGTGAATGAAGAATATAATATTTATTTTTAGACAATTCCGAAATACAAAACAATATTAAAATACATACAAATAATAATAAAAGAATTAACAATTACAAAAAAATAATTTTACCTCTGAATTAATTTACTTCCAATAAAACTTCAATATACTTCACTTCAGTAATTCCTTCTTCAAGGTGATACGCTTTCTTGCCAGGTCTCGTGCATAGAATGGATATATTGAAATTCTGGATGTTGTTGTCTTCTCACTTCGTCTTCTATGATAAATAACGATAGACTGCACTCTGTATTCTCTGTGGCTAGCGATAGACTCTAGCTCCGCACTATTTGGTGGCTATCGACAGGCTTGACTCCGTACTCCTTGGAGGATAGCTATGGACTGACTTGACTCCGTACTCCTCGGATGATAGCTATATACTGACCACTGTACTCTACAACTGCTAGGAATAGACTTGACTCTGTACTCCTCGGAGTATAGCTATAGTCTGACTTGACTCCGTACTCCTCGGAGGCTAGCTGTGGACTGACACCTTGCTAGCGGGAAAGTTGGCGTCCTTTATTTCCAACTTCCGCATTTTTGCCGGTTTATATATAGAAATAATAATTATATTTTTGTAATACCAAATAATTTATTTATTGTCACCTGAATGTACATTTAATATGTATATTGTACATCAGTATTGTCTAAAATATTATTAATTTAAAATGTATATAATACAATGTTATTTGTATTTTATGGTTTGTGCTTTGCGCGGGCTTTTCAAACTATCGATGGTTATTTAAATTTTAAAAATATTTTCGTGAATATATATATATATATATATATATATATATATATATATATATATGTCCTTACAATATATATATATATATATATATATATATATGTGTGTGTGTGTGTGTGTGTGTGTGTGTGTGTGTGTTTGTCATCAGGTTGATATTATAGGTCGGGTTTCCTCCCTACAAAATTTTGAGAAAATATAACTCAAAAGAAAAAAAAATATTGAATATGATAGAAACAAAAGATTAATTATGTAAAAAATGTTTAATGTTTATTTCTATTAATGGGTCGAGCCTTAATTACAGTTGGTAATTTATTCACATTTTTTTCTTCTGGTCTGAAATGTTCTGTTGCTTTTTCGTCAAGAACTCCTAGGTATCTAATAGGCTTAATATCCTCCAAGTCGGATTCAGTTTCAGTCTGAATTTCTTCTGCAGATTCTGAATCTTTTTCTTCTTCTGGACACCAGTAATACTGCTCATTGTCAAATATGTGGTGAGCAGTCACCTCTATAAAAATAATATATTTCAATAATATTATGATATATCACATATCCTAAAATATAATAGTTATTACAGGTATATAATAAGCAATTATAAGGTATATATAAGGATTATGATGAGATTGAAGACTTGGCACTTAATAGGTTACTAAGAAAACAGAGGATGAAGAAATTTAGTAGTGAATGTGCGACAATCTGAGGGAAACATTCCCGATGATTCCGGTATTTCGGAGCAGGGAAGGCTTTTAGAGGTCGGACAAGAGAGATAGTTGAATTCTGTTTTTTATATTACATTTCCACAGCGTGCCTCATTCCCACATCCAAGGCTCCTAATATTTTCTCGGCCGCTCTGGAGTACATTTTCAGGGGAGATTTTGTTCTAATTAACTCAGGATTTGCTGAGGTATATTACTAAAAGTATCACTATTGCTATATTTATAAATATTTCTCATAAGTAATAAATAAATCAGTATAATTATAAAAAAAAGTATATATGAGTACCACTAAAACTCAGAAATGAGTCATGATACGATCAAGGAGTTGTATGGCTTGTTAACCCTTTATCCCTCGTCCATGAAGAAGGGTTTTAACCGAAGGACATGTGACTTATTTTGAAGATTTAAGGGCTGGAAGTTTCGCCCTCTAGAAATTTCTTGAAAATTCAAAACTATTTGGGAGTTTTCCACATCATTTTAGAACATTCGGTGGGGATACCAATTGGTAGGGAGAAATATAGAAAAATTTTCAAAAAGCACAACTTCAGTCCCTGTTACATTGAGAATAGATATGAGTATAGAGGAAATGTACATCATCGTTACCTTCACCAGCTGGAAGCACAGATGCTGTTGGTGTTAATTCTTTTATCATGTTATCAATCTCTTCAGGTTCAATGAGTTCTTCATGTTTTTCTAAATCCTCTACTATTTCTTCTTCAACTTCTACTTCTTCGACAGCTAGAGTTGCATATACATTTCTTACCCTATAAAAAATGAAAAGTACTTAGTTACTAGAAGGTAGAAATTGTGAGGGTTTGGGGGATTGTTCGGTCATTGTGTCTTAATAAAACTAGATTTTATATGTGAAATGGGTCTTATTATTTGCTGATGTTTTGGCTTGAAATTCAAGCCTTCATAGGGGCTGTAAAGCAAGTAGGACAGAGTAAATACTAATTATATATATATATATATATATATATATATATATATATATATATATATATATATATATATATTGTGGTGTTTTGGTTCGGCAAGGAAAAGAAAATTAATTATATTTAAAAATTATTATAGAAAAAGTTGACTTAGAAAAGTTTATATTATATTTTCATTATATCTCAGGGTTCATTTAAAATTACCAAACTCACCACATACGGACTTACGAATAAAACCGTTTGAATAATTGAATTAATTTAATAAATTTCCTGAAAGAAAAGCATGAGAAATATATAATTAGAACCACTTCTTACCATCTGTCCTTTTATGTGTTGAGACCATATTAAATACCAGGAGAAAGGTTCATTATAAATAAAATAGAGTTGGAAATAATTGACTTATATTGAATAAAAAATATATAATTTATGATTTGGCATGGCTGTGATATAAAAAGAATATAAAAAATTGCTTGACTCACATAATTGTATCAATGTTGGGTTATTTAAGAAATGTTAGTACATAATTAAAATATTAATTTATATATTAAAAGATAAATATTGGCCATTATTAAATTTTAATTGAAGATTGGCAGTGAGTGAGTTATACTCAGCTTATTTTACGGATGATGTTCTGGAAGTGAAGAGGCAGACTGCTTGTAGTTATGTTGAGGAGAATGATGGTCGGCTGCTAGATCTTGGAGTTGTGTCTGACCATCATGTCCAGGTGAAGTGAGCTTGGTGTCGGCTGACCAGCTGGTTCTGCAGCGAGACTGTGGGTCCTCTGCCTCTGGTGCTCGAATGGGTGTGCTCTGGCCCTTGGCTGGCGTTGAAATGAGAACGAGTGGTGGGGGAAGGCCCTTTTTATAGAGGCGTTACTCCCACCACACCAAGGGTGTTTGTCTTCAGCGATCGCCACCTCGATGTTCAAAGTGCATTTTTGGAAGCACATCTATTCTTATCTTCCTGGGAACTTGTATACCTTATCGCTCCTAGCCGAGATATTTGGACTCTTTTATTTCACACTGCCTTTTTTTTAAAAAAAATAAATACTGCCAAACTAAGCACTGCCAATTGCTATCTCTTTTATTACTTTTATTTATTTAATTGATTGACAAAGGAGAATATTTGTGATGGACTTATGGAATATAACTTAGCCTTTATTTTGAATAGGAATGCTACTCTTGGCTATGCCAGAAACTGACTCTTTCTAGAGCACCCCCTTTTAGATCATTACAATATATATATATATATATATATATATATATATATAAACAAAAAATATTAAAAAAACAGAAAAACATTATACAGTAAGTGTGTGCTGTAGCTAGAGCTTAAATTATAGGTAGATCAATACTGGTTTAAGACCTAGATGGGTAATATGGATAGAGATATAAAATTAACCAGTACATTATGAATATAGGCTTACCGATGAGAACATGGAGGACTATGCCTCAAGGATGCGTAATCATTTCTGACTGTGGTTGATCAAGGTAAGTTTGGGGGAGGAGGAGTTTTTGACCATCCATTAAGTCGAGGGTAGTAGTAGAGGATCAAAGGATGGAAGGCGGTGACATAAAAGTGTTGTGATAATGGAAGGGAGGCAGGTATGAAGGGTTTTTATTGCAGGCAGTATAGAGTTTTAGCAAGATGTTTTTAATATATAGAAGATGTTGGAGTAGGTCAACGATCTCCTCTCAATGAAGTACTAAGTTATTTATTTGTTCTGTAATAAGAGCTTAATAAATAGTTAAAGAATTCATACCAATCCTAACATACTCGTCTTGGACGTTAACTGTACAACATCAATTAAAGAGCCATGCGATCAAAATGAGATATTTGAGTGGAAGGCAAGATATGGAGATATATGATTTTGAATGTGGTTATATGGAGCTTTTGGAAATCAAACCTGTTGAGTATGTTGACTAACATTAACTCCCTTCTTTTGGGCACATTCTTCGATTGCCTGGAGACCCGGTAGCCAGAAAGTCATACGAGGCATGAGTAGAAGGAAGAAGATGCCATGGAAGACAAAGAAAAACTTGACAGGAAGGAGTGAATGAAGCATTTCAAACTCATAAGGAAACTATTTTAAGTTAAAGCAATTAATATCTTACCTCTTTGTTGCTTCATTCAAAACAGCATTCACCCACGGTCTGAGCTCTTTCTCGAGGTATTTTTTCGACTTCCCACCACTTGACTTGAGAAGCTCTATTGAAAGAATTCTATAAGCTTCAGTCATAGCTTCAGAAAAACTTTTCTGGAGCATTTCTAGTGTATAACCATCCTAGAAAATAAACACATTTCCTCTTAAAAATCAGTCCCGTAACAGGCAACAAGGGCCCAAAGGGGCAGATACTGTAGAGGTATCTGATTCTTGACAGTACGGCACACTAGGGAGATAGTGTGGTCAACACTATGCTCTGGCCCGCCTGATTTTCCCCTTGGCTACTTCGACTGCTAGAGTCATTAGCACCTAAGGTACCCATTATTAATTAAATTAATTAAAGGCTGGGTGAGCCTAGGGACGATCTGGGACCCCAAATTTCCTCTTAAAAACACTGAAAATTACTACAATGTTCAAAGAGTGAAATTGCAGTACTTTTATTCGAATGAATATGTTCAGGGAGCACTTTTGGCACATAACAATTGAAGATGTTTGAATGTGGTTTCATTCGATTCTTTATATCTAAATACCTATAACAAAATGTACATCAATAACAACATCATAACCAATGTTAATTTTTACGAGCCCGACCCAGGTATCCATAATCCGTAGCTCTCTCGACACTGATAGTTAATTTTTCCGACAACTAGTGGTAAAAGAAATAGCTTAAGCTGTCCTCAGTCCTTGTTTAATAGCCCCAAGGCCAAACTCCTGGAAAAGTAAGCCATAGGGAGCCGGTAAACGAGAGGGGAGGGTCAGACTGGTGTAAAAGTCCTTTGTTCCAGGGGCACAGAAGCTCTCGACTGCTGTACAAGTCCTTCGTTCCAGGGGCATGGTGAGCTTCGACTTCTACAGAAGTCTTTAGTAAGGAGAGGGTTAACAATCCTAACCATTTGTGTTAACAAAGTATTTTTGTATCTTTCTCGAAAATTGGAGCTAAATGTGCAGACATGTACAAAACAAGATAAAGCAATAAATTTAAATGGATCCTTCCCAACCTCTTGTTTTACTCCAACCTTTTTTTTATCTGACTAATATGCAAAAACATGAAATTTATAAACAAATTAAGTTTTTTTTAATGTATTTACATCCGTTGAAAACAAAATTATAATGACAGTCCCTCAGACCACTGAGACGAACAGTAAGACACTGGTGTAGTGTGGTACCTCTGAGATAGGTAAAAAAAAGCTATTTTGGTTCCGGCACAAAGAAGAAATCCTGAATTCCTGAAGATGTTTTGAAACATACTTTTATGATACCAGATACCAACATGATAGATAACAAGGGTACTCTGCCACTACCCTACTACTGTTTTTTTAGAATATTGCCTATTATTTGTTCAGAAGAACCAATCAACATCATAGAGCTGGTGCCCTATAAGATGTTTACACCTTGGCAGCGAGCAGTGTGGGCTGGCCGTCCCTGCAGTGCAGCAATGTCTCTACCTGGCTGGGCCCCTGATACTCCTCTCTATGCGCGTAAACATTTTCATATAATTTCCTCCCATAAAATTTCAAATTGTAGGAAAACTTTATTTTATTATTTATTTACGTTTTCTTTTTAGCTCTAAATATTTAGATTGAACTATGTAATTATATGCTCCAATAAATGTTTATATATACTATATTCTTTAGTACAAAAAATAATTTTTTTTTTTATATAGATACTAATCAAAGAAACCAAATAAATAAATAACCTCTTTTTTTATTAAAACATCTTCCTTTTCGATTTAGGGCTTTGGATCTAACATTGGCGGAGTTAATTTTTTTTGAGCCAGACCCAGGTATCCCTAATCCCTATCTCTCTCGTTACAAAGAGTTAATTCTCCCGACAACTAGAGGTGAAAAAAAAATAGCTAAAGCTTCCCTTAGTACTAGCTTAATAGCCGCTAGGTGAAAATCCTTGAAAAGGGGTAAAAGAGAGAGGAGGGTTGGACTGCTGTACAAGTCCTTCGTGCTGGGGGCCCAGCAGCTCTCGACTGCTATTCAATTCCTTCGTTCCAGGAGCATAGCAGCTGTCGACTGCTAGTCAAGTCCTTCATTCAAGGAGCATAGCAGCTCTCGACTGCTAGTCAAGTCTTTCGTTCCAGGAGCATGGCAGCTCCCGACTGCTAGTCAAGTCCTTCACTCCAGGAGCACGGCAGCTCTCGACTGCTAGTCAAGTCCTTCATTCCAGGCGAACGGCAGCACTCGACTGCAAGTCAAGTCCTTCATTCCAGGAGCACGGCAACTTTAGCTTAGCTTAGATGATTATCATTTGGAAAAACTTACCTGAAGTATGCTCAGGAAAAATTGTCAAGTGGTTAAATGTAATTCATTATTATATATAAAGAAATAAATGTATTAAAAATAAACCAATGTACTTAATGTATTGCACCTTTTTTGAAGCTGTTTGATATTTCTGTATATAACTTTCTGCTTTAGCAAGAACCTCATTCAATATTTTTTCAGATTTCTTCTCTAAGCATCTTTTTTGAAATGCCTCCTCCTAAATCAAACATATTGTTGTAGATTTAACGAAAAACTTTGTACTCTTAATAATATATGTATAGGCAGACAAAAAAAAAACTTACTGTTTCTATAACTGTTTTTTTCCGCTTTTCTGAAAGAAAAAAAAAATATAATAAAAGTATAGCATGAGTCTTTTTTTTTTTAATTGCACAATTTTTTTTTCTGATTGAGTTGTCTATTATGCGAAAATTGGTGTTTTCAAAGCACAAGAAATGAAATGAAAAATTGTGTTCTTATTCCAGGACACGTCTCTTCGGAATAATTTAGAGGTTGACAGCATCAGGTGAAAACCATTTGAAATATAAAATTAATATAATTTGAAATTAAATTAAATTACAACAGCTTGAATAGAAACATGACTAAGGGTTGAGTGAGACTTGCAGGGATGAAAAGTGGTGGAATTCGGGATTTAAAGGTTTCTAGGTTGGTAGAATGGCGGACAAAGAGAGGTAAGGAATTCCATAGCGAGGGTTTTTGAATAAAGCTGTACGGTGGGAAGGAATATAAAGATTGAAAGGACAAGAGTGGGTATTACGGGAGTGAACAGAGGATTTGAATTTAAGGAGTTGAAAGATATAAGGTCTTCGTGATTGAATTACTTGGAATAGGACCGAGGTGAGGAAGTACTGGCGATAATTGGGAATAGCCATTCGTGGTAGAAGAGTCTCTGGATAAAACGAACAGTTCTTGAGGTGTTCGAGTTTTGCCTCAAGATCGTCGGAAAGTCCACCGTACACCAAACAATCACAGTCGAACTGGGGGAATAAGAGAGAGGTTACAAGGAGTTGACATGTTTTTGTTGACATTTTCCTATAAAAAATGTAGTTTTATTATGAAATAACGACTGAATCCTGACAATTTCTACCTTCACCAAAGGCAATTTCGCATCACCAACGGTCAACGATCTCCTCTCAATGATTCACTGTATGATTTTGAACAAGGAAACTATTCACTTTAGGTGTCATGTCTTTCTTTATTTTTTATTTTTAAGCCAACTCGAAGCAGAAATACCTTTATCGTCTTACTTCTAGACACGTGTTCTTAAAAAAAAAAAAGCTTTTAGACAAGCACCAAATGATACAAACTTCATTCTCATTTTACTTCCCTAGTTTTATTGCTAAATTCATTTTACTACTAAAAGGTACAAGTACTGCCTAATTGAAAGAGTGCAATAATTGAATCATGAATATGAGTTAACATAAAATTTATGGTAACAAATATCAATGATAATTGTTTAATACTAATATACTCACTAAGTGAATCTTTTTCGCTTCTTAAATCCACAGAAGATTCTGTCACGTAATCAGTGTAATCTGAGTCGCTGTAATTACTTTTTTGGAATAATAGACTGGGTTTTTCAACAAATTTTTTCAAGAGTTCTTTTTCTTTCTTGAATAGTTGTTTTCTAACAGCCTTTTTGTCTGGAACAAATAACTTGCTCAAACATTTTAAAACAAAAAGTTCATTGCTTGTTTGTTTTTTACATATTAGCTTTCTTTTATATGGAGGACTTTGAGGCCCAGTGTACGAGGTGTGACTTTTCTGCAACTACTATTGCAAACCAGTTGTGTCTGAAACCCGGTTTGCAACTGAAACAAAATTTCGGTCCGCACACGGGTTTACTGGCAAAGGGCTTGTTGTAAATCAGTTGTGCCTACGATGCAGTTAAAACGGAGTGTTTTTTTAATGCGGTACATGTTTGTTTCAAGGCCTGGGTTTGGCCGTGTGAGCTTACTATGTCAGACTCAGACGAAGAAGACATTGTTAACTGGAAGTTGTTGTTGGTATTATCAATACCAAAGACGGCAAAGAGCACAGAGAGGATTGGGTTTGCCCTTATTTCAGAATGTGAACTCTAGACAATTTAAAGCAGCTACAGAGCTGACTCAGACGAATAGAAAGTTTAAATGTTTTTACAGAATGACAAAAGACTCCTTTTTAGAACTCACAAGACTGGTTGGACCTTCCTTGGAGAAGAGCTTCATGATGAGTTCTTGATCACTCATGTTGAGATTGACACTGTACGACTGTTAAAACACCGGCTAAAGACCACTTGGTACAACACAACTGAAACTGTGGGCCCACAGTTTAAAGTGACTGGTTTGAAATCATCAAAAACCAGTTGTGTCGGGTGCGCCTCCCCATTCAAATACATTGCCGTTCCTGCAAACACGACCGTGTGAATCTTTACACAAACAAAAATGACCAGTCTTTTATGTCCCTATAACTCAGGTTCTATCTATGATAGAGTTTTGAAATTTTAACCATACATAGTTGATGTAGTATATAAAAGGTCTTGTAAGTTTCAGCTTTGAATTTTGAACCCTCTTGAAACTAGAGATCATCAAAATTATAAAGTACTTCCTGAAAAGCTATAAACTTGAAATTTTGCATGATAATAGACCTTAGGAAAATATTAAAGGGGAAAAAAAAACAAAAAGTTGTTTTCGACACGGCCCCAGAGGGGGGGGGGTGTTTGTTTTATACTTGTTGTACCATCGGAAAACAATTGAGTGGGGTATCAAATGAATCGTCTTGGTAATGAGAACCTACAACTGAAGAGAAAAATCTAAAAATACAGAAAAGTTGAGTTGGGGACTTTCCGCAGGGCTTTTCGTATACATGCAAAAATACTCAACAAATTGCTTGACGCACTACCAAGTGGAAGGTCATGTTCCCGCGTCATCCTCCTCAAGCCAAACATTTACGGTGCAAACAGTAAATTCACTTACAAAAAGTATTGATATCCCTAAAAAAACTAACTTGAAAAAGAGGCCAAGTTCCATGCCCGTATAGTTTTCCTATGAAAGTTCTGATATCATAGTATAGTATTGTTGGACAAGTTTTAGGCCCTTAATACCTAGTCAAGAATCTAATAGTACCCTCTCACTTATTTGTGCATTTCCAACTTGGCCAGTTTTCTTTAATTGATGGCCTTTTTAACTTACATAGAGTTCATACAAATTCAATTGTTTTAAGCCATCAGAGAGTTTATAATAACCCTGAATTATTAAACTAAGGCCCTGAATCTTTAAGTACCAGAAATTTTATAATAAATCCGATCGTTATAGGGACCATCATTTAACAACGACTGGCCAAGTTGGTTATGCACAAGTAAGTGAGAGGTATAGTATTATTAGGTTCTTGACAAGGTATAAGAGCCTAAAATTTGGCCCAATACTATGATATCATAACTTTCATAGGAAAACTGTTTTTGGGAGGGGCCTGGAACTTGGCCTCTTTTTTTAAACATTAGTTTTTTAGGTATAATGGGTACGTGTAAAGGGGAAAATTGGTCATAGTACTGACCATACTATCTCCCAGATCAGATACCTCAAGAATAGTATCTCCCCACAGGGCACACATAGTATGTTACAGGACTAATCTTTCTTTTTTAATTAATTAAAATAATATTTATGCTTTCATTTATTGTGTTGAAACTTATTAATTGACTCATGATTAAAGGAAAATGCTAACCTCCTGAAGCGAGGCTTAAAGCCATTCCGACGTCTTCAATTTCAGACTCTGAACTTTCTTTAATCATTGCATATTCAAGTAATTTCTTTACAATTTTTTTTTCATTTTTATCTAGTTCACTGCGTTCATTTATTTGATCGTTCTGTACAGTCGAGTCTGGAGCACCTCCTTCCTCGACTGAACCATTATCTGCTTTGCTATCTCTTTCTCCTTTAAGATCATCATCCGTTTCAAAGACTTCGCTTTCTGGATAGTCTTTGTCCGTATCTTTTTTGGGCACTAATTGAATTTTAGTTGCAGTACTCTTACGTTCGTTTACAGTTTCCCTTTTTTTTTGGAGGTGGTGTTCTCCCTAAAAACAGAATTAATTCACTCTATTAAAAAATATATATATTAACCATTCTCACTGGATATTGTCCCTACAATGTCAAACTATCGAATATTCAAAATCTCGTTTTTCAGATTCGAGACTTAGCTCTTGGATTGTGGACAATACGGCTTGTCGCAAATTGTCACAACTCTAACCCCTTTAGAATAGCCTTTAATAAAGTATCGAATAAGACCATTTTTCAATATATTACTTCGTCAATGGATAGAATAAGTTCGTTCCCTTCTTTCCTCCGATTTGCATATTCGATAGTTCGACATGGTAAGGACAATATTATCTCAACACATCCACCCGCCAGCCCTTACTCTTGCACATTCAGTCCTCGAAAAAAGAAGCAGACTCGAGACATGGTATAATATAATCCAAATTAATCAGGACAAATTTCTTTAATCAAATAATTTCTATATAAGCGTTAATTATATTCCAGATATTAGCTATGTATTCAAAAAAGAGATTTCTTCCTAATTCAAAGCAAGTCCAGTAAAAAGCAAGCTCTGAAGATTGGCATATAATAAATAGGAGATAATGCACTTTTTTAACAGGTCAGCTGTTGACACGTTTGTGTATTCTGAGTTTTATCTTTATTATCTGAAAGGCCGTAGTCGGGTAAGCATGGGTTGTCGGCCCCAGAAAGGTTTTTGCTTGAAATTTGGAGGATCAAACTAGTCCCTTAAAAGTGGCCTAAAGCCGGTTATATTTAATTGTAAATTAGTAATTAATTATATATATATATATATAGCTATACTAGCTGTTCCCTAGCGTGCTATGATACACCTATTTTCTGCCTATGACACTCCCCGAATCAAGATCTACCTGTGTACCAGCTTACGTCAAAATCGGTCAAACGGTGTGAATTTGAATATATCTGACAAGTAATTCGTGAAGTAGCCGACAGAGGCCAGCATAAGGCCGGGCGCAAATTGAGCCCAGCGCAGACGCAGCACAGGGGCTTCAGAAATAGCGAAAAAACAGACAGAGGAGGTCCGTAGGGCCCAGTTCAGAAACGGTACCGCAAATTGAACCCAGCTCGGTAACTTGCCTAGTTCCGATAGAAGCCACGCGCTGCGCTGCTGAGCCTTGAGACCAAATCTGACGATACGAATACAGTACGCTTTTTTTGTCGTCTGTATTTAAAAAAAAAATGAAAGAGAGGGAAATCTAGGAACTTTTTGAGAAAAAGAGAAACTCATGGCGAGTTTAATATCTTAAAAACGATTTCGGATATATTACTCGAAATATTAAGTAGACTTAAAAATATAGTGAAACATAAAAATATTATCTTATAATATCCTTCTCCAAAAGAAAATTCTGATGTCAAGCTAAATTAAAAACGCCCTAGTATGATCATCACCTATTCCATAAATATTTCATTTATTTATTTCCTCTCCTTACACACACGTTTTGGTCTTTAAGCCACTTTCAAAACACTAGAAAAAAAAAAATGGAAGTGTTAACATCTCATTCAACCCTCTAAGCCATTTATAATAATATACCTTTAAAATTTTCTTTTTTAAACCTAATTGTAATTTTTAAATCCTCCCAAATTTTAATTAATTTACCCAGTTAAAAACATTTTTTTCTTTCTTCTCAACAAAATTTCCAATTTTCCTACTTATATCATTTCTAAGGCTATTAAAATGGTTTTTACAAGTATCTAATGATTTTAAAATACACTCTACATCTACTATTACATTTATTATATCTATCTGGGCATTCGTCAGAAACAAATCTACATTTTCATTTAATTAATTAGTTCCTAAAGGATTTTTATATCAGTTAAATTCACAACCAGTTCTTTCTTATAAATACTCATTATACTTCTTTATTAGTTCACTATCCGCATCATTATTTCTAAATAATAAATTTTCTCTTATATTCTTACAATCTACAAAGGTTTTATGTTTACCATTTTTATTATTATGGTGCATCGATTGCTCGGATAATTAGCGCCATTTTATATATATTATCACATTTTAGTTTTATTATTTTTATTCTCTGGTATGTTTGTAATTTATTCCTTAATTTACCTAGATTTAAGTTATTTCCTGATTATTACATAATCTATGAAAACATTGAACTCTTCTCAACATTTTACCTTAGCATAAACATTTAGTTTATTATTAATAGAATTTAAATCTTTCTTAGTACTCCCAACAAGCCAGTATCCTTGATTAATATCAAAATCTTAATAAAAAAAAAATGTAGTCCACCTTCAAACACTAACAAATGCACGTGGAGTAGAACATGAACTGGCACAAGCCAGTAATTTTGATTTGTAAATTTTCTTTGGGGGTAGGAATAAACAAAAAAATTATCTCATATCCTTATTTACTCCAGAAGAAAATTCCGAGGTCCAAGCTTAATTAAAAATGTGATGTTAACACTTACTTTATTTTTCTTCTAGGGATTTGAAAATGGCCTAAAGGCCGAAATGTTACATGTAAGGAGAGTAAATAAATAAATAAAATATTTATGGTTTGAGGTGATCATAATAAATTTGAGGTGTTTTTAATTAAAAATACCATTAACATAACAATTGAATTCATACATTTTGAAGGGAGACTAGACTTCAAATTTATTCTCAACGAAATTTGAAATTAAAACAATTGAATTAACCCTAAAAAATGAAATGAAGTGAATGAAACTTAGGCCATATTAAAAACCTACCAAATGTGTGCCTATTTAATGTGTTTACTATATTTTTAAATGAGTATTTACTTTGAATTTCTAATATACAACTCGACAACAATTTTATAAAATACATGAGATTATTAAAGTGAAATTAAAGGAAAGGAATGTAGTGCTCAGAGGCCAATTGGAAATGAAGCGAAGGTAGCAATATGTCTTAGGCAATCATAGTTTTATTTTATGTACATATCATATTTAACAATTTTATTTAAAATAACAGGAAAAATGAGACAAGAAAAATAATTAGCGAACTGGAGAATGAACTAATACAATAAGTAAAATGAGTAAATAGACAAAATAATTCAATCTCAATGAAGGTTTTTGTTGTTTCTTCCTCATCATGTTAATTGATAATCGTGGGAGTTAGTAAATATGATGGATTATCAGCTAATTCTCAACCATCATTCCGAGATTGAGGATAAATTTTGTCTTCAGCTTCCGTAACTGCAACAAATAGTTTTCTTCTTCTTAACTGTTGAGATTGCAAGGGCATAACTTTTGTTAGATTGTATATCGAATTCCCTTGGTAGTTTATCAATTTTGTCCATTGGTCTTCAGCCTTCTTTCCTATAACAACATTTATTAGATATTAGAACTCAAATAACATAATGCAATAGTATTTCCTTTCAAATACTTGGCTTCTGGGGATATGTTTAAAATAATAGCTATAGGTTGGGAGAAAGGACTGTTCCCACCATTATGTCTGAAGTATGCCGGGCAATATGGACACACTCGCAACCTGTTTAAATACCTGAACCTAATGTCAAAATGTGGGAAACAATTACAATAGAGTATGAGAGAAAGTAGCAATTTTATACAAATTTTTTTGAGCTATTCACAGTAAACGTGTAACCATAAGAAAACCAGCTTTGAGTGGTTCTTCATTCTTTAACTACAAACAATTTTCTCACTTATTTTTGTTCACTTAATACAATATGCTTTAATTCAATTGTAATCTCAATAATGTTTTTAAGAGTTACTTTATTTTTAAATCTACTTAATTAAATAAATATATTAAAAATAGGTAAAATAACCTGAACTTACATAATTCATTCTTATAATACTCACTAAATTTGTTCACTTAATTTATTTTTTTCAATTCAATTGCTATGTTAATAATATTTTTAAGTGTTACTTAAATGTAAATCTACTTTGTATTTCTATTAAAATAACGAAAACAGGCAAAATAACCTGTACTTATATTATTCATTTTGATAATACTATTTTTCTTCACTTGATTTATTTGTTTCAGTTCAATTGTTATATTAATAACATTTTTGAGTGTTACTACATCTTTAAATGTAAATCTACTTTGTATTTCTATTAAAATAAGGAAAACAGGTAAAATAACCTGTACTTACATAATTCATTTTTATAATAATACTCACTATTTTTGTTCACTTGATTTATTTGTTTTAACTCAATTGTAATCTCAATAATATTTTAAAGAGTTGCAACGCTTTTAAATGTAAATCTACTTTGCATTTCAATTAATATATTAAAAACAGACAAAATAACCTGTACTTACCGTTGTCCGTGTTTAATTCTTTGGCGATTTAATCCAATATCTGGTCTTTACTTGTCGTCCTCATATAATTCAGAAGACTTGTATCGCACAACACAGTAAAAATGTTCACTTCACATATTAAACTTTCCATGATTAAATGGAATGGCGAGCGAGCCAGTACCGACAGAGGACGTAGGAATCTGTGTGAAAACACAAAAACGCCGAGGGACGACAGAGGCCCTTGCCGCGCCTGCGCCTGCGCTGGCTTCAATATGCGGCACTCCATTGAAACTAATGTGTTGCAGAAACGCCGAGGCCTGTGCTTCGTCTCTGCTGCGTCTGCGCTGGGCTCAATTTGCGCCCGGCCTAACAGCCTGCTAGTAGATAGCTCTTATCAACGAAAGGCCATCACTACTTAGTTAGACAGTGATTGTTCAAATAAAATTGAAATAAACTGCATTACATGATTATATAGTGATGTAATGTCATCAATGAGTTTGGGTTATTCTAATTACCAACAACATAAAAAAATAAATTCCTAGACATTATTCAAAATGGCCGTCAATCCGAATGAATCAGTGTAGCCAATTTTTTTTCAAGAAACAGATAAACAAACATATATAAATATATATATATATATATATATATATATATATATATATATATATATATATATATATATTCGATGTAAGTGCGGCATTCTCCAGCGGTCAGTTTATCTAGGTGATATTTCGCAGGAATCCCATCCTGCTTCATCAGACCGTTATCCATGTTTTTTTCTTTTTTCGACTTTTCGTTTGTTAATTTGTTATAACCTTTTTAATACGAAAACTATTTTGACACATGATGACAGATTTATTTAATCGGCGCCTCTTAACACTACGTGGAGCCGGTGTAACTGTTTGAGGCTTTTCTTCTTCTTCCTGCGGTGTGCTTGGTTGTCTTTCTTCGGCCAATCTTGCTTTAACCGTTCTCAGTACGGGTTTCCAAGTAGGGTGTAGTATCACACCTTCATCCCGGTTCAGAGTCTTGGGTTGCTTAAAAATCTCCACAGCCTCTCTGACTAACCTTCTTTTTAGATTTTCTTCTTTAGCCAAGACCCTGGCTTGATCAAAAAGCATCTGCTTGGGGCATTCTTCTCCGTGTCTAGCTAGTTCTTGTACGCCTGAGACGGTAGTCAGCGGAGTGTTGTCCTATTCTTGTGGCTATTTTTTTACCTGTTTGTCCTACGTAGGCTGTTCCACAGTCACATGGAAGGACTGTGGACCAGTCTACATATCTATATATATATATATATATATATATATATATATATATATATATATATATATAAATGTTTATCGCTAATTATTTAATATTTGTTGATAATTATTATTATATGTTTCATCAACGGTTATTGCTTAGATTAATCCTATTATTTGTTTATTCATTTGTTTTATACATCGGCTCTGGAAAGGTTTCAACAAAGAAATCAGTGCCATCTAAGTAGTATTTGAGTGCAATTCTATATAAAAAAATCGTGTGTTCAGTAAGCTTTTCTTACTTAAAATATGGCGTCTTTAAGAATATATAATCCAAAGTGTCCAAAAGCTTGTGAAAAAAGTTCCAGGTGCATCCAAAAAGATTGTATTACCAACTGATATAGAGGAGAACTTCGAAGTTTTTGGCAAAAGAGTATCTGTGGGTGATATTCTTTGTGGAAGATGTCGTGTAACACGTTTAAAAAGAAGAAAACCCGAAATAGAAGAGAAGTTCTCAATCAGTGTTGCCAGAATCGAGTTCGTCAAATGATAGCACAAGTTCATATGATTCGACTGTAGAAATAGTATACCCCCCCCCCATAGGATAGCACAGATTCTGAATTCATAGAAGTCCAGATTCAAAGAACAGTAGCCACTCATAGATATTGTTGTGTGTCTTTTGCTACTGGGAATCTGTGTCTAGTTCCTCAAGGTGCAAGGTTACAGTCTTACAGTAAGCGACGGATTTATATACCAACCGGCAATCGTTGTTGTCCAAATCATCTAATTAATAATAGATTTTACTATGACGCTATGAATCGCCTAATTGCTTACTCCAATTATACTAATCTCCAAGCTAATGAACTTCGTGTCATGATGGGAAGCTTTGCTATCGAATGCTGCTCCACGCCATTCGATCAAATAAGTCAGTACCGATTTTCCGATGAACAAATCCAAATCTATACTGGCCTTACATGGGAAAATATCATTGAGCTCACAAACATGATGACATCAATAAGGCAAAGTTCAAATCGTTCTGTCTTACAAGTAATTATAGTTTTCTTGTGCAAGCTTCGGACATGAAACTCGAATAAACTGATATCATAATTTTTTAGCTGGAGCGAGAAAAATCATTTTCGGATTTCTCAGCATCAGTTATTCAGGCCTTCGAAGGAGACGTGCTTCCTACTCGTTTTGGAATTACTGCGGCAAAAAGAGCCGACCTCATTGAAAACCACACTACAGTTCTCGCAAAAGAACAGCACAATGCCCGTGATAAGCTCGATAATTTGCGATGGTACATATGCACGTCATCAAAAAAGTTCTAATAACGAATATCAAAGAAAATCGTTTTCTGTACAGAAAAAAGTGCCTCTATGTAAACCATTTACCATATGCACGACTGATGGTTACATAGTTGATATGTTAGGACCACGCCTAGCAAATGTGAATGATGCTAGTATCATGAAGGAGGCATTAAGTGCTCCAGGAGGCTTATGCAAATTGATGGTACCGGGTGATATTTGTATAGTGGACCGAGGTTTTCGCAACGTAAAAAGTGATTTAGAAAATAAGGGCTTTCAAGTACTAATGCCAGCCTTGAAAGGAAAACGAAAACAATTAACAACTGCTGAATCAAACGAATCTAGGTTTGTAACTAAAATCCGTTGGCCTGTTGAATCAGTACATGGTACGTTAAAACAAAAATTTCACCTACTTGGTAAAAAAATAGACAATAAGATGCTTTCAAAAATTGGTATTTATTTCAAAATTGGAGCTTTTCTCCACAATCAGTTTGGAAAACAACTTTCATCTGTCTTGGTTACTCAGATGAAATATTGAATAGGATGAAGGGCCAGATGTACGTAGAAAATACATTAGCTGCAGAGGTTGAAGCCAGTGGTTGGCAACGCAAGAAACTTCCATTTGAAAGCGTCACATCGGATGTCTTAGATGATTACAGAAAAACAGTTAAAAATATTATTAACGGGTTCATATCAGTGTAAGCAAGCTATATCATATTTAGCTGAACTGATGAATGAACAAGGCTCGATTAACTTGCAATTCGTCAAGGATCAAGCACACATATTAAAATTCCAAGTTCAATCTCGCCACATTAAGAACCAGTTGTACAGATGTTTCATCGACTATGAACCTTATGGTGTTGGATATTCAGCTATACGGAGATATTTCTGTGAGTGTGCTAATGGACCAAGAACTGTTGGATGCTGTTCACATATAGCAGCAATTATTTACTATTTATCATATGCAAGATACATTTCGAAAATTCCTAGACCTGCTCAAATATTGAGCGAATTATTCATGAAAGCATTGTAATTGCTGACGATAGCGACAAAGATTAATTTTTATTATATGAGAGTACCTTTAACCCTTTCCCAAATATTAGTAATAAGCAGCGGATTAGGTATTGTATGATTGTTAATAAAATAAATCTAAGCAATAAGCATTGATGAAACATATAATAAAAATTATCAACAAATATTCAATAAAAAAAAGACATATATATATAAACTTAATTACTAATTTACAATTAAATATAACCTTATTAGCTTTTCCATAATATATCTCACAAAAGAATCGATTTTTTTTACAATGGCGTACCGCTTGGAGTGTCTCGAAAAAAATTGAGGTAGTACAAGGATGGTAAGAGAATTTTCACAAAAAGTTTGGTGATTGTACCAAAACGGATACTCAATAAAAAAAATTATTAAAAAATAAAAACACAAAAAAAAACAATTGAACGTGATGTCGCCGAAAGCCGAATTATTTTTTGTCCAAAAGCCTTAAGAAAGATGCGTATTTTCCTTTTTTTATTCATTCTGATCCGACGACTCAATCCTGAGATAATAATAATTTTGTATTTGACGGGGGGGGGGGGGGGCTAGTTTAATCCTCCATATTTCAAGCACAAACCTTTCTGGGGCCGACAACCCATGCTTACCCGGCTACGGCCTTTAATATTTTAACCAGTATGATGTATTATATTTTATAAATTGAAAATGGCTTATAGCCGAAACTTGTCTATAACAAATTTTAAATAACATAGTGTACAGCATGTCGCACCCTATGAAGCTTGAAAATAAAACTATATTTGAAGACTGAATAAAGCTGTTACCAACTTCCTACAACATTGTGGAGATGTAACGACTGGACAGGTGACCACTGGTGACCAATGAGAAGCATCCAGGAACAGCCAATAGGAACGAGCGCTCAGCCGAGCTTCCCCGACTTCGACCGAGGCGCCCCGACCTCGGCCTATGACTAGGGGCGTTTCTGCTGGCCAGAGGTCATTCCGATCCAGCGCTCCCTCCAGGACTCTTTTTGTCACAGTCCCTTCTAGTACGTAAGCGTAGCATAAGGTGTAGTTTTAAGTCCAGCCCTAGGTTCCAATCCGTTGGGCCTGGGGTTCTTTATGTACATAGAAATAAATTTGGAGGGTGGGAAAAAAAAAACCAGGACTCTTCAGCTCTCTCAAGACCAGACTCCAGCCAGCCATGCACTCAGGACCTAGCAACCGGCGTTCCAGCAGCCACCCAGCCATGCACTCAGGACCAAGGACCTAGCTACCTGCTCGACCTCTCTGGACAAAGTACGAAGCCGCCGTCTCGATGTCCCCAGTGGTCAAGACAGCCTCCAGTCATTACACTCCCGACTCCTACTTCCCCCAACTCTAGTCAATACCTGGCTTATTTATTTACTTCCTTACCCCTCTCACTCCTGCTTCGAGGAACGGCTACGGCTCAGTACCGAACACCTTCTCCCCGACTCAGTGGAACAGCTAAGGCCTAGTACCTAGTCGGTATCCCCCAGGTTCAAGGAAGCGCCCTTAACCGGGACACAGTACTTACCTGGTTACCTTCTCCCGACACATCCTTCCTACCCTTCCTAGCCAACCTTTAGTAGCGACACCCATCCGCTACAACATATTAGTCTTCAACTTATCAACAAAATAATAATAAATTGTAAATAGATCAAAATGGTTACTTAAACCTAGTATACAA
This sequence comes from Gonocerus acuteangulatus, assembly GCA_946811695.1. Lineage (NCBI taxonomy): Eukaryota > Metazoa > Arthropoda > Insecta > Hemiptera > Coreidae > Gonocerus > Gonocerus acuteangulatus. Next base: position 10,168,796 of record OX328130.1, read on the forward strand.
ACACATATTGCACTAGTATTTCTAAAGTGACACAACTGAAAATGTGTCACTCTTGCCTGTGTAGGGGGCATAGCATTAAGACAGGAAGGGTGACACAAGTGCCCTCTGGCATACAAGCTCTGAAGCTACATACAGTTTTGATTATTGATAAAGAGATATTTAAGAATTTCTTTCATCGTCATATCTGAAAAAAGCTCCGCATCCATATACACTCGCCTTACATGGGAGGTGATCAAAGATTCTTATGGAAGCGATCACTTTCCCATTATTGTTAAAAACTCCACATACACTCCAATATTCAAAACTATCTCAAGATTTAATACCAAAAAAGCTGACTGGGACTGTTTTAAAAAATATATTCTTGATAAAATCCTGAACTTGCAGACTAAAACTATTCAAGAATTTACAACACTAATTACTAACGCAGCAGACGCCAGTATACCAAAGACTTCTGACAGGTACGCAAAAAGGCCGGTCCCATGGTGGAATGATGAATGCAGAGCAGCTGTTAGAGATAGAAGGAAGGGTCTAAATTTATTTTGTAGAAACCCATCAGATTTTAACCTTCAGAACTATAAGCGTAAGAAGGCGAAGGCCCAATGGACCATTAAGACTAGCAAGAGAAAGTGCTGGGTAGATTTTTTGTCAGGTTTAAACAAACAGACTTCTGGACAAGACATATGGACAAAAATATATATAATATAAGAAGTACAGACTACCCATAACTGAAATACATAACAATAACATAACTGTAACCGATCAAAAAGAAATGGGTAATGTTATGGGAGAATTTTTTGCTTCTGTATCCAGTAAGGCAAACTATTCAAATCAGTTTTTACAGCACAAATCCCACGAGGAAAAAATAAAACTTCCCATAACTACACAAAATGACCACTGTATAAATGACCCATTTACTATGAACGAACTGAAACTCGCATTAAAGACTGTACGCTCGACATCACCCGGACCGGACGGACTGACGTATGACACGTACAAGAACCTACCTAACATTGGCCTCGTCACTCTGCTCAAGCATTTTAATGAAGTGTTTTTGAACGGCTCCTATCCTTTCTCCTGGAATGAGGCTATAGTTATTCCAATATTGAAGCCGGGGAAAGATAAAACATTAGCGTCAAGTTTCAGACCAATTTCTATGACCAATTGCAGCAGCAAACTGCTTGAAAAGATGTTCAATAAAAGGATACTATGGTTTTTGGAGAGTCAAAAAGTTCTATGTGACTACCAATGTGGATTTAGACCACAGCATTCCACGATGCACCATATTGCTCGTCTAGAGAATGATATTCTTGATGCATTCCTTGAAAAAAAGTCGTTAATTGCTGTGTCGTTGGACAATTTAGAGGATTGGTCATGCAAATCAGGGTTAAAATTTTCTAAAGAAGAATCTAAATACATGATCTTCTCTAAAAAACGATTAAACTTAACCTGCGACTTAACACTTGACAACACAAAGATTACCTACACAGACACACTAACATTTCTAGGACTGACATTTGACAAACATCTCACGTGGTTGCCCCATTTGAAAAGACTTCTTAATAAATGCAAAAAATCTTTGAATTTACTAAGAATTCTGAGTAATACGAAGTGGGGTGCTGACAAATGTACTATGCTTGCATTCTATCGTGCGTATACCAGATCTCTTCTGGATTATGGATGCATAGCTTATTCATCTGCCAGCCCAACCACTTTAAAACTCCTCGACACTATCCATAATACTGGCCTCAGAATAGCTACTGGTGCCTTTAGGTCTAGCCCAGCTGAGAGTCTATGTGCCATAACAAGCGAACCTCCTCTACAATACAGACGGCAAATGATTTGCTCTAGATTTATAGCTAAATCAACAGGTCTGGGGGCCAGATGTGTACAAGAGTTTTTGAACAATGCTAAGTTAGATTACTACATTAGATTACGTGCAAAAGCGAAACCACTGATGGTGAGAATTAAGGAAAATAGAAAATATGCCATACTATCTCAAACACCAATTTACACGAATACATTTTCAAACATTCCTCCTTGGAGAGTAAAGAACTTACGGATTGACTTGACATTGACAAAGTACAGAAAAACTGACCCGACAGGTTCAATATTTTACCAAAAAATATTTAATTCAATCATAAAACAGAACTCAGATACAATGTACCTATACACTGACGGATCCAAAACAAACTATGGTACCGGAACAGCAGCAACAGTAGACAGTACAACATACCAGATCAAATTACATGACCAAAGCACAGTCTTCACAGCCGAATTACAAGGAATATTACTAGCACTGACAAACATCAATACTATACAAAAAGACAAAATTACTATATGTACGGATTCTTTGAGCGCTTTACTCTCCTTGGAAAACATCTACAACACAAACCCGATCATTACAAGTATATTCTCACACCTGTACACTCAACAAGAACATAACAAACTCATCACGATGTTATGGCTACCAGGACATGAAGACATACCGCAAAGCACCAGTATAGACTTAGTGGCGAAACAGGGGACAAAAAGACAGACTATAGACATTAACATACTGACGAAATCAGACGTATGTACAGCATTACATGCACAGGTCCTCCAAGAATGGGAATTAGACTGGCAGAGATCAGACTCGAAATTACGAGTAATTAAAAACACTACGACAGCCTGGCAAAATGAACACCGCATCAGGCGTGAAGAGGTGATTTTGGCTAGGCTTCGTATTGGCCACTGCCATCTAACCCATTCTTATTTAATGGAAAACAAGCAGAGGCCAACCTGTGCAGGTTGTAATGAGACTTTGACTGTTAGACACATACTGACAGACTGTAGACTTAGAAGTGACTTAGACATTCCTTACGACCTTCACGACTTACTGACTCAAGGTAGTCCATACATCGACACAATACTTAGACATTTTAAGACACTGAACATTTATAACAAAATATAACACATTAAAATAACCTGAATTTACTTTTCTTCTATGTAGCTATATATAGTATTTTTTCTTCTTTTTTATTTCCTCCTTTCTCTTTTTTTTTTTTTTTTTTTTTTTTTTTTTTTTTTTTTTTTTTTTTTTTTTGTATTATTATTATTTTTTTTTTTTTTTTATTATTATTTTTTTTTTTAGTTAATCAGAGACAACAGAATCATTTTTATTATTTGTTTATATATTAGCCATTTTCTTATCTTTTAATGTGACCACTTAGTTTTATATTTTACTTTTTTTTTCACTTGATTTCATTTTTGATGTATGAACATACTTAAAAATTATGTATGAGTATTGTATGGATATGATATATAGGCATAATTATAACCCATATGTATGCGCGAATACTTGCACACATCAGTGAAAAGTCACTCAAATTATTATCAAATTGTTCTGGTTGTTCTTGTCTTCGTTTTGTTCTGTATGTTTTGTATTTGTTTTTTTTTTCTTTTTTTTTCTTGACAAGTCAGAGATTTTTCTGATCATGAGCTTATCACTAAAGTTGCATAGCTCATAATGAATAAATAAAATAACTGAAAAACACTGATTTTTGAGTTGTGTCACTTTAGAAATACTAGTGCGATATGCTCGTAAAGAATAAGTTAGTTACCTCAGAGAAGCTATCTGACTCAGAACTCTTTTTCCTATGTGAATATTCGAGGAATTTCCTTATGAGATTTTTGTCGGCATTATCAAGTTCGTAATCTTTAATTATAATATCAGATTTATCATCATTTTCCACGGTGAGATTCGCCATTTCTTCTTCTTCCCCTTCTTCTTCACCTGGATCACTATTGACTAATTTTCCATAAGTTTCTTTTTCTTCGTCTGGTTCAAGAGTCTCATCTGACTCCGTTACATAATATTTATTGAGGTCTTCCTTTATCTCCGATAGAACATTAAGAGCAGCATTTTGGAAGTCCACGTCTTTTTGGTTCTGTTGTTGCATTAGACGTTCATTTTCTGACTGTGTTGCAAGGCAACGGTCTGCCTGAAAATGAAAATTAATTAATTTGACTAAAAGGAAGTTTAACACGTTCATTGCCCGGAACCCACCTTCCGGGTGCACTTGTCCTTTCTCACAGGCCCGCGACCCGCCAGGCGGGTTCCCAGCCAGGTAGAATATGTTAATAACTTCTCTCATTTGAGCAAAATATTCTACATTATGAATAAATATAACTTGGTTATTCAATTCTTATTTATACAAATTACTCATTTATTAAAGACAATTTTAAAATCAATAATCAATATTTAGATAATTATTTAACTATGGATTTAATTTATTTTAACTCGCTCTTTTAATTTGACCACTTTTTTGTTTTTTTTTGTATGGACTAGCGGAGGATAGGAAGAATTGACTACTTACCAATAAAGAAACATATTCCAGCTTCTTGTAAGCATCAGGAGATGGTTTAGGAATAACTTTATCATAGACATCTGCAGCTTTTCTTGTCCGAATAGTGGCCAGGCCTTTCCCAGTGTCATCTATCTGTTCTTGAAGGATTTTACCCATCAATGCGTCCGAGGAAAGTTCATGTGTTTTCATAACCTAAACATTTATAACATTAGTAAATTGATACAACTTAAAAAAAAATGCTTTGGAAACACTGAGATTCTTGTTTCAGGCACTTAACCCATTAGCACCGGCGTTTCTTTTTTTCAAAAATTCTTAATTCAAGTAAATCAATGTGTTTGTTCTAATGCAGCTTCTTTCTTCAGCGATCTTGCTTGATGCTTTCATTCCCTTGGCAACCACCTATTCGGTGGTTGCCAAGGGAATGAAAATTCATGAATGAATGTGCAACCACCGAGGATGAAAACAAGCAGCCTGATGAAGATGAAGAGGAATTCATCAAAATATCGCAAAGTAAGGAGGAGAAAGATTACAACAAACACATGTAATTCCCAGCGAAGCAGTTTAAAAGTAAACAACTAAATAAATATTATGAACTTAGTATATGATATAATCTTTCTGTCATCGCTTAGATATTAGCGTTACCATATGGTAACGCACATCGCTAATGGGTTAACCGGGGCATTAAAGGATGGGGTGAGCTGGTCGTTCCATATTTTCAACCACTTTGTCTTAAACGCCCATGATGATGGATCAATAGATGCATTCCTTCAATGCCCAACATAATTATAAAATTTCTTGCTCGTCCAGAAGTTCAAACAACAGAAATTTTCCAGAGATTGATTACGTGTTGAGTTGCCTTTCATAGAGTTCAAGAAAGGACAAAAATGCTAACAAAATGGGTAAGAAGATCATTACTCTTGGACCAGCATTACAGATGAATACATTCATGCAGTTTGAGATATCCTCAGATACATTTGGAATAAGATATGGGATTGAAGTGAGGAATAGATATCATCACAAAAGGCGAATTCAAGCAATTTGGGAGGTCATCTTTCTCCATGACCACGACAGGCTCAATTATGAATCTCTAACAGTCTCCAAACGTTAGGAAATACATTGGACGCAACTTGACCACCCTCCTTAAAACCTGGACCTATAGCCCGACAATTTACACTTGGGTCACAAAAAGAAGCTCTAAGCGTGCACGAACAAAGTCAAAGAATTCGAGTGCAATTGGTTCCTGACATAATAAGCTTCATTCTTCAATGTGTTAAGAAACCTTTAACAAAATTTTACAACAATCATACAATGAGTAGTTTGTCTCTAAGGAAAATCACGAAAATATCATTTCGGAAGTAAATATAAACCAATTATTCCCTCAAAATTAAGAATTTAATTTACACATTTGCATCATCTGGGACACAAAAATCCCAGCCATATTGCTTTTGACAATAATATTGCATTTTATTGTCAAAAGCCAACCTGGCAAAGTGAGACTTGAACCCACATCTCTCATATATGTTCATGTTAACCTTAGATAGAAAACAGATGTTTGGATGGATAAAACAGTTGTAATGGATTTATTATGTGATTAGTTGTTAAATAAAGATAGAATCTTGAGGTAATTTAATCTAATGTAGAGAATGTAGGAGTCCCGCTGGCCGTGAGTGTTAAGGCGTGAGCACTTAACACTGTGTGCCAAGGGTCGTGGGTTCAATTCCCACTATGGGGTGGTGGCTTTTCTTTAGAAAAAGGGAAAGGCATCAGCCCTATCCTGGCTAGAAAAGGGTAGTAACCTATAGATAACCCGTCCTAAAATTCTTAGTTAATAATAATGGGCGTAAAAATTTAAATTTATTCTAATGAATTATAAATAATAAATAAACAATAGTCGTGATGTGGATTTCGAACCAGGCAAATACAATGGCAGAAGGTAACGTCACAACTGCAGCTCATTTTCATGAAGTATCATCGAACACCGCACTCGAACGTAAAGATCTCACCATACAAACTAATGTTTGGCAGGAAGATGAGAATCCTCCTGACGATGGTTCAGGAAAACCCTATGAATAACCAAGGCTTGATACAACAAGAACAACGTGTTAGGAAATTCGAGCCTGGCGATCCTGTTCAAGTGCGTATTCGGTCAAGAAACGAATGGGAAGAAATGAACGTTTGGGAAAATCTTAAAAAGATGTGGACTACTCCACTACATTATTGAAGTGGGACAAAACCTGCTGCAACGACCCATCGACCAGAGCAGGGCTTTCCAAGTTGACGAACTAGAAGAGCAGAAGAGGAATCACTTCTGAGCACTGTCCCGTCCGGGGTCAGCACCAGACTGTGAAGATGACGGTGACACCAGGGCTGAGGCCATGAGGGAGAAGGAGGACAGGGTCCAAGAAGAAGACTACCTAATGACAGGAGGTCAGGGAGGGGAAGGAGACCACCTAATCGGGTCGACTTATAAGGGGGGGGGGAGGTGTTACATATGTTCGTGTTAACCTTAGATAGAAAACAGATGTTTGAATTCATTATGTGATTAATTGTTAAATAAATATAGAATCTTGAGTTACTTTATTCTACTGAATTATAAATAATAAGTACACAATAAGTATCTTATATAATCTTTATGGAACAGGACTATTTTGGAGGGTAAGTTAAGAAGGTTATTGTTTGGATAGAAAGTTAATAAACTTCATGACCCAGTGAAAATATATCTATATATATATATATATATATATATATATATATATATATATATATATATATATATATAAATCACGTGTCTGTTTGTTCCTTATACAAATCTTAACCGTTTGACCGATTTTGACCAAACTTGGCTCACAGGTAGATCTTGATCTGGGGAGTGTCGTATGCTAAGTCAAAAACATATAACAGCTGTCTGTCTGTTTGTTTGTTCCTTATACAAATCCATACCGTTCGCCCAATTTTGACCAAACTTGGTACATAGGTAGATGTTGATCTAGGTGGCTGTCATACGCTAGGTCAAAAACGTCTACCAGCTGTCTCTCTGTATGTTTGTTCCTTATACAAAAGTGTTACATAGAATCTTAAAACAGAACCAAAGACATTCAGTACATGAATCGTGTGCTGTACCATTGAGGCACACTCACCCCGTTATAAGATCATTAATCAATTTAAAAAATGTCTTATACCTCTTTATAAATTTCTTCATGCTGTCTCTGACGTTGTTCCTCCTCCTGCCTTCGACCAGCTTCAATAGCTTCTCGAGCCCACCTAAAATATTAAACAAATTCTAATTTCTCTATAAACCATTTTAGCTATATTTTTGTTTTTCCTTAGATGTTTAATTTTTCATCATTAAACATTAAGTAATTGTATTTTTCATTTTATGAATCATTTCCCCTTTACACAAAAGTCGAGGACTGGAAGAAAAACAGCCAAAGCTATTTAATAAACAATCTAAGATTTACTTATTTAAATGTTAACATCCACTTATACATAACACAGATTTTTGTGGCAGGGTACCACTCTTCTCTAGTAATGGATAAGGCTAATGCCTTTTCTATGTTTTTAAAGAAAATTCACCACTTCTAGTGGGAATCGAAAACAGCTTAACAGTTGAGTTGAATCCCATGGAGATTGCAGCCTTCAAATACACACCAGTGACTTCTGTAGATATTGAAAGATCATTCAGTCGCTTCAAAAATATACTCAGATCAGACCGTCATTTTACTTTTGACAATTTGAGAATGCATTTTGTTGAAAACAATTTTCCAAAGTAATATTCTTCTGAAGAAAGTTTTAACTTCTTTTTACACCTTTTATAAAGAGTTCCTAATTTTTATTTATGCTTTATTTTTCAATGTTTTATAGGGTATTAGTCATTTTTTTTACTATATATTTTTAACATTTGTTCTTTACATGTATAATAACTTATATAGGATATTAACAGCTGTGTGCGTGTGTTAACAAGAACGTTGGAAAAAGTTGCCTTCAGTTTTTCTAGGAATTAGTTAAGAAGAGAAAGATTTATTGACCCAAATTTGTGTTTAAGTGTGCATAACATTATCATTGGTAAGCAAAAAATCAATTTATTGTATCTTACTGGCCCTCAACTGTTAAATTTATGATATAATGGAATCACAGTTCAACCTAACCTCAGATGTTCAAATTCCACCACAAAAGATGCTTCAAAGCAATCTGGTTTTAGTAATAAAACAGCCTACATAAGCGGATCATTGTGTCCCAGTGAAAATGCAATAGTTTTAAAGACTGTGAATGGAATAAAACAGGAAGATTATGTGCTGGGTTTGATTGATTTTGTCGATTCCAAATCTATAACATTTGCTTCCTATATTTCTAGAGGTAGATTCTGTATACACTTCAACAGTAAGGATGAAGTTGATCAATTAATTAACCAACATCCTATTGTAAATATTGGTGGCCATGATATTGTAATAAAACGTCTCCAAGAGCCAGCTATTCGAGTAATAGTATCCAATGTGTTTCCAGTAATACCTAACCAAGCCATTGAAGATGCCTTGAAGAGGTTAGGTTGCCATAGTAACGCCCTTGGGTTGTCTAAAAGCTAGTCTTCATGATCCACGCGCTTAGCACATGTGCTTAGTCATAGAAGACAGCTGTTCATTAAACCAGAGCACATTAACATGTTACCTTCCTCTTTGGTTATAAGAGTTGAGAATAAATTATTTAACATATTTTTTACCACTGAAGGGCTCAGCTGTTTCATATGTAAAGGAAATCATTTAGCTTCACAATGTCCTGTAACTCATGAAAATAAAGTTGAAACAAATCATGTGGTTATTACTAATAATGAACTCCCTAAAAATACAGAAACACCTACAACAGTCTCAGATGTGATTAAAGAATCCCGTGATACTACAAACCATTCTAAATATGATGGTGGTCGTACAAAAGATCCTAAAATACCACGCTTAAAAGAAAAGAAGAATATAATCCATCAATTTTAGGAGGTGAGTTCTCTGGTGTCCCGACCTCGCAGGCATATATTGATATAGAAGAAGAGATTATAAGAGAACCAAAGCATGCAAGGGAAGGTAATTATGAAGACACTGATTTAAAGTTAACATTGGAAATGTTAACCCAGGAAAGCGCTGAGCGTCTGGAATTGATGGAAAACTTCCTAAGAATGATGTCTCCTAAGAGAGATCGTCCTCCTCAAGAAGCTAGGAGCCCTCTAAAGGAGTCTGGTAGTAGCACCACCCGACAAGTGGAGAGCAGTTCGAATGAAGATGAAAATGGGGAAAGAATGGAAAACTCTGGGAGTAATGAAAATATTAACTATAAGCGGCAGAGGCGACCTCGAAAAACAAAAAGAACGAAGAAGAATGCGGCCAGGAAAAAGTAAATAGACAATATGAATGTAATTTTCCCATGAATTTTTCGATATAGTAGGCACTAGTTTAATTAACACAGCTGTTCTTCGGTAAAACTCTTCCTGATTATTTGTTTTTTCCCCTTTACTTTGTTTCTGCGTTCTAAAATTAGTTTTATTGTATTAGAGTTTTTCTTCTTTTGTTTTGTTTTCAATATCTGTGTTTATTATTATGTTTTGATGTCAAGTTTCTTTGTAAAACATTTCATGGAGCCAGTCGTCTTCGTTACGAAGCTCCTCAAATAAATAAATAAATAAATAACTTATATAGTGTTTTAGGTATTTGTTTACTAAATATTTTCAATTTTTTATTACATATTTCAATATAAATAGTTAAATATATATGTGCATATTTTGAATTTTGCTTCTTTAACGTAGTGGTATAGTTTTGAGTAGTCCTGGCCATTCAAATAGTCTATTGCTTGCCTGTGGGTTAATCTATTTCTATGGAAGATGTTTACTCTTATCTCGGAGAGGTTGGGCATACAGCTAGGAAATGGATGATATCTTCGGGTTGTTTCATGTTGCAAAGAGAGCAGAGGGCATACAGCTAGGAAATGGATGATATCTTCGGGTTGTTTCATGTTGCAAAGAGAGCAGAGGGCATACAGCTAGGAAATGGATGATATCTTCGGGCTGGTTCATGTTGCAAAGAGAGCAGAGGGCAGTATCATCAGAACTCCAAGGCTTCCTGTTCAGGTTTAGGGTTTCTGTTCTGGCTCGCATGATGGCTCTTATCATTTGTAGGCTGTTAGTGTCGTTGATATAAGACAGCTGCTGACATTCAAATTTCAAAATTTTGTAGGTTGTGTGGTACTGCACGGTAGTTAGCCTGTCTTGTAGCTTTTCTTTTTCTTGTGAGTCAATACTACCTACTATGCATTTGACGGTTGAATTTATGTTCTCCAGTGGGGTTGAAAAAAATTTTGCGGTTCGTATCCGGCTTTAATACACACATCACGTAAGTCATTGCACCAACCAACCTTACTCGCAACCACCTTAGCTGCAAGCTGTTTAGTGAGCCTCTCTTCAGGAGCATTCGTCACTTTTAGAAGGTACATGAGATGAAGCTGCAGAGTGTAGATGTACATGGATGTTCTTCCTGTTTCCAGCTGCAAAGCGTAGTTCGGCGTATTCCTAGGGAGGCAAAATAATCTCTTTATGAAACTACGTTGAACCTGCTCGACCTTGTCATAGCTTCTCCCGCCCCACACCTGTGCACCATAACACAGGACTGCTCTAGTCACAGTGTCAAACACTTGCATTTTTGCGGAGATAGGCACTTCTTTCTTCATTATAAAACTACGTCAAGTAGTATGAATTCCGCGCATAGCAACAGGTACTTTCTTTTTAAAGTGTTTGCGAAGTGACAGGTTCGGTGTTATGACTATGCCTTTTCGCTTAGCTGATGGATTATATCCAAGCTTATGTAAATTTATTGTGAATTTCTCAAGGACTTATTATTTGTACATGTATATAATAAAATTTACTTTACTACTACTACATATTTTGAATTTTATTTTACATGAACATCCGTTCCCTAATAATCAATAATGAAGAGGGGTAAGTATACTAAATTTTAACATTCACTTATAAATGGCCACCATTCAATCCAGCTGTTTTGCAAATTGATTGAAACAATCAGCAAATGATAACATAAAATAATGTTTACCTATCTTTTTCTGCTGTTTGTGCCAAAACATGTAATCTTCTTTGTTCCTCCAAACGCATCAGCTCTTTTGCTGAGAAGTCGAGGGCTGATGCTATAGTATGACCTTCGAGTCTTCCAATCACACTTCCAATTTTATCTTTCTAATAAAATAATGAAAAAAAAATTAATACATTTGAAGTGCAAGGGGGGGGGAGGGAAACAATGAATGTCACTGAAAATTAATTTTGAGAAAAATTAAAAAAACAAGTTTCATGTTCCAAATTTCCTGTTTACAATCATATGCAAGCTTTTTGGGGATTATTTTACTCCCACAGCTGTCCGTATTCACATAAAATAATTTTTTTGGGAAGTTCAAGGTACAAATACTTCAAATTAAGCAAGCAAGCTTTGAAAAATGCGTGTATTTGCGTTGCAAAAAAAAAAAAGGTGGACAAATCAAGAGAACTTTTCATTAATAAAATAATAAACTTTTCATTAAATTTAATAAAATATTTTTTCTCCAGATAAAACATTATTATATGTTTACCTTCAGGTATGTATCTTCGACGCTATTTTTAGTGGCAAGTTTTTATAGAAGGTTTTTGAAGCTGGTTTAATTAAAAACAGTTTAAGATGTTGAAAGTCATTGAACTTGGGCACAGGAATTGGGAGAGTCCCTCTTGGTCACACGTACTGCACGTATCATTTCCGCCCCAAAATTCTTAGTTAATAATAATGGGCGTTAAAATTTGAATAAATAAATAATTATTTTTCCCCAGTAAGATTTTGAAGGCTGATAGTACACTTCTAAGGCTAGTAGATGGTACAGAAATCTCCATTTTGTAAAAAAAAAGTGACATTCATTGGTTGTCCCCCTGGTCCATCATTTAAAAAAAATATGTATGAAAAATATTAAAGGTGAGTCCATTTTGCATCTTTTATTTATTTATAATTGTTACTATTTTTACAACTTAATGATTTTGATTTGTCATGAAGTTAAAATTTCTTCCATTTACACAATATTTTAAGTTAATATATCTGGTTTCTTCAATATTTCTTTTATAAATTTATTTATATATTTGTGGAACATAATTCACTAATTAATGAAATATTACCATTTTCATTGAACTAAAGTAATCGCGCATAGCTGCTGCAGCATCACTCTTCTCCTTCCATAATGCTTTACTAGTTTTTTTGTCAAGAGTAACTGAGAAACCGAGTTCATTTAAGAGTCCAACATTAGCTTTGTACTGTCGGATCATCTGGAAATAGAATATTTACTTCATTTATTTCTGTTCAATCAATTCATTAGATTATGAAACAAAAAGACCGACTCGCAGGAACTGCATCATCTCAGTGCGGTTCCATACACATCCCTAGGGCTATTAGTAAAGGGATAGAAGCAGTTATTGGTAGGGTTTGATCGTGAAGAATATAAAAACAAAAAAAAATCTCAAATAAAAGGAAGATTCAAGGCATCGCAACAGGAAACTGATAGTATCATAAACAGAAATGGCACCCCTCCTTCTCAAGAATCACTCTAAGAAAACACTATCACAAATACATTTCTCATTTTCTTACCTTGTTACTAAAATACTAATTTTACTGTTAAATGCAATTTTCAAAAAACAACCAATTAAAAAGTGAGTTAAACTAAACACGTTCAAAAGAACAAAATAAACACTTTCAAGAACAAATTTTTAAGCACTTATTGCTCCGATTGTCGCCCCATCGAAAATTACTTCGGAACCTTTTTTGCAGAAAATTTAGTAAGCTTTCGAATGGTTACATTCCAATTACCACAATTTTCTAACAGTTTTATTTATTTATTTTATTTTTTTTTTTTTTGGTGCACTAACATCTGAGCTATTAGCGCCGATATCCATGGTCTCAATTTGCCCTGATTTAGATGTAGTAGAGGAAAATGAAATTCTAGAGGAGTTGGGAAAATACAATGTAAAGGAAATAAAAAGAATAATAAGCAAAAAATCAGGAAACGAAAGGAAAACGCATTTATATATAATTACCTTTTCATTACCCACAATCCCAGAAATAATTTATGTAGGATTTCAAAAAATAAATGTGAAAATGTATGTTCCAAATCCAATTAGATGTAGAACTTGTTTAAGATTTGGGCATTTTGCCGATAGCTGCTCAAAAGACCCTATCTGTTATACCTGTGGAAGAACAGAACATAAAGGCTCACCTTGTGAAAGTTTCGTACCGCAGTGTGTTAACTGTGGAAATAACCACTCTAGTATGGATAGGAACTGCCCAAAATTAATAGAGGAAAGGGAAATTAAAACCCTACAGTTTAAAGAGAAAATCCCTTATAACGAAGCGAAAAAGAAATATAAAGAAATCCGTCCAGTTGTAGGTAATATGAACTTCGCTGGTGCAGCGAGATTAAGCAAGAAAATAACTATAGATGTAGGATGCCAGACTGACGACTTTATTAGGACAAGCAGTATTAGGACTAGCATTAGCCCGATAGCTTCAGGATCAAGGACACATACTGACCAAATCAACCCCCCACCCCTGACCAACCTCCCCTCCCTCTCTCCTCTCCCTGTCACACCCTCACTCTCTCTCTCAACCCCTCCCTCTCCCTCCCGCCCGTCCCAGAACACCTCTCTCAGGGCTGTATCTCCTCTCCCCTCCCCTCCCGGCCCTGCTCTATCTCTTCCTCCTAGGCCTCCTAGGGAGGACTCTAGTGATTCAACTCTACTCCTTGATGGGAGTACGGACAATAAACCTCCGCTTCTGAATCAAGCAGAAAACCCACCTATATTTCAAACTCCGTTACCTCCGCGACGGGGTTCATTAAAAAAAACGAAAAAAATATATTCAAAAAATAAAAAAAATACAACAAAAAGTGAAGACGAAATGGAAACCACTTAGAAATAAAAAAATAATTTATAAATATAGATATCAAATAAAACAAAAGATCATACTTAAAACTAGTAAAATGAATAATAATACCTTTATATTACTACAACCGATGAATAACCCATTGTTGAGCATAAACTATTGTAAATATAAATCAATAAAAATGTTAACAACAAAAGAATTTATTTCATCACTGCCTATAATGAGACTTATAGACAGTATAAAATATTTGACTCAATCAATCCCCATTTTTTTTACTTCCCTATCTGTAACATACTCCAGGGTACACAATATTAATATTGAAAGCCAAGTTACTCTAAATACATATTTAAATATAATAGTAAAATATATTAGAGGAACAAAATATGATTTAATAATATTAAAAGAAATTCATTATCCCATAGAAGATATGTATATATGTGTGTGTGTGCGTGCGCATGTTTACGAGTATATATATAAAATAAGTATACATATAAATATTTGTTATCTTCTATTTATAAATAAACCCATCTATATAATAGGGCTCTTAAAACTGCCTAAAATCCATGACAATCCTTAGCTGGAACTGTAACGGTATAAGGACACAGTTTGAAGAAATGAAGATCCTTATAGAAGATAAAAACCCAGCTGTATTATGTCTTCAAGAAACCAAATTGACACCTAACATAAATTTAAACATAAAAGATTTCTCAATATACAGAAAAGACAAGGAAGACAGTGAGCAGGGACGGGCCCATGGAGGAGTTGCTACTGCAGTGAGGAGAGATTTATATTCTGAAGAATTAGAAGTACAAACACCTTTACAAGCAATAGTCACAAGAATTAAACTCCGCTTCATCTTAACAGTTTGCAATATATATCTACCACCAACAGAAAGAATAGACGAAGCAGCATTTACACAACTAATAACAAACCTTCCTTCCCCGTATATTGTGGTAGGGGACATGAATGGATCTCATCATACATGGAGCACAGCTACACCCAACACAAGAGGAAATATTATCTCTAGAATCATAGACTCTACTGATTCACTCATACTCAATACTGGAGAAGCCACATATATCTGCCCAAGAAACGGAACGACTTCAGCAATAGACTTAGCATTCGCCTCACCCAATCTTTATCCTCTATTCACCTGGACAGTCTGTGATGATCAGTATGGAAGTGACCATTTCCCGACACTAATCCGCTTCAGCTCTGAAATGCCAAAATTCAAAAAACACCCAAAATGGATCATTGAAAAAGCAGACTGGGAAGAATTCAGTGATAAACTTAGAAATACCTCAGTTTACAGCTCAGGGGATGTAGATAACATAATAGAAAATTTCACTCTAAATATTACAGAAACCGCAGCTCAAACAATTCCAAAAACAAAAGGAACTTCAAAAACCAACCATACCCCTTGGTTTGATCAAGAATGTCGGGAATCCATCAAATTAAAAAACAGAGCTCTTAAAATTTTCCAGAAATATCCCACAAAAACCAACTTAGTTAAATATAAACAACAAAAAGCAATAGTCAGAAACCTCGTCAAAGCGAAGAAAAGAGCCTCTTGGATTTCATATATAGAATCAATAAATATTAACACCCCCATAAAAAAGATATGGCAAAAAATTCATAGCATAGCTGGTAATCACAACACAGAAACCCCAATCCTAAAGATTCAGAACGAAATTATAACCGATCCACAAATGATAGCAGAAACTCTCGCCCACCATTTTGCAGCGATCTCAAATCCCGTCAATAATGCCGAACAAGAAGAAAACATGCAAGAAATAAACTTCACAACTCCAACAAGAAATAATATTCTGTCTCAAGAAGATTATAACCGCCCCTTTACAATGTGGGAACTACAAACAGCAATAGATGAAGCAAAGATATCTTCTCCTGGAAAAGATGAAGTCCATAATAGCATGATCAAACACTTTCCACCTACAGTTAATAGAGATCTTCTGGCAATATATAACAGAATTTGGGAAACCTCTACATACCCACAATCTTGGAGGGAATCTATTGTCATCCCAATACTGAAACCAGGAAAAAACAAATCACATCCCAATAATTACCGACCCATATGCCTTACTAGTTGTCTGTCGAAAGTACTAGAAAAAATGGTCAACAGACGTCTGATGTGGATGATAGAAAAATTCAACCTTCTATCCCCTATTCAGTGCGGTTTCCGCAAAGGCAGATCAACTACAGACCAACTAGTAACAATAGAAGCCGAAATCCTGGACACATTTACTGAGAAAAAAGAAGCAGTTGGTGTATTCTTCGATATAGAAAAGGCGTACGATACTATTGACCGGAAGACAATTCTAAAAACATTGCAGGAATGGGGTTTCAGGGGAGAGATGCCTAAGTTCATTGAGAGTTTTTTGCAAAAAAGATATATTCGAGTTAGAGTAGGAGAATCGATCTCTAGTTGCAAGGAAGTAGCTAACGGAATCCCTCAGGGAAGCGTCTTGAGTTGTACTTTATTTGCTATAGGAATTAACTCAATTGTTAAGGCAATACCTAGGTCGATTAAAGCATTCCTCTATGTAGATGACCTAGCCATATTAATAAAGTTCAAGAGCCATGATTGGATGAAGAGGACTCTACAAAACGCTCTGAACCACCTACAAGTTTGGTCAGAAAGCAAAAACCTCCGATTTTCACTTGAAAAGACAAGAGGAGTGTTATTCTCTCGAAAGAGGAATCCATGTCCGATTCCTCAGCTTCATTTATATGGAAACACTATCACGTTCAGCGAAAGTACCAAATTCCTAGGACTGGTCTTAGATAATAAACTATCATGGCTTTATCATATAAAGTACCTACGAGAGGAGTGCTTTAAGCGACTGAGGTTAATGAAAGTACTAGCAAGGACTTCCTGGGGGGCTGACCGCAAATCTATGCTAATCATCTATACTAGTCTTATTCGATCCAAGATCGATTATGGCAGTATAGTGTATTCTTCTGCAAAGAGAAATCGCCTCCTACTCTTAGACTCGGTACATCACGCAGGAATAAGGCTGGCCACAGGGGCCTTTAGGACTAGTCCAATAGAGAGTCTGTGCGCAGAAGCATCCATTCCACCCCTTACTTTTAGAAGGCAGGAATTAATTAATAATTACATTGCCAAAATTAAATTACAGCCAACAAATCCAGCATATAACTATATATTCCATCCTCGAAATACCCGGACTTATGAAACAAACCCTACAAGAGCAGCACCATTAGGCATCAGACAAAAAGAAACTATTCAAGAAACTCATAATATACCTATAAACGCAGCTGAACAAAACTCAAAACCTCCTCCGTGGAAATTCCGGCCAATAAAAATCGATTTAACCTTTAAAAATAAAAGAACCGAACCCATAAACAACATACTGCAAAATATACTACACAAGTACTCAGAATACGAAATAATATACACGGATGGATCCAAGCAAAATGATAAAATCGGCTTTGCAATAGTTAGGAATAACTCAACTCAAAAATACAAATTACCCTCATACTCCACAATATATACAGCTGAGCTGCAAGCTATCTCTACAGCACTCTATATATCCATTAATATTACCAGCTCTAAAATATTGATATGCTCTGACTCAATTTCTGCCTTACACAGCATAGCAAACTATAATAAATCGGGACCAACGTTGGACAAAATCCACAATTACATGGAAATATTAAATAGCCTCGATAAAACTATAATTTTTCTGTGGACCCCTGGTCACTCTGGAATAGCAGGAAACGAGGCAGCTGATAAAGCCGCTAAAGAAGCTGCTGTGATGAACAGCCCGCCCATCCAATTATACGAAATAAATGACATGAAGACGTGGCTAAAAGATAGAGTCCGGAAATGCTGGGAGTCCATGTGGACAGAAATCCCACTCACAAACAAATTAAAAGCTGTCAAGAAAACAACTAAACAGTGGATAAGCTCAGTGAGAGGCAACAGGAAGGAGGAAGTTGTTATTGCAAGGATGAGGATAGGACACACAAACCTAACCCATGTACATTTAATTATGAAAACTGCTGAACCTAAGTGCGAATCCTGCCAATCTCCCTTAACCATTCAACACATACTGGAAGAATGCGCTCTCCTCAACCAGATATTTATAAAGCACAAAATACCACGTAGAAGAGAAGAAGCTTTACAAAACTCCGAAGAATCAATAGATAAAATAATAAAACTGTTAAAAGAAATTAACATATATAATAAAATATAAGAAATTTACTTGTAACATAAGGATTTTACTGTTGAAGAAATTTAAAAATTAAAAAAAAAAAAAATTATATTACTTTTAATAATGGAATATTTTTTTTTTTTTTTTTTTTTTTTTTTTTTTTTTTTTTTTTTTTTTTTTTTTAACGGCGCATCTACATCTTGGCCATTAGCGCCGGGCTATCTACAGGTTGCCACCCTTTTCTAATGCCAACAGCACGTGGTCGGTCACCCATTCAGGTACTGACCACGCCCGACGTTGCTTAACTTCGGTGATAATAATGGAATATTATTACAAATAGATAAGTAGGTATAATAATTGTACCATATTTTGAACTGCTCGACCTCTTATTAAACACTGAATCAGTTTAATATCTCGTTCAAATTGATGTTCTTCCTCTGTGCCTGGCAATATGCATTCAAGAGGCTCGAAATCAGGCCGATTTTCTTCTCTTGTTGGTTCGAGGGCTGATGCAGGTTCTGGAAGTAATACATTCAATTCATTTTAATACGAATTCATTTTACTGCTAAACAAAATTTAAAAAATCAACAAACAATAACATTTTAGGAAAACCGATACAAAACCAGTTCAAAGTTATGAAACCAACACATTCAAAATTGTAAGCACTAATTTCTCCAAGTGAGACCGCACTTGAACCATTTTTTTAGGCAATTTAGTAAGCGTTCAAATGGTTACCATTGGCGGATTCTGCTGGTTAATGAACAGGACTTTTCGTTTGAGACAAAGTATTTTTTTTACAAAATTTTATACATTATGTATTTTATATATCTGTATCTTGGAACAAAAAGGGTCCATACCTCTGAAATTTGAGAGAACTGCGCAAGTCACAAAATGAACATCTCACACGTTCATCAGGAGTTAATTCATATCCTAACACCAAAAGCATCAGTGTCTTCAGTGGTTTTGGTATGTTTTCCAGTTGGGCACTAACTGCCACATGAAATTTCACCAGTTGTTAGCCCAAATCAAAGAGAAAATCTCTTCTGGACACTTTTCAGGCCATTTTGTGACTAAAAAAGCCGTAATATAAAAGTGATCGACCGGTGAAGATTTATCAAATGAACGTTAAAGTTATCCATTAACTATTCTGTGGTGTAAAAAATACCCCATACACAACTCGCGACCTTCTCATGCAGCGATTTTCAGACAACTGCCTTTGTTTATATTAGGTTATACCAGATAATATACTTCCGAGTATTGAATGAATGAATGAATGAATGAATGTAAATTTATTATTTCATACGTACATATATATATATACAAATATAAAAAGAGAATAATAAAACAATTTACTTAGGCTTGGACATTGTCCATCAGCCAGAGTGCATACCTATATACATAACTTAATTTCATAAAATAAAAATATACATTTTGCAAGTTATGGATACCACTTAAGATGGCTATGGATAAAAGAAGAAAAAGAAAAATTAAAATAAATAATTAAACATACATTGAAATAATAATTAATAAATACAGTCATAATAAAATAGACTGAGAGAATATATATATATATATATATATATATATATATATATATATATATATATATATATATATATATATATAAATAAAATAAACAACTTATAAATCAATAATTAAATTGAAAAATTAAAAACTGTCGATATTTCCATATATTTTTTAAATATTTATATAAGGTGTCCCAGTTGTTTCCGTTCAGAATCTGCTTGACTTCTTCAAGGGTGAGTAGGTCCTTTTCGTAGTGCGCCCTCCTGAATTCCTTCATTATCGGACATCTCGCGAGAAAATGCAGAGTGTCTTCCTCCTCCTTGAGATTGCACATGGAGCAGTGACCACGCCCGTCTGTTCGCCATGGCCTACTGTTTAGATGCAGCATCTCTGTCCTAGCCTTCATGATTAGACGGACTGCATAGAGGGACCTGTCATCTGACATGTAGGAAACGGCTGCATCAGTGTGGACTAACGATTTATAAAGCAGATGATACTGAGAAGATTTACAAGATTCTGTCCATCGCCTCTGCTCCAGATTAGCGAGTGACAGCAATAACCTGGAACTTGCTTCCTTCATCAATACAGGGTCACCGCTCGTCCAGCTGTCCATGTTCTCTCCAGCTCTGGCGAATAGCTGTTCCCATTCCTTGTATAACCAGGCCTTCTTCCCTATCACCTCGCGGAACAGTCTACCAGGCAGCCTTTGTCTCGGTAATGTTACCAACCTGAGCATATACTCTAGATGTAGCTTTAATGTGTGCAGGAAAATAGATCTTCTACCTGTTTCTAGATATATTGCATAATTAGGAGTGTATGTTGGCAACCCGAAGAGCCGCTTCACAAATGACCTCTGTACAGCCTCAACAGCCCCGAATTCCCTCCATCCCCAGACTTGGGCACCATAACACAGAGTTGCTCGCGTGACTGCATCGAACACCTGAAACTTAGCAGAAGCGGGGACTTCATGCTCCATAATAAAGCGATTCCATACAGTATGAAGTGCATACTTTGCTACCCGCACCTTTTCCTCGAAATGGCTGCTCATTGACAGCTTGGGGGTGAGGATAACTCCAAGATACTTATATTCGTTTACCACTTCTATCGGTTGGCCACCAAGCTTCCACTCCTCGTTCATGGCTGGTCTCCCACCATTCCGAAATATCATTATCTTGGATTTATTCAGATTGATAGTCAGGTTCCAAGTTCGACAGTAATCCTCCAGTTTATTTATCATGAGCTGTAGAGAGGTCTTCTCCTCATTTAGAAGAACTATGTCATCCGCGTACATAAGGCATGGCACCCGACCGTCTAGTATTCGCACTCCTCCGCTGAGCTCCTCAGGCAAATCATTTATATAAGCAGAAAATAAAAGAGGACTCAATAAGCAGCCTCGCTTTACTCCAGAATCAGTGCTGAAAAAACTGGTAATGCCACCCTTGTTCCATACTGCAGACTCCGTATCCTTGTAGAGGTTTTCAAGAAGGCTAACTATCTTAGTGGATAATCCTAGTCTATATAGTTTATAAAATAGAGCACCTCTGTTCAGCAAATCGAAGGCAGCTTTGAAGTCTACGAAGAAGCAATAAACCTTACTCCTTTTCTTTTGTAGTTTAAGTTTAATTATTGTAATTAAGTTAAATATATTGTCAATGGTGGAGTAATTTTTCCTAAACCCGGCTTGATATTCACTGATAATATTGTTTTCCAAAAACCAATCCTCCAATCTCTGAAGTAAAATTCCAGAAAATAATTTTGCAAGCGTGTTGATGAATGATAGACCCCTATAGTTCTCCGTATTATTTACATCTCCTTTTTTATGAAGCGGGAATATTATCGCCTTAGCGAAGCTCTGTGGAACATCACCAGTCTCCAAGATCTCATTGAAGATTTTGATCAGCAACTCATGAAGTTTCCTTGGTCCATACTTGTAAAATTCATAAGGTATCCGATCTAATCCTGGCGCCTTGTTATTCTTGGCTTTACACATGACAAGTTCTAGTTCCGAGAGTTCAATAGGCCGATCAAGGCTGTGTACTACTGTCATTGGTCTAGCATAGGAAATAGATTCATAAGCCATCGGTGCATTCAGCATTCCCTGGAAATATTACTTCCGAGTATTTAGGAAGAAGGAAGGATTATCTGTGATTTACATAATTTAAAAAACACAACATAGAACAAAGTGTGGGGTATTTTTCACCCCACGGTGTCAATCCAGGGCTCAAGAAAAATATTCTTTTCCTCATTAACTAGCAATGGGAAAACATTGGCCCTTTTAACAATTAATGTTGATCCCACCCTGATGTCACTCGTGCAGTTCACACAAATTTCAGACATGGCTCTTTTTGTTCCAAAGTACAGATATATGTATATAATGAGTGTTTAAACACAAATTTGAACCACTGATATTTTCGTGATGTACAGGATCACAAATGTGGAGATTTCTTATCAGCACAGCTAGATTACCTCATCGGTTTAATGTCTTAAGCGAATTACCTTCCTCTAGAGAGAGTGAGGAAATGCGCTAAAAGTTGAAAAACTTTTTCGAAAATGTAAAGTTATGGGGGCGAGGTTAGCTCAGTGGTAGAGCATTCGACTAATGAACTGGAAGACTGCTCTGCTCAGAACATATCTATCTGCATATCCTGCTGCAGTTGGTTAAGCAATTCTTTTCTTAATCAAAGAATTTAGCATTCAAATATAGCAATAAAATCAATTTTATTTTTCATAAGGAAAATGTAATAATTTTTACTATTGATTTCTGTTTCCACCAGCTGATGAAGTTGTATATGTTTTTCACAGTCATGCTTTGTAATATTTTTCTTCTTATTCATCACTTTTTTGCCCTTCGCTTCTAAAGTTGATTCCAAGATAAAATATGCATCTGAAAAAAAAACAACAAAAAGATAGGAAGTTCACTACAATTAAAGATAAGGCTTTTTAGGTAATCAGTTGTTTATGAAGGAGAAAAATCTCAACTTTTTAAAAAGTCTGACTCACAGGAACTGCATCAAGAAGTGTATTTAAAAAAACAGATGAGAGAAACCCATAGTCTTTTTCGATTTAATATTCAACGTATGAGGTTACAGAATCGCTCTATTTCCTAATGCTTTTGTAGTATGAATGTCAATAAATAAAAAAATGTAAGATGACATCTCAAAGCAAAGCAAAGCTTAGGCACCACAGCAGGAAACTGACAGTATTCTAAGCGGAAATGATTCCTTTAACACTGGATCAGGTGCAATCCCCGGAGTACCATAACAGGGCGCAACGGTCCTAATAGGACAGCCGCCATTTCTTGGCCCTAACAAATTCCTATATGCATTTTAAGGCTAAAAAAAAATTGAGAACCTTCACAGTCATCTAATAAATGAAATAAAAATTAAAATGTTGCAAATAGACAAATCAGCTCAATGCCCAAAAATGAAACGTAAAAACAGTGATTATGCAATATCGCAAACAACATTATGTTCAGTTTCAGACCCCACACCTCTCTCAGAAAGCTCTATCACCCAAACCGGTACATATTTACTCTCAATGGATGTATATTCATTTTATTGTACATATATAAATAAAGACATTATTATTATATCTGAGTTTTGTGGCAGGTTTCCTATAGGTTACCAACCTCCTATTCTAGTCAGGATAGGGCTGATACTTTTTTTTCTCGAAAGAAAAGCAGGAAGCGTTGATTGTCGGGGTTTCGGTCTATTTTCTTATTTAATAAAACCACATTTTATTGTTAAAATATTTAATAAAACCACATTTTATTGTTAAAATCGACCGAAACCCCGACAATCTACTTCTGAATGGTCGACCATATCTTCTCAATCGAAAGAAAAGCTATCATTCAAACCTACGACCTTAGGCACTGTCGTGAATTCTCACCGTTTTTATGATATAGTATTAAAATCTTTATGGAGAGATCGTTGACCGTTGATGATGAGAGGGTAGAAATTGTCAGGGTTCTGTCGTTGTGTCTCAATAAAACTACATTTTTTTAGAGGAAAAGGGTTGTATTGTTAGCCGACATTTCGGCTTGAAATTCAAGGCTCCAACAGAGATGAAAAACAAGAAAGACAGAGTTAATACTAACATGTATATATAAAAAAAAAAAAAATAAATAAAAATCAAAAAACGGAAAAACATTGCACAGTAAGTGTGTGCTATAGCTAGAGCTTAAATTATAGGTAGATCAATGCTGGTTTAAGACCTAGATGGGTAACACGGATTAAGATATAAAATTAACAAGTAAATGATGAAAATAGGCTTACCGATGAGAAGACAGAGAACTATGCCTCAGGGATGCATAACCATTTCTGTCTATGGTTGATCAAGGTAAGTTTGAGGAAAGGAGTGGGTGGGGGAGGAGGAGTTTTTGACCACCCATCAAGTTAAGGGATGGTATTAAAGGATCAAGGCGGGAGGGCGGTGTCATAAAATTTTGGTGATAATAGAAGGGAGGCAGGTATGAAGGGTTTTATTGCAGGCGGTATAGAGTTTTAGCAAGTTGGAGAAGGTAGAGGAGATTACTTCTTTATCAATTTTATAATTTGAGTATATTAACCAAGGATTGGTATAGAGACAAACTTTCCTCTATGATAAAGTATTTCAATGAATTTTATATGAACCATCTTACCTTTCATTGTGGTAGGATAAGCTTCCTTATGCAGAATTTCATAGGACCTCTTTGGATCCTTGCCCAATCTGGCAGGAGGAAGTGTCAAGTCGCTCGTGTAATACTGATCTAAGACATCTTTACTAACCGTATTATGGGGATACTGAGGTCTATTCCTTATAAACTTTATTCTTCTTAGATCTAAAAACAATTAAATACTATAAAAAAAAGCCTGACTCACATGTAATCTTAGCATTACCCCATATAATTCCCTAAGATGACACGAAATCTATGTACAGTAGACACTCCCTAATCCAGCGACATCGGGTCTAGGGTACAATCGGATAAGAGAATTCAATTAGTAGGGGTCACTTATATATTTGAAAAATCTTATTATTTGAGGATCTAATAATATGTATTTTTAATATATCATATTCAAGTAATATTTAGTTACCAAATAATAAAATAAAGTTAAAATATGTAAATCCTTGCGGGTTTATTATTTACATGTGCATATGAATGTCAAAGTTTCAAGGAATAAAAATAATTGGGCCACCTGTCTGCCCAGCCTCAGGTGCCTTAGTAGAAACATTTTTAGTAGAAACACAAGCTTCTGCCTGTAAAATGAAACATATATTCCTTCTTTGGCTTCCATTTAATGAAATACCACAAAGAAATGTTTGGCTAGCTAGGAACCCTTGAGCCAGTCTAGCTCAGGCCAGTTCCGAGATCCGTAACTTATTCCGCTCAGAGGCCGCCGGATTAGAGAGAGCAACGGATAAGAGAACGCCAGAGAAGGGAGAGCCTACTGTATTTGGAAAGCATCAAATAGAAACTTAATATTCTACCTTTCATCCACTAGCAATTCAGAAAATTCAAGTGCATTTTTTTTTGACTGAGGTGGTTCTAACAACTGAACCATTTTAGGAGGACATTTGTTAAGTTTTCAAACTGTCACCTACCTACAAAAATTTCACAACAGTTTTTGAGATATTTAACAAAATATGTGCAAAATTCAAAACTGCTAACTCCTGTTATTATAATTTTTTTTCATAGTTTTTCTTTTCCATAGGGATCATTTGAACTAAACTGTTAACGGAGAATTTACTGAAGAAATGTATAAAGTGTATAAATATTAGGTAACATTTTGCTAATTTGAATTACCTCTTTCTAAGCGGGACTTTATCAGCGGCAATGTAATATTTTTCTTTTCTTCATATCTCTCCAAACAATTTTTAGTGCGCCATTTTATTCTTTCCTGGATGATAGCCCTCTGCTCTTTCATTTCCAAACGAGCCTTCTCTAGTCTTTCTTTATTCTCTTCCTCTATCTCCTATAGTATATAAGACGCAAAAGCAATACATATTTTGTCTTTTAATCAGCTCTGTTAAAGGTATTTTCTTAAACCCTAATCAACTTATTCATTACAATACTTTACGTTCAACAATATTTAAAATGATCTCATTTGAGAATTTTGATTATGTTCAAAGTTTATTTACCCCCTAAAAGAGTATTTGTCCAGAATTTACGAATCATTGAAGAAAGTTAATGAGTTTATTAAAAAGTATTAAAATATATATTGACCCAATCCTAGTAGAACGATGTTGTTTATTTTAATAACACACTTCTATAATTTGTTTAGAGTAAATCAAGTTTAAATTAATAATAACTAAATAAAGCAAAAGTAGAAATAATTAAATAAAAGGGATCTCCCCGTGGTCTAGTGGCTAGATTCTTAAGCGGGAGATGATGGTTTGGAGTCCCACCGGCACACAGTGTGGCAGAATCCCAAAATCCTGGAAAAAAGTTGAAAAAAAGAAGTAAGTCGTAGTACGTTTTTTCTTGAGCGGTCACAGTTGAAACGGTCTAGTGTCACCAGGTATAAAATATTACCTCTCGAAATATTTTGAAACTGGTGCTATAGATCATCAAAGTCAGATGAGAAAAACACTTGTCAACGTTTCGATTTGAGTCACATTCATGATTTCAGTTTGACGTCAATATTTGCTTTGATTTTTTCCTCGTTACCAAAAATTGAGTTGACAGTTTTTAAATACAGTTAAAATGCTTTTGAAAAGTACTTTGAAGTGGTGAAAAACATGAAATGACAATGTAGAAAAATGAGTTTGAAAATTTAGTGTCAGAAGCCTTTTTTTCAAAGTATCCTTTTTAAACAGTGGACCTGGAAACTACCAATAAAGCGGAATAAAGCTTCCAAAATACATTCATCTGAACAACTGAAGCCTAGAAATTGTTGTAGTCTCAAAATTTCTTGCACACTTTCTGTGAGCACAAACAAATTAAGAACCAGTAAACCATGGGGAAGTACCATGAGAGGTAATAGACGCGAAGAAGTAATTTTAACGAGGATGAGAATAGGCCTCATACTATGTTTGAAGTCTGCCAAATCCCTGCTATCCACCACATCGTAGAAGGTTGTTCAACATTCAATAGCTACACTGGAGTTTCTAATATGCGTCAAACTGTGTCAGCAATCTTACAGGACTCGTCAGAGCAGATGGACAAATTGGTGGAAATATCAAAGCTCATCAACCTGTATAATAATATATAATACATAAAATTAATTTTGTTTAAAGCCTACTGCTCAAATTCAGGATATACTTATGCTTTAGGTCTACCCGACAAACCTACAGTCTTCTTTTTTGTACATGACCACCGCACATGCGCGAACGACAGCAGACACTAATTGTAACGTTTTTGTTCCAGTTTAGTCATCGCTAAAGCATATTCATACTAAAATTAGCATAAATTAATAAATAAAATAGCGGAGGTTCCACATATGTATAGTTAAAGAACAAACCACTAAAAGGGCAGAATAACCCTGCTCACCCAGGAATAAAAACCTTATCTGTTATCTACCTATAAATTCTACACCAATCCTTTCAATGAGCTAATGTTGAGAGATATTTAAGGCAGTTATCTAAGTAAAATTTGTTGAACAGTACCTTTTCTCTAAAATTCCATTTATCTTGTTCAATTTTCATAATTATCGATTTCCTCAGCTCGGTATTTTCTGGAGGGATGGTAGAAAGATATTTTTCCCATTCTACAAATGTTCTATTTCTCTGAACAATTTCAATATCATGTTTATCGAAACAGGTATTCTCTTGAAACAGAATAAAATTAAATTTTTATCTTCATACAGCACATAATTAAAAATTGAATAAAATTCATAATTAAAAAAAATGAATATTTAACAATGCTAAATAAAATTAATTTTTTTGCTTTCTTATATTGTACATACAATGTCAATATGGTATTGTTTGGTACAATGGCTGGAACAGAATTACTTAAACTTTGGTTTTTCTCATTTACTCTTATTTAATTTTGCATGGGCTTATATAGAAAATAATTTTGGAGGGGGCTGGGAGAATTCGGGGGGGGGGGGCTGAGAGCATTTTGGGGGTATGGAATAGTAACAATCGAAAGCTTGGAATAGTTGTCCGCTAACTATAGCGGAATGGCTAGTTAAAACGCTATTACATCCAAAAGAAATTTTTTTTTTCTGAGCTGAGTGATCTTATTTAATTTATTTTTAAGGTTTCTATGACACATTTTTAACAATTTTTTTTGGGGGGGGGGGAGCAGCCCTCTCAGCCCCCCCTTTATATACGCCCATGTAATTTTGATTAAGGGGTTAGACTACCTTGAGATTTCCAAAGTATTTTTTTTTTTCTGTTGATTTATTTTTTAGAATATATTATTTTAAGAAGGATATTTTTTTTATTGAGTTCCTTGTTCATAGCATATACATTTTTTAAACTCAATATTTTGATAAAAGGTAGGATTTTTTAAAAAAAAAAAGATTTCTCCAAGCCATGTCATAGATAATTATAAAAAATATCTGTTGTCAAATTTTAAATAAATCAGTCAGAAGATCTTGAGACATCTTGTACAACAATATGGAAAAAGTTTATTGAATATATGTTTAAAATAGTCTAACAGTTTTCAAATTATTATTTTTTTGAAAAATTAACTTGATAAGCTGGGATTTAAACCCAAATCCTCTTCATTAGGCCAATGGCCTTCATTGTCCCGACAATTCAACTTATGGAGTCGAAGCTTCAGATATACAAAATAGCATCATTAGAACCGTATACTTTTCCTTAATGGGAAATAATTTAGATCATGGATATGTCTCAACTAACAGGAGGTGAATGGGATGTGATGCGAAAGTAGCCCCTGGAAGTGAAGAGGTCATCATCGGGAAGTGAGCACACTCTATTGGTGTCACATTATAGTTTCACTCACTCGTAGCGTTTTCAGGGAGTTAGTCACGGCTAAAGTATGTTCCATGTTAAAATAGATTTTTTGAAAATCTCAAGCTAATGTAACACCTTAAAAGAAGGATAAATTTACATGAAATTTTTATTTCAAAATAATAAAATTTAATATATAAATGTTATTTTATAAGAAAAAATATATTTAAATAAAGTATATTGGGTCTTTTTTACAAAGCTCCATAGCGTGATTTTTATGAGTGACTATACTAATAAAATACATGTATTATATTTTAGTGATTTTTTAAATGAAAATAAGTGGGTTCGATTCCCACTAGGGGTGGTGGCTGTTCTTTAGAAAAAGAGACAGCCCTATCCGGGCTAGAAAAAGGTGGTAACCTGTAGAGAACCTGTCCCAAAATTCTCAGTTAATAATAATGGACATTATAATTTAAATAAATAAATAATGAACATAAAATAAACATAACCTCATCAAATAATTATGGCTCAGAGGCCCAGAACTCTTTAATATTTGACATAATTGTTTTAAACAAATCTTCTCCATCGTGCCATATGAATACCATATGATTATAACAGTAACCGTCCCTCTAAATAAAAATCACGGTATGGAGCTTTGTAAAAAAGACCCAGTATATTTACTCTGGTAATATTAACATACTGAAAGGAAGGGAAGCAAATGTTACAACTTCTGGAGTTTTTTGCTGAAATGTTTTGTATGGAGGAAACCAAGGAGCTGTTTGGACATCAGCTTCTCTGTAGGATGTTTGACAAGATTGATTACGTGGAATATTGTAGCATTGCCTGTAAATAGGGAAAATAATTTTATCAATGAAAACATTTTTTATGTATATTTTGACCTTTTATACCACGCAAATTAATAAAAAAGTCCGACTCGCAGGAACTGTGTCATCTTAGCGTGGTTCCGTTCTTATATCTAGTGTCACTTGGAAAGCTTGAAATAGAAAAAGTTATAATTTGGTTAGACGTTTTATGAGGAAAAATGACTCCCTGGCCTTGTCAAGGTTCACTCTAGGAAAACACTATTACTGTTTCTCATTTTCTTCTCTTCTTTTACTATAATACTAATTTTACAAAATCAACAAACATTAACTTAGAAAAAATTGTTTCCTAACAAATATTGTTAAAAATCTCTAAAACTACTTCTCTTTCCCTAGGATCGCATGAATAAAAGTAGCAAACGTAGCAGAAACACATTTCCCCAAGTTGCTTCAAATAAATTGTATTAGCCTCAAGTTTAAACACATAATAATTTTCTAATTAAGATAAATACCACAAATACTCACACTGAGGTTCTCCCAGAAATTTCAGGACTCTCATCGAGGGAGAATAATTTTCTACGGATTACATTCCCTGATAACTGCTGTTGAGGTAAAGTAATTGGCTCCATCCTCAGGATTTTTTTGCCTCAATATTTACAAAGACAGGTGTTCACAATGTATTTTGTATCCATGGAAACTCTTAGGGGGTGGGAAAATTCCTTAAGGCATGTCAAATTAATAAATCTACACAATGTTTGACAAAAACAATTTATTTATATTTTAATATACATATTTCTTAAGAATGGCTTATTATTAAATCTAAGAGAGTACACAGTTATTCTTGAGAAATCATTATCATTCTAATGAAACCCTTGCTTTTTCTAAATCATGAAGTAAACTGTAAAATTGGGGAACTGTCAATTCAATATTTAAGGTCTCTTTCTTGTTGTGTGTTTCCAGTAGCAATTTTATATGGATAAATGTTTTACCAACTAGAGCTTCTTCACTTGAAGAAGAAACAACTGAAATTGAAAAACAGGATAAATCTATATTCAGAGATACTTAGATAAAAGAAGCAATAAAAAAAGATTGTAACTACAGTACCTCCAAATTGCCAATCTACATCAATAAGTTTGCTTGACATATTTCATTAGAAGAATTAATTACAATACGTTTAAAAAATATTATAAAAACTGCAGATCACTATTTCTCTATAAATTATTTTTTTTACACTTGTAAAAAATAATTCATACATTTAAACTTGAAGAAAAGTGACTTATTGACAATGAATGTGATAAGTGACGTTACAGATAACAATGGTATCGATAGAAGAAGATCTTAGGTTCGATTTATTTGGAATAATAATAATTTGAGCTTAAGCCGGTAAAGTTCGTTTATTTAAGGATTTTTTTAAATATATTACAACATTTATTATTTTCCAATTAGTGAGTTTTAGTATTAACTGCTAACTTTAATATGTAAGTAAGACAAGTTTGTTAGGTTACTTAACATGAGTTCTTGGCGGGAAAAGTGGTAAACAAATAGAACTGATAATCCATGGCTGAACCTCCCAGAGTTTTATCAACAAGTGGTTGTCTTGGTACAAAAACAGTCATATTATTTCGGTTATGTAGTATTTAAAGAAAATTAAATTTAAATACCTGTTTATGTAGATTTCCTTAGTCAGAATGTTATTTGTTCAAATATTGTGAAAGTTTTAGTATTTAGTGATTAATTTTAAAAAAAAAAAAGGGTTTTTTTTTTGTTAGTTTAATTTATACCAATGGATTCAACGCCAATTAAAAAATCTCTGAGGCTTACTCCTAGAGGAAAGTCTCTGTCTTTTCAAAATGAAGAAACACCCAAAAAAGTACGTTTCAGCATGCAAGGAAAAACTTGTATAAATGAGGAGAAAAAATATGCAGAGAGGCTCTTTTCTGCAGAAGATGCACTGTCCATGATACAAGACAGTTCTCTGAGTGATGTCGAAACTTCATCTGATGAAGAATGGATAGTTACAAAATCCAAAACCATTTCTTTGTCAGACTCTTCTAAATCCAAAGAAAAATTGCGGAGCCAAGAAGCTGCTAAGAAGAAGTATTGTTTTCACATTTATCACTAATAAACTATTTTACTTTTTTGTCTGTTTGATTATGTAAATGTTTATATGTCTAGGAAGGATAAAGAAGTTGTATCTCCCTTAAAATTGCTTCGGAAACCCGAATATGAAGTTAATAAGTTACCATCTGCCTGCAAGAAGTCTGAATCTGCTGTGAGTTAATTGTGATTGATGTTTTAATTCGAATTATTTTTATAAAATAAGTTTATTTGATCGTTATGGCTTATAGTTGCATGGCAACTTTGATTATGTGCTCTTATCTATCTATGCTTGTAAATGTATGAAGGATTCAAACAATAAGAAATAAAATGTCGGACTTCAAGACAATAAATTATCACAGGGTGTTGCTGTAATCATCGTTTTGCAAAAAATCGTTGTCCATAATAAATGAATATTAAAATTTAAAAATTTATGTTTCCAAGATGTCATTTCGAGCATTACTAAGAAGTGCTCTGACTGGGGATGCTGATGAATGAGGAGGCTGCGCTAGGGTTCGGGATATTATTACCTCGGATGGACCAACCCTAGGTATAGCGTAAACTCTATGAGGGACAAAATCACAGTTTATTTGTAGTAAGTCATAATAACCTTAATAGGGGGGGGGGGAATAACCTTAATAGACTTAAACTGAATTTTTAATGAATTCTAGCGGATACAAGAGTTACTAGAGGTCACAAAATTTACCACTAGATATCGCATAAACCTGTCACAGTGGTGGCTTTCAGTCCTGAAATGAAGAAATAGCCTTGTCACGAAAGTAGCTACAGACCCTGAGGCATGCCGGCTTGCCATGAAAGTATGTCTTTTTGTGAGTGGTACAAGCCGAAAATGCAGCGTTCGTTAGAGCAGAGGTCGGCGATTAAATTCTGTGTGAAACTCCATAAATCTGCGACAGACACGTTGGATATGATCAAGCAGGCTTACCCAGATAATACTTTAGCAAGAAGTGGTGTGTTTTGGTGGCACAAGGCATTTTCGGAGGGCCGAGAAGAGATCGCCGATGAACACCGTGCTCGAAGACCTTCGACTTCGACAAACACCGACAATTTGACTCGTGGACAAACCGTCAACTCCAAGTTCTATGTGGAAGTGCTCAAGAGACTCAAACAAAGGGTCAATCAGGCTGGAAAAGACATCGCAGCCGACTGGAAGCTGCACCACAGTAACGTCCCAGCTCACACCTCCTTTCTTGTGACCAGCTACCAAGCCTGGCAGGCATCCCAACGCTTCCACAGCCACCCTGCAGCCAAGATGTGGCACCCTGGACTTCGCTTTGTCCTGTAAGGCTATTCCGGAGAATGCCTACCGTGACACCTTCAATGCTTGGAAATCGTGCTGGCAGCGCTGTATCCACGCAGGAGGAACCTATTTTGAAAATTTAAAAAAAATTGTAACAGGTGGATCAATAATTTTTTTTTAATCAATTCAGTCCTATTACTTTCCGGACAGACCCTTGTATGACTTAAAAAATAATTTTCATTAAAAATAAGAAAACATTTAATGAACGTAGTCATTTTTATTAGAAAATATTGTTAAAATAAATCAATTGTATTTAAAGAAAAATTCCAGTAAAATAAATCAATTTTATTCAAAAGAAATTTTGATTCGAATAACTAACTTTAATTCAATAAATCACTCTTATTCAATTATGAGTAAAAATAATAATAAAAATGTTACGTTATTCATTGAATCGCTGAATAATGAATGAAAAATTATTCATTATTCAGAATGAAGTATCAAATTTATTCATTATTCTGAATAATTTTTGCCCAACACCGATGTTCTCAAGGATGTTTTTTATCGTCTACATTATTTAATTTTGCAATTGATCACCTTTATCATGAGATCTGCGACCAACAATTTCCTGACGGCTACAAGCTGAAGAACTCAAAAAGAAAAGTCAGACTGATTGGACATGCTGATGATCAAGCTGTCTGCTGTCATGATGAAAGATCAGATGAAATAGCATCTCTGAGTCAATTATAGGAACCCCGGAACCAAGAGGCCTGATGCTAAAAATGGAAATGCGCCCCTCAAGGTGCAGCAGAGGTTACCGCCCTTAGTTATCACCGTAATGTGGACGTCTCCGCTGGGCGGGAGACCTAGCCAGGCCAAGACGCCTCAAAAACTATTCTCTGAGAGAGTTCATGGAACCAGAAGAGTTGGAAGACCCAAGCTGAGATGGGAAGATGGAGTAGCCGCCGATGCTCGCAGCCTACTCGGAGTCCGGAACTGGAAAGTGGCAGCACAAGACCGTGACAACTGATGGAAGCTGATTTTGGAGGCCATGTGTCATTAGTGGGATGTAGTGCCGAGGAAGTCAGTAAGTAAAGTAAGTAAGTTATCACCGTACCACCTTATCCCTCGGTTCGTTTAAAGGCTATTTCTTGTTGACTCGCCGCGTAAAGCTTTAAGGAAGTTTGATATAAAGGTCAGAGCATCGGTGAGGAGGTGGAAGAGACTGCCAAAGGATGTACCAGTTGAATATTTCCATGCCATGTGTGCGAATGGGGTCTTGGGCGTGCGTTGCGGGATTAAAGGGCTCCTGCATCATCTTCAGTCGATGGAAGCCACTCCTTGCCAGGGCTGCCTTTATTTATTTAAAATTTTATTTATTTATTTACATATTATTTTATTGTATAGATTTATTTTTTTAATTTGTTGTATGTGAATATGTGTGTGATTAGGATTGTGATTTTATTGTGGATACACTTACTTTGTTTGTACGGAGTCTCCATTGAGATTTTTAGGTAATCTAGTCTAGTGAGTGAAGTTATATATACTTCATTGGGATGTATTTTATTTATTTTTTATTTATTTAATTTTTTCTTATTATTTGTGAGTATTTATTTATCATGATCACTTTTCAATAAATATTTGTTTCAGTTATTCTTGGTGTTATTTAATGTAATTTTTGTTTATTGCTATTAATAATTTCTTTATTTTTATAAGAAAATCTATTATGTTAAATTCATTCCCATAGTTGATAATATCTGGTTACTTAGTACATGTTAGTTTGATTTATTTGAGATTAAATTTCTATCTTACTGGAATACTGTAGGCATTTCACTCCTTCAATGACTCACAATTGGTATGAGTAAGAAGAGCATTGCTTGTTACTTGAAGAAAATAAAAATTAATGTGTCATGAAACAACTGTTTATTCTTTGAACGATTCGAAATGAGCATTCTTTGTATTGGATATCATGGGCTGATGTTCTAACCATGAGGCAGTGGTGGGGGGAGGAGCCCCCCACCACCTGGAGACCTGGTTGCTGGAAGAACTCAAGGCCACTCTTAGTTGAGAATCAATAGCTGAAGGTGCTTTTACAAGTTGGGATCGCTTATAAAATATCGAGCATGCCTAAAATCCAGAAGTGCGGTGGGTGTCAAAAATCCGTTTCGAATTCTGATGATGCCGTTAAGTGTGACACGTCTTGTTGCAAACGATGGTGGCACAGGAGTTGTGCTTGTATTACAATCAGTGAATATGATATGTTGACCGATTTGGAAGATGTACCATGGCATTGCCCCATGTGCAGCAGAGAAACTGCTAAAAACCAGACCCACGGAGAATTAATTGGGAATTTAATCGATGAACTTTGGAATATTAGATCTAAGCTCTTTCAAATAGAGGAGTCTCTTAATTTAATTCCAAAACTAGTCCAGACTCAGAAGGAAATTATTCAACTGATTTCATCTAATCGTCGTCAGGTAAGCTATTTATTTTCCAAGACTTCAATGTTTTGGTTGAATTCAGTTTTCTTGTGGGATGCATCTTTCTTTTAAGTTATTAAGTAATTATGTGGAAATCCAATAAATACTAATGTTTTGCCCTTAACTTCAAAAATTTGCTTTTACTTCAATGTTTACAAAATCTGTTGTATTATTGAAGGAAGATATTATCCTACAATTACTATTATATCTTGGTAACATATTTGTTTAAATCACTTTAACCAAAGGTTAAAATTTCAGAGTCCGAAAATAACAAGAATTTGAGCCAAATAAGTTGTTATTCACATACCAGGTTTGAAAACAGTCGATAAAACAAGTAAAAATATGAACAATAGGTTTTTCTAAAAATGTAAAAACTATTTCATTAAAAATAGTCTCTATTAATTTGTCGAGTTACTGCATACTTTTTATTTTTTGAGTGTTTATTCCCTCCCACCTCCCTTGGCATTTATGAAGTTATATATATATATATATATATATATATATATATATATATATATATATATATATATATATACATATACATATATATATAGAGGCACACGGTACTGCACCAGGCCAAGTTCCAACCTACGCACACTGTGTATATTACACAAGGTATTAAAGCAGATTTTTACTCTCTCATAACTTTGATCCAGATAAACATAAGATTATGATATTTTACACGGGTATTATACTACTAGATGTGAGTAAAATTGGAAAGTTTCATAATTCTACGTTTAATAGTTTTTGAGATCTAGGCGATGGCAAATCGGAATTTTTATGACTCATTAACTTACTCATCACAATTATTAGGTGCTTCCTGAAAAATTAGAGACTTGAAATTTTGCAGAATGATAGGCATTAGGGTGCTATTAAAGGCAAAAATCATAAAATCCTGAAAAGTTGTGTTTGACTCCTCTTCCAGGGAAGATGACCGTTTTGCACTTCTGCCTTCGGAAACCCATCATGTGGGGTATCAAATGAATCGTCTCGGTTAGGAGAATCTATATTTGATGTTTTAAGAAACATTTAGACGCATCTTAACATTTTTTTGTACATGATGGTGATGATCAAACACAACATGAATCGCTATAAAAACGTATTAGCGTTATGTCTCGTTTAGGAGCAGGAAAGGCCAGTTAAGGGAGGTAGTGTTTAATGTTTATCAATACTTATCCAAAGTTAAGGATGAAAACAATTTAAACAAGCGAGGCGACTGGGGTAACGGTTGAAAACTGATGAGGTTATAAAAGGAAGTTGTTCCTGCTACTTCTTGGGAATATAGGCCCCGCCCATTCTCTCCATCTATTTGAACAGGCTATAGTTTAAATTTTTTTTAGCCTTAGCTTTGGCTAAATATTGATAAACATTAAACTCTATCACCCTTGCCTGACCTCTTAAAGCCTGCCCTGGTCCTTTGATATAATCAGTTTCTATTGAGTTCCAAGGAGCAGGTTGTTCGTTGAAATGGTAATGCAAATGGCAGAACCGTCAGGAATATTTCCCTCAACATTTCACGCATGCGGGTTTTGAACTATTTCATCTAAATGAATGGGCTATAGCTGGCGGTGAAAGTATTAAATTATTTCTTCTTTTCAGGTTTCTCCTATAATAATAAAAAGGAGGACGGACGTGAAAACTAAAGACAATGACCCTAGCAAAGCATTGGAAGCATTAGCTCCATCATCAAGGAACAATGTAAATTTATTTTGATTCATTTTAATATTTGTATTGTTATATTAATGCCTTATTGTGAGTTGCTTTATTTTTACAGATTGTTTCTGACACTTCTTTTTATGAAGTTACCTCACGAAAATCTTTACTTAATAGAGTAAGTAAAAACTTTTAGTTTTTAGTGTTGTTATTTAATCCATTATATTTAAACTAGGTTTTTGTTAATACTTTATTTGTTCTATAATTTTTTAGATGCCTTTGAGTGTAGAAGATAATATTGAAAATGAGTTCATCAATAAAAGTACAAAACCTCGGGTAAGTTACTTTTCTTTAAGTTTTTAATAGTAAATGTCCTGTCCACTTTGGAAAGGTTTTCTGATTTACCAAAGCCAAGTAAGCCTTGAAGTATGAGGAACAACTATTTTTGCCGTATCAAGCATAACACCAAAACGACTCTACTTTTAGACACAACTATTCGATATGAAGGTAACGATATTAACAAAGTGAAAGAATAAATTTTGAGAAGCAAGCACACTCAACAAGTGCATGACCTATTATAAAAAAAGTTCCATGTGAGTCATGGGCCAAGAGAATACAGTGTACAGGGATTTTGGTTCGGTTCCAAAGGCATCATTTCGAAAGAAATGGCGGATTTTCTAAAGGAAACAGAACTAAGCTAGGAAGAATTAGGAATCGTGGCTAAAACTATTCTCGTTGGTTCTGTGATCATAATTCAAAACCATATATCGTCATTCAAATTTCACAACCGTGTAAGTCAATTATCCTAACTTTTCAGGAGAGCAAGAAAACTGTAATGATCTGTAAGTTGGAAAAATGCAATTCACAATGCATAAAACCAATAGTAATAATAATAACTTGCAACTTATGAGGATTTCCGACTTAAGACATATTTCAGGTAACATTTAAGCAAAAAACCTTGTCTGAATGGCCTAAAATAGATGACACAGATTACTCATTGGTGCGCTTTAGTGAAAAAATGACAGATATAAAATCGAAATAAAATTCAATTCTCTGCAATAATCCGTCTTAAAAATAACCCCTTTCCATCGGAGATTCCAGAGTTAGGGTCTCTGGAGAGAGTTGAGAGGTCGTGCATTAGGTCCACACCTTTTGTCGAATGTTCATTCGACCAGGTTAAGACCCACCAAGTTTCGTTTTTAAATTTCAAAAATTGTGGGAAAAAAGTGGGGCGTCAATCGAGTTTTGAACACCCTGTATATAGGCTCAGTTTTGTAGACATTAGACTAAAAAACTGGGCCAATTTTGAAGAACGTTAGTGCATAAATATTTAATCTAAAAAAAGGTCGCCATGTTTCTAAACCAGCAGAATTAGCACTCCTGCAAAATTCGCTCAAAAACAAAATTATAGCATACAGTTTTTCATAACTAGGCATTCAGGTATGCTTTTTACAAACATTTTGACTTAGAGAATTGAGTAAAACCACATTCAAGATTATATTTTTAGTAGTTTTCGAGAAATATAGGACAAGCTAATGATTATAGTTTTGGGTTCCCTGAAACAACGGATTGTGTTGAACATTTTTTCACACTTTTTTATACAAACTAAAGTATTTAAATTGAGGGCACATTTGGAGTGGAGGAAGCATTAAAAAAAACAACAACAATATTTTATCAACGACTAATTTGGGACCTTTAATATATTTTTTTAAATTGCTAAAAAATGGTACCAAAATCGTACGACAGTACAATGACTCAGTTCCTTTGAGAGGAACTCTCTTTGTTGCCCCCACATTGATAAATGATCACGTGTGATTGTTTGTTGACAATTCAAACAAAATGTCTGTTAGGAAGAAAAAAAAATCTTTTTTTATTTATTCCTTTCCCTTTTCCTGCCTTTTGATCTTTGTGGCTATTTTAATCAGTGTTTTGACAGGTGTCAAGTAGGGTGGTGCCTCTCCCTTCTGAATCCCCTTATCCCCACACTACAGCTCGATGTCCTCAACTTCCTCTAATTGTGGGCCTCATTCGTTAGTTTTAAGTTGTTGAAATTCTCCAGAATATTAGGAGAAGATGAGTTAATAGGAACCAATGGCAGAGAACGGTATTCCAAAATTATTCTTGGCATGGAATTCATCCCTGTAGTTTTTTTTAATATTCACTATTTTCCCCCATTTTTATTCTTCCTGATAAAAATGATCAAGTTGCTTCTTCTTTCCTTTCCAAGTCTTCATTCCTTTTTTCTTTATTCATTCATAAGAACCAAACTACAAATATATATAAAATTGGCACAGATTTTTAGGACGTGTTATCTGTAGGTTACCTTTATGGCCAGAATAGGGCTGATGCCTTTTTTTTCCATATAGAACCCACTGCCCCTAGTGGGAATTGGACCCACAACCTATGGCACAGAGTGCTCACGTCTTAGCTCTCATGGCCATCCCTATTTGAAAATTGTAGCAACAAAAGTCATGGATTATAACCTATAAATAACTAATTGTTATGATTATACATAACATTTATAATTTTTTATACATAATATTAATAATCTAATTGCCAAATATTTATTTTACAGAAAAAAGAG
The DNA here is from genome assembly GCA_946811695.1 of Gonocerus acuteangulatus. Taxonomy (NCBI): domain Eukaryota; kingdom Metazoa; phylum Arthropoda; class Insecta; order Hemiptera; family Coreidae; genus Gonocerus; species Gonocerus acuteangulatus. The sequence continues at coordinate 10,208,522 of OX328130.1, forward strand.
ACAGCCGGTACACATGGAAAGCAAAAGGCTGGAAAGAAAGAGAAGGAAAAAAGGAAGAAAAATGATTTAGAAAAGACTTTAGAAGATGAAATAGGTGATTTACATATAGAGACCCCAAAAAAGAACGTGGTAAGCTTTTGAAAAGTTTCTTCAAATCTTCATAAATTTTACCTACTCCATAGTTCCCCTTAGTTCATTTCTAAAATACACACATAGCTTAGTGGTAGTACACTCGACTAATATGCTGGAGGACCTGAGCTCAAAGCTTGAGGGCTCGAAAGATGTGTCTTCGTTTCTGTGTTGGATTCGGAGTCCCAAAATGTCTCTAGGCCCCCCACCCAGCCTTTAATCAATTTATTAATGGTACCTGCAAAGGGGAAAATCAGTCTGAGCATAATACTGACCACACCATCTCTCTAGTGTTCCATATGGTCAAGAATCAGATACCTGTAGAGTATCGAGAAATTATATATACTGTAGAAACCTCTAGAGTATATGATACATTTTTTTTTTTTTTTTTTTTTTTTTAAAAAAAAAAGGAAATGCCCATTATTTCCCTTCTCTGGATTCATTATGTACCTATTAAAACAAATTATTTTTTAATGAAGTAGGCCTTTTCTCTTTACAAATTTTGTGTTTCAAATCTCATATAACTTGAATATAGAACGATGTTACTCAAATAGCACCAATATCATTAGAATAGAAATGCCTAATTTATCATATCGTACTAGTATCTCTAAAGTTTATGTACATTAAAAAAATATAGATCCAATTCAAATAAATATAGGCTATGCCCGTCTATATTTCTAAACCCCATTCTTTTTACAAGCGCATAACCTATACATTTTTCCCAATTAGCGAGGCCAGACCCGGGCCCCCACGTCGCCCGGGCCCAGGACAACAGTACCCGGCAGTCCCCCCCCATGTGGCAGCCCTGACTAGTGGGATATGTTAATGTATTTACTATGTTATTTAGAATATACATATAATAAATCAGAGATGTGGGAATTAAACGAAAAGGATCCCAATAATTTATACCCTTAAGTTTCTGTTCCAATGTTATTTTTTTGGCGTTTACATTAATTTATCCTGATGATACCTCATAGCTTAGTTTTGTTCAATGGTTTGTTTTGATTTTTAAATTTATTAAGTGAATTATTTTGTTTTGCAGGAGTCTGGCACGACTGGTACCAAGACGACTGTCATAGTGGAAGATGTTACATTCCCAAATAAGAACACAGTAAATATTTTCTATTATAGTTCTGCTATTTTATAGTATTATATATGATAACTTTCCTATCACAATTATGTATAGTTCATACTTGTTTGGTGTTCCTTTATAATTTTTTTTTCTGTGTTCATCACAAATTTAGTTATTTATTAATTTATTTTATTTTACATCGTTTTTGTGCAAAATCATCAATATATTTTGATAAATAAAATGTTAATTCTGCATTATATTGTAAGAATAATTCACTTTTCATTACTACTTCAAGGGTCTGCCCGTGGTCCACTGGCTAAGGCCTTGGATTTTCATGCGGGATAAGCGGATTTGGGGGGCGAGGTTAGCTCAGTGGTAGAGAGCACTAGACTAATAAGCTGGAGGACCTGAGTTCAAATCCCGAGCAAGCACTAAAGATTTTTTCTTCTTGTGTCTTCGTTCATGGGTTGAATTCGGCCTCCCTGGCCGTCCCTAGGCCAACCCAGCCTTTAATTAATTTAATAATGGGTACCTTGGTGCTAATGACCCTAGCAGTCGAAGCAGCAAGGGGAAAATCCGGCGTTTGGAGCCGCTGGTAGTACTGACCACACTATCCCCCTAGTATATCGTATGGTCATGAATCAGATTCCTCTATAGTATCTGCCCCTGAGGGCCCTCGTGGCCTGTTATGGGACTGATTTTTTTTTATAAGCGGTTTCAGGTTGTGCAGTAGGTTGAGTTCTTTTCATTTCAGGCTCGTTGATGGGGGGTCCCTGCTTCCAGATCCCATGGATCTGTAAAAAATATTATTTCAATTTCAATAAAGGTTCACATGTTATAGTAAAGTCAGACTATTATTGGTGGCGAGGTCAGCTGTCAAGGGAACATCCCCGTGTGTCCAGAGTCGATTTTAATGAAAGTTTGTATATTTATTTATTTTTTTTTTTTTCGTTTTTAACGGCGCATCAACTGTTAGGCTATTAGCGCCGATTGTATATTTATTAAACATGTAATAATCGACGTAACATGCATTTGGCCCGATATAAAAAAAAAGGTATAGATTGTTTTCATGTGTTTAATAAATATATAAAGTTTCATAAAAATCGGCTCCGGCCACTTGGGGAAGTTCCTTTGTCAGTGGTTGTCACTGGACTAATAAGCTGGATGAACTGAGTTCAAAGTCCAAGCAAGCGCTAATGATTTTTATCTTCTAGTGTCTTTGTTCGTGGGTTTTGTGGCCTCCCTGACAGCCCGTAGGCCAACCCAGCCTTTTATTAATGGGTATCAGCAAAGGGGAAAATCAGGCGGTTGGAGCATAGTACTGACCACACTATCTCCCTAGTGTGCCGTATGGTCATGAGTCAGATACCTCTATTGTACCTGCCCCTCATAGACTGTTACGAGACTGATTTTTTTTTTTTTGTTACTATTATTATTTTGTTTTTCAGGTGATACAGAATGTTTGTTATAAAAGCCAGACGATTTTAACTTCACCTACGCCATGTACATCTACTGAGGAAACGGAGGTTTGTTTGACATTTATTTTCTCCTGTACTTATGGAATTGGCTTTTTAAAAAAAAATGGAACTTCTTTTCAGGAAAAAACTTCAGAAAAAAATCTGAAGACACCCAGGAGATCTTCGAGAAAGGTATGCTAAATTGTTCTGTTTAATTTTAAATAAATAGTACATATAAATACACAAATTTTTTAATAATAATTTCAAGAGGAGGAGATAGAGAGAAACAGTTCCATATTGTGGAGGCCACATTTTTGAGGAACCTACCCTCTATGAAAACGAGCTTCCATAGCCCTGAAGATGGCCTGTAATTCAAGCTGAAATGTTGGCAGAAATATAACTCATTTTAGTTATAAAATTTAGTTTTATTTAACATATGACAGAACCTTGATCATCTACACCTTCTCATGTTAAAAATTATGCCGAAAATCTATGATCAATGTGAATAACTTGAAGAGGGCTGATTGGCACCAGAGATGGGCATAATTTTATTTATAAATAAAAATTCGAATTTATTCGTACTTCATATATACATTTTTTTTTTTTTTTTTTTTATGAAGGTACAGATCACAAACTATGTCCCGCACCATGGCTTGTGGTTCCGCGGCCGACTCGGGGTACAAAAAAAATCTAGGCGCTAATAACCTAGATGTTAAACCCCTTAACAAAAAAAAAAAACACAAAAAAATTATTCACAAATTATAATGTGAATAAATTTGTATTCGTATTTTTTAATGTGATTTTTTTTGTAATCACTAGATTTTTTGTAAATATTCACATTTTTTGTGATTATTTACAATTTTCTCTGTGAATTTATTTGTATTCGCAGGAAAATTTGCGAATAAAATTTTATTTGTATTTTTATATTTAATATATTTGAATAAAAATAAATTCGTATTCACACTTATGAATACGAATTTATTCGTATTCACACTTATGAATACGAATTTATTGATATTCGTATTCACAAATATATGAAATACGAATAAATTCATATTTTTATTTATAAATAAATTTATGCCCATCTCTGATTGCCACATGATATTATGAGCAATAGCATAACATTTTCAGAGCCCGAGTTAACTTGTTAATAAGAAAATAGAAACAGTTCCCAACTCGGTAGTGGTCTTTATTGGTTAATAAATGGACATTTGTTTGTATATATATTTTTAATAATTGAATTGATTAGTGTGCTCAGGTCCAAGTTAGTGATTCTGATCAAGATCATAATATTGCTCCATCTCCACCTAAAAGGCGCTCTTTAAGAACTCCAAGGCCTAAGGTATTGTACTGTTTTATTATTTTATTTTCATATCTTAATTGATTTTTTTTAAATCAATAAATAATTGCTATTTGTTATGTGTAGACTGTTACGCCACTTCCTGTTCAGAGATCCTCCAGGAAATCATCACAAAAAGTAAGTCTTTTTTTTTTTTTTTTACTGTTTTAAAGGTTGTAATCAACCACGGGAGATCAAGGGCACCCAACAAAAGGAAGGAACTCCCTAAATAAATCTAAAATATATTTTTTAAATTTCATTGAATGGAAAACTAACAATTAAATTCAATGAGGAAAGCAATCATTAAAAAAAAATAATCTAAAAGCCTCCCACCCACTCCGCGGAATGGGCGCCCCCCGAGCACAGAACCACCACGACACCGCCGTGCTGCTCTCCTTGTAAAAATGCTTCAACAGAGGAAACGAAACCATGCAAGGCTCTACTGGGAGTTGTGCTTGTCCCCTCCCCCGGAAGGGCGTCCACAATCTCCAGAGCCTGAGACTGTGACAGAAAGTAAAGCAATGTCATATTTGAAATAATCACAATTATTGCTATTATTTTAACACAATAAATACAGATCTTATAGTTTTATATTTTGGGGGTCTTGTTTTATTAAATTTCTATTTTTAATTCTATTCTATTTAATAAAAATATAACATATGTATTTATTATGTTAACAATAATTGTGATTATTTCCAAAATGTTCTTCTGTCATATTTCACTCTTTCCAAGGTGTCCCCTAATCCTTAATCAGAGCAAAAAGTGTGTATACCTAATGTTGGAAGGATGGGACATCACCATATTCGCGTGAAATTAAATAATGTGTTCGTAATGGCTTCTTCACACTAAAGCAAATGTATTGGTTTTGACTTGGAAATCAGAAACAATAGACTTAAGTAATTTTTGTTTTTAAAACAACAGGGTACCATTTTAAAGCTTATTAAATAAGGCAACTTTTGAGGTGGAGGCAAACCGCTAAGTCTACAAATAGCTGATTAAGAAAATATTAAAGGAGTTAAGAAAACCCTAATAACAATAGTTCACATCTATATGGCTCTTAGTGTAGCTCCTAATTTACATGACAACATTTCAATAATGGGTGTTTCTTATTGGAAATTTAATGTAGATTCTAAAAATGTGGTCGTCATTTACAATACATAGACCAGAAATCCGGAAAACACTGTTTTTCATCAGAAAACCCAATAGTTTTGAAAATAGACAAAAGTTTGAATAGCTCTGCTACATGTTGAGGTAGGACGCTCATTTCTGCGTCCCTGAACCACAAATGAGGTGCAGAATAAACCCTTCAAATTATGACATCTCAATGTGGGACACCCTGTATAATAAAATAAATAAACTATACAATAAAAAAAAGATATTAAAAAAAAATAAAGATAAGGGAATACATAAAGGTGCGGTGACTGGCATTAATGACCTCCAAGGTTGACACACCATAAGCCCAATAAAAAAGAAAAGAAAGAAAGGTTGAGGTGAGAAGTAAGTAGTTTTCATCCTCTTATTAATGATGTTTATTTTTATTGGTTATTGGTTTATTTTGTAGGAAATTATATTGTTGAAGTTAATGATTATTTATATTTGGTATAATTTATTTTTTGGTCTTCCATTAGATTGAACCTTTTCATTACATTTTGTATGAATTATATTTAATATTTATTTGTATATTTTACTTACTTTTTTTATTATTATTGTTTAGGCTCTCTCTGTTATATTATCAAAAGAAGATTCTGAAATGGAAATTTCTTCTCCTGAAAAAAAAACTCCAAAGAGTAGTATTGTGAGTTTCTACTTTTTGATTATTCATTGAACTTATATATTTTAGTTTAAATAATTGAACTAATATTGTTGAGAATCATGACTTTTCCAAAGACTGAAATCTATATAACAACAAAAACAATAAATGTTTTTATTACTTTTTATATTTGCTTTTATTATTTTCTGGCATATAAAAAGAATATCTAGGCGCACGCTATTACAGGCGGTCTTAGAGCCGATTTTTAGTCTCTCATAACTTTCAGCCAGGTAAAGATAAAGTTATGAAATTTTACACAGGTATTATACTACTAGATGTGAGTAAAACTGGAAATTTTCATAATTCTACATCGAATAGTTTCTGAGATATAAGCGATCGAAAATCGGGATTTATAGGACTCACTCACTCACTCACTGACTCATCAAAATTATTAGGCCCTTCCCATGATGCTAGAGACTTGAAATTTTGCATGAAGATAGATATGAAGACGTTATTAAAGGAAAAAATCGAAAAATTGCGAAAAGTTGTGTTTGACTCTGCTTCCGGGGCGGGGGCATGCCAGTTTTGTACTTCCTTCGGAAACCCGTCATTCCGTCCGAAACCCATGATGTGGGGTATCAAATGAATTGTCTCGGTATGAAGAACCTATATCTGATGTTTTAAGAAACAATTAGACTCATATAGGCTCGGTAAAAATCTTATACCAGCTGTCTGTCTGTATGTTTGTTCCTCTTACATATCCGTACCGTTTGACCGATTTTGACCAAACTTGGGACACAGATGGGTCTTGATACGGGGAGAATCATAGGCTAGGTTAAATTGTCTATCAGCTGTCTGTCTGTCTGTTTGTTTCTTATACAAATACACACCGTTTGACCGATTTTGACAAAATTTGACACATATGTCGGTCTTTATCCGGGTAGTGTCATAGGCTAGTCAAAATCGTCTATCATCTGTCTGTCTGCATGTTTGTTCCTTACACAACATTTGACCGATTTTGACCAAACTTGGCACACAGGTAAGCCTTGGTCCGGGGAATGCACTAGGCTAGGTAAAAAAGGTCTTTCAGCTGTCTGTCTGTATGTTTATTCCTTATACAAATTCACACCGTTTGGCCTATTTTGACCAAACTTGGCACGCACGTAGGTCTTGATACGGGAGTGACATATTACCTATGACGTTTTCTACTTTTTGTTCCATCGGAAAGCCATCAATCCTTCTGAAACCCATCATGTGGGGTATCAAATGAATCGTCTTGGTAAGGAGAACCTATATTTCATGTTTCAAAAACATTTCGACGTATCTTAACAAAAACAGTTGTGACTTCTTTCTTAAATGTAGTAAATAAAGTCGTAGGGGTTCACTGCATAATATACGTACTTCAAAGCAGATAATAAGTTTTTCAAATCGAGCCATCTAAATTACAAAGTTTAGGATCACAAACCCAAAATGTATCGTCTTTGTTCTTATATTTTTCTTGAAGGCCTTCTGCACTTTCCCTATTGTGATCTTTATCCTCGGGATAAGATTCCTGTGTTTTACAGTGTAATAGTTTAGTTAAGAGAGCAATCAATTTGTCCTCTAGAGTAATTTCATCTGGAAGAGCTTCTAACTTTTCTAGTCTAGTGATTAGATGTATGGAGTTTGATTATTGGTATCAAATATCAAGCAGTAAGGAGAACCTTATGCAGAATCCAAAGACCCTGGTTTTATATGAAGTACAAAAGCCATTAGGTATGCGGCAACTAAATTCTATTTAATACTTAGAAAAAAGTAATGAGATCCCCAAAAAAACATAAATGTGAAATAGAGGCCAAGTTCCTGCCCCCACAAAGAAACACTCCCTTCCTCAAAAATATCCCCTCCTAAACCCCCCCCCCCCCAAAACGCCAACCATTCTACACTCCAAAAAAGTAGTATGAGTTGGTGCATTAAATGTACCATATTTTCAACCAAAAATATTTGCCAATACAAGAGATGATACAAGAAAGAAATGTCCAAGTTCATTGCTTGGAAGACCTCATAGTTACTTACTAAGAACAGTAAAGACACTTCAACTGACCTTTAAAAACAACAATAAAAATACTTATATCCAGTTACTATAATATCACTTTCCTCAACCAGGTATATTCTTAAACTTGGCAATGTTTAGTTTTTCTCTAAAGATAATTTCGGCACAAAAAAAACATTGCCAAGTTTAAGAATATACCTGGTTGAGGAAAGTGATATTTTAGTAACTGGATATAAGTATTTTTATTGTTGTTTTTAAAGGTCAGTTGAAGTGTCTTTACTGTTCTTAGTAAGTAACTATGAGGTCTTCCAAGTAATGAACTTGGACATTTCTTTCTTGTATCATCTCTTGTATTGGCAAATATTTTTGGTTGAAAATATGGTACATTTAATGCACCAACTCATACTACTTTTTTGGAGTGTAGAATGGTTGGCGTTTTGGGGGGGGGGTTTAGGAGGGGATATTTTTGAGGAAGGGAGTGTTTCTTTGTGGGGGCAGGAACTTGGCCTCTATTTCACATTTATGTTTTTTTGGGAATATTGATGATTCATCATGCAATAAAGTTTTTATGTGAATTCCTTTTGGCCAAGATTTACTAAGAATGGATATTTATTTTGAATATCTATGGTTTCTCAGAAGAGTGATTCAATTTTAATTCAAATGATTCATTTTATACTTTATTTATTTTTGAGGCATGTGTGTTAAGGTGTGCCTAGGAGTGGTGGCTTTTCTTTAAAAAAAAAAAGTTTGCTTTATAACTGCGTCAAAAACGGTCTGATTGTTATACAATTTCGCACGAAAATACTTCGTCTGATTTGAAAGAACAAACTCATAAACCAGCGAAATCCGTCCCCAGAACATTCAAAATTCACGCCAAAAATAGCCTTGCAGGTATACGTTATATCAATTTTTAAGGTGATATCTGAAACTGTTTTCAAGAAAATACGGAAAAGCTAGTTTTCCCTACTAATCTGGTTGGTTAATCAGAAACGATGAATTCAGTTCAGAATTTTTCTAGACATTTGTCATTTATCTTAACATTGATATTTTAATTTTGGTTTCTTATGGTTTTAAAGAATTACTATACTAGAAAAAAAAAAAAAAATAACAGACGAGCAGTTTTGGGATTTTCGTAAATTTTCTTAAAATCTTGAAAAAGGCTGGGGAATTGTGGTAACTGGAAAATAACTATTTGAAAGCTTATTTATATTTACTTATTTAAATTTGAATGCCCATTTATTATTGACAACAAATTTTTGGATGGCTACCACCCATCCATCTATAGGTTACCACCCTTTTCTAGCCATGATAGGGTTCATGCCTTCTCTTTTTGTGAAAGAAAAGACCTAGTGGGAATCAAACCCATGACCTTAGGCATGAAGTGAATACGCCTTAGAACTTACAGCCACCAGGCCTCCTTATTCATATTTGATTTCCTACAAAAACGGTTCTTAAGTGATTTTCAATGGGGCCAGTTGGAGAAATAGTATGGCACAAGGGCCTTCTGTATAAACTCAAAAAAACTTGGCCACCATGCTATCTTGCGAATATTATTTCTTCGTTCCTCGACGAAAGAACATAACAAGTACGAGTGAAAAACAGTGTCAGTCGAAAAATAAGTGTCTCTGCTGGTGTTCCACAAGGAGCAGTACTGAGCCCTTTACTATTTAACTTGTATTGTCACGACATCCCCGAGCCTCAAACTGCCACGGTCGCTCTGTTTGCTGATGACACGTTAGTCATGAGTCAAGGAGATGCTGTTCCAGGAACCATCGCAGACCTTCAATCATCACTGAACAGCATCACCTCGTGGTTCAAAAGATGGAAACTCCGTCTCAATCCATCGAAGACTGAAGAAAAGATATTCGCACTGAGGCACTTCGATGACATGACTTCTCCTTGCTTGTGGATTGGACAGACCCGAGTTCCTTGGACTCCTAGAGACCAAAGTGTGCGCTACCTTGGTGTTCACTTCGACACTAGACTGACCTGGAGACTTCACATTAACTTCAAACTTCAATTGGCTCACACACGACTAAGACTACTATACCCACTTTTAAACAAGAAAACACCACTCAGACACAAATGCGCAGTTCTATTATACAAAACTCTATTACTACCATTACTAACTTACGCATGCCCAGTTTGGTACAGTACCAGTAACACAAACAGACGAAGACTTCAGACGTTTCAAAATAAAATTCTTCGAATTATTTTAAATGCACCTCCTTTTATACGAAACACACAAATCCACAGAGAGCTCGGGGTTGTCCACTCTGCAGAGCACATTGAAAAACTTGCCCAAAGACACTACGGAAAACTCCCAACAATAGGAGGAGTGTTCATTTTTTTTTTCAGCTAGGAGAGAACATTGCAACACGTCTAAAGCCATGATGTTATCAAGACTTCTTTCATTTGCAATAATTTGTTATTTTCTAATTCATGTTCTGTTCACCTCATGTTCTGTTTACCTATCATGTTCAGTATACCTGTTGTTCATGTTCTATTTTTATTTTGTTAGTTCATTCCAAATTTTATATTTTTTTAGTATTTATTTTTTTTTCTCCCTTAACCATTTGTAAATAATACTATATGTATTGGTTCAAATAAATATTGATTGATTGATTGAGTTGGAGAAATAAGTGCTTTAAAACATTGAAACTATTTGTGGCGTTGTTTTGAATGATTCTTTGAGTCTGTTTTCTTCAGTTTTTATTGCTAGTTGTTTTCATAACTGTTTTTAGCAGTGAAATATATTTGTCAGTAAAACAAGATACATGAAATGAAGAACTTTTTTTTTGCTTTTTGTAATAGAGCTTTCTGAGTCAAATTTGAAGAGGTCGAGTTAATATTTTCCTCTACTTGAAGTGTTTTGTTGATTGTGGCGCCTGAAATCTCACCTTTCTTCAAGGAAAGGTGTTTAATTTTTTCACAAAATATTAACTACATATATCTCAAGGTTTATAAATGACACTACGGATAAGAATGCTATGGGAAAGCTCTAAAATGATGCTGTTCCTGCTGTCAGACTTATACGTTTATTCTCCAATTAGGGAAAATTTATGACAAAAAATAGCATATGCATCGTTTTATTTTGTTCAGCACCCACCGAGGTCTATACCACCCTTGCTTTATTGTTGCTCATAAATGGAGCACTTTTTCTTTATTGATCAACTCACTTTTTTGCTGGTCATTAATCGTGCTCTTTAATTTTATTAATTTAGCTTCTCTAGAAGGTTAATATTTTTGCAAATGTAAGTATTTTATTTTTAAAAAATATATCTGATTCTACATAATTACTTTTGAAACGTTATTTCATTTCATATTTGAAGACAAATTATCGTCATTTTTAATATTTATTTATTAATTTTCAGAGGCAAAGTAATGTTCCTGCTATTGAATATTCTCCGAGTCTTAGAAAACAAGTTCTGACACCAAAAGTTTCTGCTAAAAAGAAATTGGACCTCACTTCTCCGATTTCAGTCAAAGTATGCTTAACTTTTCAGAATGTGTGTGTATATATATATATATATATATATATATATTATTTTTTTTCTTTCTAAGTATTCAAATTGTGGAAGTAATAGTATGTATAGATTTTATAAAAAATTCAGAATTTCAAATTATTTGTACTTTTTTTAATTGAATGCAGTTGTTGGTAGGCTGTCTCAAAAAAAAAAAAAAATATTGAGAAGAACTTTTTAATTTAACCTGAGTGTGATTAAAGCAAGGCAAGCTAATGCTGTTTTGAAAGTGTTCATTTTTTTTTTTTTTTTTGTTTACACTAACATTTCTTAAAATTCCTTAATTTGTTTTCTCTGACGAATAGAACATATCACAGAATGTTTAGGTAAAAAAAAAATTCTATTTTTTTTGACTGGTAGTTAATAAAGTGATTATCAATGGTTATATTTTTAGAAAACTTCTCAATTTCTGTTTAAAACAAAAAAGGACACCCCTTGTTTGAAATATTTAACCGAGAACTCTTTTTGAGATTTTCAGAAAAATAAACAAAAAATAAAGAAATAAAAAAAAAAATGTCAAAACTCATTCATAAAGTAATACTACCTTCATTATGTATTTATAATTAATGGAAATCTCAATTGCAAGAAAATTGTACACTGTCTTCTTTTATTCAAAGAATTTCCTACTGTTGTGTTTCAGAAAATATCATCAGGCAATTTGACTCCTCAAGTACAAGATAAAGTTCGACGCAGCATCATGGGTACTCCTAGCACTCCGATGGACGAAGCGAGAGCTAAGCTTCACACAGGATCGGTTCCCGAGTCTCTTCCGTGTCGAGAAGAGGAATTTCAAGCAGTTTTCAAGTTCCTCTCTACAAGAATAGCCGATCGCAATGGCGGGTAATATCTTCAGCTTTTAGCACTTTCTGAAGGAAAGTTATTGTTGAGGTTGCACTCATGAAAGAATTTTTGAAACATATTTTCGAATCTTTATGAACTATATTTCAACGTAAATTTGACTTACATAGTTTTTCGACTTATGTTAAAACCTTTGGAACAAATTACCAACATAGGGTGAAATATTTGCATTTAATCACATTTTTAATTTAGGAAGCTCATATCACAATTAATACTAAAAATATAAAATACAAAAAAAAAAAAAAAAAATCAATTAATGCAAAATTCAGTCGTCGTCTGGCTCAGTTTCTTCAAATCATCATCATCAGTGTTGCCGAAGAAGTTACACGTTTTAATGCATTATGGAACGGCATCTCATTTTTTCTGACATATACGTGTGCGAGCCTCATTGTATTACTCAGTTTTAAGGAGCAAGGGTTGGATGTACGCAGATGAAAAGTAAATAGTGGACCTCACACAGCGGATTAGTTGCTGTGATTCCACTATTGAAGTGACCAGAGCTGCTTCCTTGTTGTACCAGAGGATATTTATATTTATTGATTTTAAGAGCTCGCGAACATAGCGACTTGCTCTTTTTTAATGTTGGCGGTAGAATCCACTCTCGTTATTGTAAATGAAGAAATTCAAACGTTCAGGGTTTTGGGGAAATTTAGATGACTTGTGTGAAAGTTTAAAAAATTTGAATGCAACAAATACTTTCCTCCTTAAAGTTTAAGGACTGTGTCCATTACTACACTTCACGTTAAGTCATACATGTTTTAATAAATTCTACTGCGCTAAATGAAATTGTAAATATTTGAGTCTTTAAGGTGAGTGAGAATTGTGTTTAAGTGTGGGCTGTTATCTGTCAAAAGTTCGTTCATGTCATGCGATAGATTAGAGGATAGGGTTAACTTTTAAACCCATGATAATGTTCTGACCTGGAAATCCCTAAAAATGGAGCTGCCTCTTCATTGCTGCATGCCCATCAAATGTCCATCCACCTGTTACTTCAATTAAAATACCCATTAAAAGCATGTTCCTCATTTTTCAATTTTAGTGATAGACTCAAAGTGTAAGATTTCCGTCAGGGCCCAAGTCTTTCTTATGTATAGTTATTTTGGCAAACATATAAAAAAAATAAATAAGTGAAGAAACTTTTGAAATGATGTACTTTTAGTGGATTAATTACAATTTAGTGTCACATACACCACAACAGCGGGCCCGCTGAAGGAATTTTTCGGGCCTATTCAGTATCATACGATAGCAGATGCGCAAATCTAACCGGGAATACGTAATTATGTAATGAAATCCTAAACCAAATACGAAGGGTTTAGGACAATGCTCAGAGTAGTGGGGATAGAAAGAAAGGCAAGCTATAGGCTAACCCACATGCCATGACACTGGGCCCGCAGAACCCATCTCTAGGACGCATATACCGCGATGCTGGGCCCGAACGTGTTAAGCATCCGAATATTCAATAATACCGTGAAAACAACATATTAATTAATATTAATATTCGCATTCTATGTTTTTTTTAATGCATAAAAACTTTTGATGTTCAGCCTTTTTATATATGTACAGGCAAAGTATATAATCCAGGCATTCTATAGAATGCCTAAGTGGTTTAGGCAAAGTTTAGAATGTATTAGTTTCTACATCATATTACACACATTGCCTAGGTATTCTATACAATGCCTAGGTATTCTATAGAATGCCTGTTGCTTATTTGGCATTGTATAAAATTAAAAAGGTTTTGAGTTTACTCTATACACTTTACTTAGATACTTGAAAGAAATGACAACAGAATAGAATTTGAGTGTTCAGAATCAATGCAAATCACTAAAATAAAATGCAATGAATAGAGAGATAAAACTGAAGGAGAGCGTCCTCAGCACCGATTTTCTTCAAAGTTTGCACTATAACGTTTTTTGATGCACTAAACACGAATCTGTTAAAAAAAAAAGTTGCTCTCAACTAGGAAAGAAGTTATTAAGCATTAAAGTTCACTGTTATGGAGGTTATAATAGATGGCGTAAACCGCCTATTTGTAAACATGCGCATGCGCAGTAATCCTTAATGAAGTATAATTGAAATTTAGACTCACCTATCGTAGCTGACCTGTCGTAAGCTGTCGCTTTTGGGCATACGTGCTATGCATTTCCGCTCGCTCAAGAAGGAATCAAAACCCTAGTCAATCCAACTCGCAGAAATTAATAGAATTCTATTAATTTCTGCGAGTTGGATTGACTAGGGTTTTGATATCTTCTTGAGCGAGCGGAAACGCATAGCACGTATGCCCAAAAGTCGTCCTAGGCATTTTTCTAATTCTCCTAGACATCATCAGACGCGATGTTCGGTGAATATAAATCTGCAATCGCACCGCCGGTAGTTATTCCTACAAGCTCCAATCCTGTCTTTCATACTTTGCCTAAAGCACAGTAGGCATTCTATAGAATGCCTAGGCAAAGTATGAAATAAGCTTTATTTCATACACTTCCGGCTGGATTTAGGGATTCTATAGAATGCCTGATTATATACTTTGCCGGTAACATATATATTGATGTTATACACTAATTTTCTGCCTATTTTATACAGACAATCATATAACCTTTTGTAATACCATTTTTTCCTACCAGATGTTTGTATATAAGTGGAGTCCCCGGAACTGGAAAAACTGCTACAGTCACTGCAGTTATTAGGTCTTTACATAAGGAAGTTATGCTTGGGGATCTTCCAGATTTTGATGTAAGAGATAACAACTTTCTTTTATTTACTTCTTGATAATATATTATTTTTTCTTTTGTTTATAGATGTAAGCATTTTTTAACTGAAAAATCAATTTATAGTAAGCTGTGATTATTTTTTCAATTCAATATCTCCTTTATTGATATTTACAATCTGTACAAATATGTACAATAAGTAAATTTGAACTAACAATGGCAACACACTGGATGAGATGAGGGGAGAAGGCAGACATTGCTGCTACTCCTAATAAAATTGGTTGAACTATGTACACTATTTACAATATTTACACAATTTCTTGCAATAAGTTGTCTCGTGGCCAATGGCGGTGGAGGCGGCGAGGAGGATTATCAGGAATAACATTGGAAGAGAGGGATCTGCCAAGAGGATTGGGGTGGGCTGGGAGTTTAGAGAAAAAGGTCAGGAAACGGGATTTGGCTAAATCATGGACAAAGGGTATATCAGTGTCTCGGTGGATGGTTAGGTTTGAAACGTAGAAAGGAGCGTTAAGGATTTTACGGAGGACTTTGGATTGAAAACGTTGGATAATGTTTATATTTGATGGCTTAGCTGATCCCCGTAGTTCTATCCCGTATGTCCATATCGGTCTTATTATAGTCTTGTATATTGTAAGTTTGTTTTTTGTTTCAAGTTTTGATTTAGGTCCAATAAGTCGTCGGAGAAGTCCAAGGCGTTTGTTCAGTTCTTGTCTCTTGTGTTTTATGTGTGTTTTCCAGGTAAGTCGCTTGTCGAGGTGGAACCCTAAATATCGAACCTCGTTGGATTGGGGTATTGGGATATTGTGAATTTTTACAGGAGGGCACTCAGCTCGTCGCAGGGTGAAAGTTACTTGCGTACATTTGAATCCTCCATTTGTTTACCCATTTCTCGACGTTATTGAGGTAGGTTTGCAGTTTTTCAGATGCCAATTTAGGATCGGGAGAGGAAATAAGGAAGGCAGTGTCATCGGCAAATGTACACGTTACAATATTTGGGGTTGTTGGGATATCTGAAGTAAATATAGAATAAAGGAGAGGAGCTAGGATACTGCCTTGGGGGACACCTGCTTTAATGGTTCGAGGAGAGGAAATTGAAGAGCCGTATTTAATATGGAATGTACGATTTTCAAGATACGATTTTAGGATAAGATAGAAATGGAAAGGAAGGAATGTTTTGAGTTTGTAAAGAAGTCCGGGATGCCACTCTCGATCAAAGGCCTGAGCCATGTCAAGAAAGACACCGGAACACAAGCCCTTTTGCTCAAGTGTGGGGGAAATGGTGTCAACTACACGGAAGACTTGTTGGGTAGTGGAATGCTGGGTACGGAAGCCAAACTGGTGATCAGGAATTTTATGGTTTGAGTTTACTATGGGTAGGAGTCTTCTATACAGGAGTTTTTCGAATACTTTAGAAATTATTGGGAGAAGGCTAATAGGACGATAGGAACTGGCAAGTGTTGGAGATTTAAGGGGTTTTGGAATAAGGATTACTTCGGAATGTTTCCAGGATGTAGGAAATCGAGTAGTACGGAGAATGCTATTAAATATTAGGGTAAGGAACAACAGGGTTTTGTGGGACAGGTGTCGAAGGATATTGGCAGTTATTAGATCGGGACCTGGAGATTTCTTACGAGGGAGATGGTGAATTGTATATTTGACATCTGCAGGAGTGATGGATTTAGGTGGTTCCGAAATAGGAAGGGGTTCATCAAGAGATTTCAGGATTTCAGTAGTGAGTGTGGGATTACTTTCAGGATTTGGAGTGAATACGGATTGGAGATGGTCGGCAAATAATGTTGCTTTTTCCTTGTCACTTCGTGCCCAGGAACCATTCTCTTGGCGTAAAGGAGATGAGGTCGGTTGGAATTTTAAGATATGCTTTGTTGCTTGCCATAGGGAGTTGTCACTGGTGGTGAGGGAGGAAAGGTAAGTATCGTAATTGTCAGTTCGATGTTTTCTAAGTTCGTCTTTTAGCCGTCTCGTCAGGTTGTTGAATAAGGTTTTATCGGAAGGGTATCGGGATCTCTGCCATTGGGCTCGTGCCCTGCGTTTTGCTGACAAGAGCTCAAGGATTTGGGGAGGGAGTTTTGAATGTTGAGGAGAGGGTATTGGTTTCCGTTGCTTGCTTCCAACTTTCATGCTGAATTGTATGGCCTGCGTAACTATTTCTGCAGCTCTGTCCACGTCCTGTTGTGTTTTCAGAGCTACTTTCAGATGTGATTATTTAGTGCAGAAGGTCCTAATGTCCTTACACCAAAAACACTAATGTCCTTAGCAGTCGATACACCAAAAAAAAAAAAAAATTAATGAGGTTACTCATGAAAGAGTTATTACAAATTCTTTAAATCTTTATTTTTTTCTACAAGATACTGAAAATTTACCCTTGGAAAAGTCATATTCAGTGAGAATATGACTTGTCCACTCAATAAATTATGACGATTCTTATCCTGATTTAACGATTACTCTCTAAATGGAGTATAATAGAAAATTATAATAGACCTTAACACGACATAATATAAGATGCCAGATGATGAACTTAAACAGGTTTGAAACGTCGCAAATGTAAGTTACATTTTAAACAATTTTGGGGAGCAACTCCTGCTGAGTTACTTCAAGAATCTTATGAGTTAATTTTTCTATAAAGTAGATTTGAGAACTAAGTAAGTAATGCCTTATATCAAGCTGTACAGTGATTTAATAAACTACTTATTTTCACCAAATGGCGGAAAACTATCTATATATAGATATAGATATACATACAGTAGACTCTACCTGATCCAGTGTTCTCTTATCGGTAGCTCTCTCTACCGGAGGTTTTTGAGAGGAATGAGTCACGGATCTCGAAACTCACCGGAGCTAGACCGGCTCGAGGGTTCCTAGAAAACCTTCCCTTCCTAGCTAGCCAAACATTTGTTTTGTGGTATTTCATTGAATGGAAGTCAAAGAAGGCATATATGTTTCGTTTTAGAGGCAAGAACTTGTGCTACGATTAGCACAAAAGATCATTATGACCTTTTGGCTACAACAACAATAATATTAGTAGTTGGAAGTCAACAATGAAAGAAAAAAAAAAGAAGAATATATATATACATTCATTTGACTGAAAGAATGTCTTCTATGTTCATTCACTGAAATAATGCTTATTTTTTTAGTTTGTTGAACTGAATGGTCTCAGATTGACAGACCCTCGCCAGGCATATGTAAATATATGGTATGCGATTTCAAAGGTAAAAGTATCCGGAGACATAGCTTTACACGAATTGGAAAGGAAGTTCAACGGATATAATAAGAAACCTTGTGTTATCTTAATTGATGAGGTACTTAATTCAAATGTATTTGTTCATTTATCATTTTAATAGTGTTTTAGTTTGAGTTTAATTTTTTTAATTTTTTGTTCTCCAGCTTGATTACCTCTGTAATAAAAGACAAGATGTGATCTATAACATTTTTGAATGGGTGACTAAATCCACAGCGGCCTTGTCAGTTCTTACTATAGCAAACACGATGGACCTTGCCGAACGGACACTAAGGACAAAAATTAACAGTAGAATGGTAATTTTTAATATTCTTAAGAACTATTCTTGACAACTTTATAGGCTTCAACTATCTAATGAGAGTCCATAGGGTAGCACAACATGGCTAGAAAATCCAGTTTTTATTAACATGTTTGACACTGATAGCCACGTTTAAGGCAAGCCAATTTCGTCGCTTTGGGACTGGAAACCACCGCTGTGACGGCTTTTTACTACATCTAGCAGTAAGTTTTGTTTGCTCTAGTCACTCTTTTATCCGCTAGAGCTCATAAAAATGCAGTTTGAGCCTATTGAATTCGGTTAGAAGCGGCCACTTGTGTGTTTGAAAAACACTATTATTTGAAGATGTAATAATATGTACCATTTTTAATATTGCATATTTAAGTAACCGAATTATTACACTTTAGTTACCGAATTATAAAATAAATTTAAAATATGTAAATCCTTGCTGGTGTATTATTTAAAGTGCATATGCATGTCATAGTTTCAAGGAATAAAAATATGTAGACAGGTGTTCCAGCCGCAGGTGCCAGGAAGAAAATTCATTACCCCTAGTGGGAATCGTACTACAACCCTAGGCTCTGAATGCTCACAGCTTACTTCTCATGGTCACCGGGTCTCCTCATATGTCATGTTTTTTGAAAAAATTACAACTATTATCAATTGGCCATATATAGCCTGAAGGTTTCCCATTTGTTATGACTGGATCTAGTATTTATTTATCAATATATTTTGCCATGTAGAGTGTCAACTAAATGACTAATATATAAAGGAGGAATTGTACCATAGCTTCTTGAAAAATCGAAATTTGTTGAAATAATTGATTTATTATTTTTTTAGGGGCTTCGTAAATTATTTTTCAAACCATACACTTTCCAACAGTTAGAGCGAATAGTTATGGATAGAATTCGTGGTAATTCTTGTTTCCATCCAGACGCAGTACAACTTGTTGCAAGGTAAGACATTTTTATGGACTTTTACTAAAATTTCATTTCTAATTGAATGGATCAATTAAATTAGATAGATAGATAAAATTCTGTATTTTGTTTGAACGAGTTACAGGGGTCTGGTTACAAATAAAAAAAAAAACTAAATAAAATATTTCATTTAGAGCCTTCCGCTCAAATTCAGGAACATAAATATGCTTTAGGTCCTTCTGACAAACCTATGTAATGTACTCTATAACATACAGTCTTCTTTTTTGTACATGGCCACTGTGCACATGCGAATGCCACTGCGCATGCGCGGACACCAGTGGACACTTTCTTGTGACACTTTTTTGTAACGCTAGTTCCACCCGATAAACCTATGTAATGTACTGTATAACATACAGTCATCTATTTCATACGTGGTATGTTTTTGAGGTCCCTGAGTCCGAATCTGTAGTTTGTTTGACTTTTACGCCTTTTCCTAGAGGCCATTTGAAGGTCAAATAGAGAAAAAAATGTAGAAAAAATCTGAAAAAATTCGTATGTTTTATGGGCAGAATAATAATTATTTATTTAATTTAAACAGTGTTCCGCTTCTTGGCAATAACACATTGAGCAGCATCTTCTGAATTTAGTCTCACTAGGAAATCAGCTTGTTTGATTGCATATTTTTAAATGTATGTGTAAAGGTAGTGTGATAGGGTTTTAAATGAAAATATCACTTAAAGTTCATAGGAACTTAATGTTTTCAAGACAGCACGCTTTCGGTCATCAAATAAGGTCGTACTGTCCTGTGTTCCTGAAGTATGTAAGTACAGTGTTGATGTACTGGCTATCATTGCCTAAGAGTTCTTGCATATCATACGGCAGATTAATATCGTTTCTTCTGCGGCAGTCTGTCAGTAAATGTTTGACTGTAAGTTCACAGTTACATATGTCACATATTGGTCTGTTACGTCTTGTCATTAATTTTTTTTTTTTTTTTTTTTTTTTTTTTTTTTTTTTTTTTTTTTTTTTACGGCACATCTACATCTAGGTCATTAGCGCCGACATCCAGGGTGTAGCGAGGAATTTCACCAGCGAGCCGTGGGATGATAAAATTCCTGCCGGAGGTTGGGAATCGAACCCACCATCTCCCGCTTATGAATCCAAGGCGCTAGCCTCTTGTCATTAATAATTATATAATGATAATAAGAACCCACTATAATGGGAGAATATACAAGTGTAAGGCCCCGTTTTCCCTTTGGCCTTGTTAAGTGAATAAGGATGAGAGAAAAGGTTGGCTGTCCATCTCTAGAGATGTGAGAACCACGAATCCGCAAACATTGCGTCTGGGATGTTGGCACTGCACGTGGCTGATTCGTAAGATTCCTGGAAGATCTAAGACCTGACAAGAGTTTCTAGTTCAATCACCTGCAAAAGCAGGAGTGGGGTACAAAGGGTTTAAAAAGAGCTGGCTTACCTCCGACCGGTCAGAGTTTGCATCCGTTCCTGAGACTTCGGCCCAGATGCTGTTCAGAGGTAGGCCAGTTCCAAATTCTCTATAATCTCCCCAAATGATCATATTTGATAACTCTACCTATCTGTCTCTCTCACTCAACCTTTTCTCTCATCGTAGCAATGGTTTATGATATTTATGTTTGTATCCTCTGTGTAAATTATAGTTTTAAAAAGGAATTTCCGCTTCTCTAAAATATTTCCCCATTGTCTATACCTCTAAATCCCGTCCTTGCTAATCAGTCCCTTACAAATGGTGTCAGGTTTCCGGGTATTATTTAAATGTCCAGCTGCAAGCCGGCATTAGATAAGAACCCTGCTCTCGAGATAGGCCGGCGGCTGTACTGCTGACGCTGATAGGACAATTCCTCGAACTGATATCTCGGCGCTGGGTAGTTGTTCATTCAATGTCCTCACGTTTCCTGGTTTAAGGACCGCCAAATACGGATATTTGGTGGTTAGCCCTGTTAGAGAGTAAAGCAATCCCTATTCGTAAGCATAACGTGTTGGGGTTCATTGGAAACGTTGAAAATAGAGCTATACGATGGTGGTAACGGAACAGCAGTTTGCCGATCTGAAAACGGCATTGGATCAGGCGTTGGCTGCAAATGAGCAATTCAGGGAAGAATTCGAGAGGACAAGGCATGAGGGTAAGCAAGGAAAGAGGGATCTTTCTCTTCAGGGAATGGTCGGTCCATGGTCCGGTGACGATTCTGGGGTTCCAATCCAAGACTATCTCAATGGTTTGGAATTAGTGGCAACTAGCGGAAACTGGGAAGATCGTGATAAATCCCTTGTGTTAAGGATGAGACTGAAAGGGATGGCTGCGAAATTTTTGGCCAGCAGATCGGATCTCAAGGGGCCAAATGTAAAATATTCCACGATTCGAGATGCTCTTTTAGACCGCTTTAAAGCGACTATGCAACCTGAGCAGTTTCTCCTTCAGCTTAGTTCAATGAAACAAGAGCGTGGGGAGGATGTCAGAACTTTCGGAGATCGTTGTCGGGAGATGGGTGAACGATCACTCTCAGGTGAGGGATCGGAGGAAGAAGTTATAGGGGCTCGCAAACAACTGGATAAAGTCGTCCTTACATCATATTTAAATGGGCTCGGAGGAGAGATTGGGAGGCTGACGAGACTCGCGTTCCCAAAGGAATTACAAACCGCGATTGAGAAGGCTAGAGCCATTGAAACGGAGTTAGGGCGACACGAAAAGGGAATATTTACTGTAGAGGAGAATCCCCAGGATAACGAAATTCCCAGTCCCGAGGAAGTTGGACAAAGCGAAGTAAGGGTCATTGAGAGGGGTAATCCAAGTGGCTGTTATCGCTGCGGGGATACGAATCATTGGGCCAGGGGATGTCGACAAACAGAGAGGGTTAGTGATATTTCTCCCACAAATAGTACGAATTGTTATAGGTGTGGTCGTCGTGGGCATATCGCTCGCCAATGTCGTTCTAAACCCCTCGTGAAAGGAACTTTGCCAAAGAAGGCCCCAAACGCGAACGACTTGGGGAGGGCCCCGGCCCTAAGTCGGCGACAAGGGGATCGCGCTACGAATTACTAGGCATAGGTGGGGGAGGTGAGAAAGGGTTAAAGGTGAGCACCTGGATAAATGGGCGGATTCATAGGATGATAGTAGACACTGGTGCTGAAGTTACTCTAATCAGGTCTCCTGCCTCAGGATCCAAATTAAGACCCGCGACTAGTAAGATTAGGGGGGTAACTGGTGTGGTAATCCCGGTACGCGGTATTCAAACGGTGAATATCGAAGTTAAGGGCCATCGACTGTCCCACGACGTCATAGTGGCTGACGTCTGCTTAGAAGGAGATGGACTATTAGGCTTAGACTTACTAGGGAAATTAGACGCCCATATAGACCTACGTTCGGGATTGTCAGTCACGGGAGCATCGCCTAAAATTGAATCTCTGCCTTCCGTTGGTTCGATAACAAGGAGGGATGAGTTAAAAATGTCTGCGAACCGAGAGTGGGTACGTTTCATGAGTAGGACGGCGAGAGAACTAGAAGCCAAGTTTTCAGGTCATATTTTATCCCTTCCAACTAGCGTGAATATAGGAGCTAAGCCGATAGTCAAGGAGGAATCAAGACACACGGGGAAGAAGGATAACAAAACCAGCTCAGCGCGTCTTTCGCGAGAGGAAACGCTTCCGGCCTTCAGTGAATCTCTATTAGAGATTTCCGTACCAGGGAAACTAGACCAGAAAGCTGTCATAATTGAGCCGTCAAGAGCACTTCCCAATGGGGTTGTAGGAGGGAGATGCATTAACACTCCTCGGGACGGCCGTTCGTGGATGCAGTTCGTCAATTTGACCGCTTCGGCTGTGACATTGCCACGGCTTCTAGTGGTAGGTCTGGTAGAGAGAGATTGGGCGGAAGACGGTGGATCTTGTTCGGAGAGGGAACGCGAGGATGGCTCTAAAACTCCTGTTGGTTTCGCCTCGATCGTTGGCGAGAAATTGGGCCATTTAAGTGGTGGGGAAAGGAGGGATATGGAGTCCTTATTGTCCAGATATTCAGACATTTTTTGTGAACCGGGTCCCGAAGGTTGCTCCCTGCCTGTTCAGCACCATATTGAAACTGGAGATGCCAGACCTGTGGTGAAACGCCCGTATCGTGTGCCTTTCAGTGAACGGGAGGAAATGGAACGGCAGGTTCAGACGTTGCTTGAACGAGGCGTCATTACGCCGTCTAAAAGTCCTTGGCAAGCACCTGTAATTCTAGTCAAGAAAACATCCCCAACAGGTGACTTAAAGTATCGATTCTGCACAGATTTCCGGGGCCTCAATGCAGTTACTAAGGTCGATACTTACCCGCTTCCGTTGATACAGGAAACCTTAGAACAATTGGGGAGTAGCCAAATCTTTTCCACAATTGATCTTTCGAGTGGGTACCACCAAATACCGATAGCACCCCAGGATCAGGCAAAAACGGCCTTCACGACTGTAAACGGACACTATGAGTACAAAAAAATGGCTTTCGGCCTTGCGGGGGCACCTGCCACGTTCCAACGGGTCATGGACCAACTTCTTGGCCGACTGAAGGGCACCGGATGTTTCGTTTACCTCGATGATGTGGTGGTTTATAGCTCATCACTGAGGGAACACATGCTCCGGTTAGAGGAGTTGTTCGACATATTCAGAGGCGCTAATCTAAAAGTGAACTTGAACAAGTGCGCTTTTGCGGCATCGGAAGTGACCTATCTGGGACACATAGTTACAGCCGAGGGAGTGAAACCAGATCCTAGAAAATTAGAGGCGATCAAGTCTTTTCCAGCCCCCAGAAATGTGAAGGAGTTGCGAAGTTTTCTAGGGTTGGCAAGCTATTACCGTAAATTCATAAAAGGCTTTGCGGATCTTTCAAGACCGCTGACAGAATTAACTGGCTCACGAGTACGATTCCAGTGGGACGACAAGCAACGGAAGGCTTTTGAATCGCTAAGAGAAATCCTAAGTTCGGACTCAGTCTTGTGCTATCCGAATTTCAGCGAGCCATTTATATTGTCCACCGACGCATCAGGAGTAGCTCTGGGTGCCATTCTGTCCCAGTACAGAGATGGCGGCGAGAGACCTGTTTGCTACGCTAGTAGGCAGTTGAAGGGTCCAGAACTCAACTACTCGGCAACAGAACGAGAACTGCTAGCGGTGGTTTGGGCAACAAAGCTGTTCCGTTGTTATTTACTAGGGCGAAGGTTTAAACATGTCACTGACCACTCTGCCTTGAGGTGGATGCTAAGCCTTCGAGACCCGTCTTCACGGCTGACCAGGTGGGCCCTTCGGTTAGAGGAGTTCGACTATGAAGTCGAACATCGCCCGGGGAAGAAACATTCTAACGCTGATGCTTTAAGCCGTACAATAGCTGTAGTCACGGGAAATAGGCAGAAAATAACCCGAGGTAAATTGAAGGATGCTCAAAAGGAGGATATGTGGTGTCAAAGAGCCATCAAGAGAGGCACTGTTCATGTACAAACAGATGCCGATGGCCTGCTATATTGGGCCGATGGGGCAACGGACGAGTCGGAATGGAGGCTTATGGTGCCTGAGGGTCTACGAAAAACAATCGTTGAAGAAAATCACTCGAAACCATGGGCTGGGCACCCAGGGGCTGATCGTACTCTCGCGGTAATCAAAAGCTCATATTATTGGCCGGGCATGGCGGCGGATGTTAAGTCCTTTGTGGAACGGTGTCACGCGTGCGCTAGCAGAAAAAGTCCTGTATCTCAAAAGGTCCCCCTGGAAGCTCCCTATATGGCCACAGGGCCTTCCGAGCAGGTATCGCTAGACATATTTGGGCCTTTGCCGACTTCCAAAAGGGGCCATCGTTACCTTTTGACCGTAATTGACAATTTTACACGGTATGCGGAGGGAATACCACTAAAGGGGCAAACAGCTGAAGAAACGGCCGTAGCACTCGTCGAGAATATTATCACTCGACATGGGGTCCCTAGGAGGTTGTTAACAGACCAGGGAAGAAATTTCGTTTCTCGACTGTTTACTCAAGTTTGTAGAGCTCTGGGGATTAGGAAATTACAAACTACCGCCTACCATCCGGAATGTAACGGAATGGTAGAGAGGTTACATCAAACTCTTACCGATTCGATATCCCAATATGTGCGAAGAGACGGTCGTGACTGGGATAAGTGGGTCCCTTATGCTCTCATGGCATATCGAGCAATACCTCATTCGTCGACAGGATACTCTCCAAACTACCTCATGCTTGGGCGAGAATTGGTAACTCCGTTTGATTGCTGGGTAGGTCCAACCAATGACGGATCGGAATCAGCGGACCATGTCGAAAAGTTAGGGCATCGGCTGAAAGAAGCCTATAAGGACGCTTTGAGTCGTGCCGAAAGGGCCTGGGCAATGAGGACCCATTATTGTAATGCCCGGCGTAAGGAGCGGCGCCTAGAGGTGGGGGATTGGGTCTATCTCCATTGTCCAGCCGTAAAGCCTGGGAATTGTCCAAAATTCCACTGTCCCTGGACAGGCCCACACAAAGTAGAAAGGGTTCTTTCGCGAGTGAACTATGAGATCCGACTGGCCACTGGATCTCTGAATGTAGTTCATAATAAATAGGCTAAAACGGGCCCCGGGGGGAGGAGGGGATTCGCACCCTAAGGTTATGACGAAGGCAGGTGGGGCAACCCGGGAAGTGGAAGGGTCGGAAGATGAGGTCATGGAGCCGGAATGGGAAATTAACCCAGGGTGTTGTTATGGCTCAGAAGACGACTCTTGTGAGGACCAAGATGAAATTGAAACGCAGACTGAGATTCACAGACACTGTCCGATTGCTGCGGGAAGATCGCCAGAATGTAATGACCCTGCCTGCCCTCTGGGCGTTAGATCCTCTCCTGAGGAAGAAAACAGGGAAATAACCCAGGATAGTCAAGGGGAGGGAAACGAAGGACGGATTGAGACAGGTGGGACTTCCGGGGAAAGTTCCAGTGGTTCAGATAGCGAGAGCCAAGCTCAGCCAAAGGGGAAACCTGATGCTACTTGGACACCAGAGGGGAAAACTTTAACATTTTCTCGTAGGTCCCCATACC
The DNA here is from genome assembly GCA_946811695.1 of Gonocerus acuteangulatus. Classification (NCBI taxonomy): domain Eukaryota; kingdom Metazoa; phylum Arthropoda; class Insecta; order Hemiptera; family Coreidae; genus Gonocerus; species Gonocerus acuteangulatus. Next base: position 10,234,929 of record OX328130.1, read on the forward strand.
CGCTTAGGAGGAGAGCTAAGTTGCCTGAAAATGATTCCTGAATATCTTATTTCAGGGTTGTCGCTGTGGGTGGTCCTAGGAGTATGGCCCTTGGCGTGGGCAAGTCTGGTTTTTCTAAGACGAGGTGACGTAGTTGTGACGGGAGACAAATGGCGTCTACTGGTTCACTTGAATGTATCACACCTAGAAGGTATAATGGAAACTCTGCGAGGGGAGATTTGGAAGGTCCAATTAGACCTATCTCATGCCTCGGTTAAATATCCAGAGCTTGATGGACTTCAGCCTGTTGTCGAGGGCATACTTAGTCTATTCAGGGAGGCAGAAGAGGAACTTGATATGCTCTGGTCCATGCTACCTAGTCCCCGAGAACGTCGAGGATTGGTCAATGCGGGGGGGATAGTATTAAAATACCTATTTGGGACCCCAGACGCGGATGATTTACAAGGCATTCAAGAAAATTTCGACAAACTAAGTAAGCAGTACGGAGACACCATACATGCGGTCTCTGAACAACTAACGCTCAGTCGCGAGTTTGCAAGGAAAGCCGAAGAGGACACAAAAAGGGTTACCCGCTTGTCTGGGGTGGTCCGTAGAATTTTGAAGGAAGGTTTTCAAAAAGAGGCGCAACTTCAAACGGACATATCGCGGGTTACTAACCTCATCCAAAGTTCCCTGTACCTTTCCTCGTCCCTCAGAAGCCTAGAAACTGGAGTAACGGAATTCCTATTTAGATTCCGCAGAGTTCTTAATGGAGTAGGTGCATCGATGAGTGGAAGGTTGAGTAGAGAGATGCTAGGTCCTAAAGAGTTAACTCTGATTTTGGGGAAGGTAAGAGAGGCTCTGCCAACTGGACTGACACTCCTCTCGGAGGGAAGCCGATATCATGACCAAATTTACTACCAAATTTCTGAAGTACATGCAATTGCAACCGATGATGGAGTAATAGCTGTAGTGGAATTGCCTTTAAAAACTCCGGATCAGGAGATGGTGCTTTATCAGGTTCTCTCCTTGCCTCTTAAGGAGAATAAAACAGGAAGAATGGTTGCAGCTCAGCCGGAGGGGGCGTTCTTCTTGGAGAGCCACAACGAGAAGGCCTACTCAATTCTTCAGGAGCAGGATATAGCCAGATGTCGTCCCGGGATACCATGGATCTGTCCTGCCGAGTTCAAGTTCTTTCACGGACAAACACCATCTTGTATTGTCTCATCGTTTCGCCAGGAGAATACGTCGAAGGAATGGTGCCCGTGGACTTTGGTGAATCCTAGATCTTCACCCACATGGATTTGGGACGAGCACAAGGAGCTATGGTGGTATAGCATGTCTAAGCCCGCTCGCCTCCATCTTCAATGCAGAGGGAGTGCTGGAGTAGAATCGCTAGAGCGGGTTCTAGATGGAAGTGGGCAGCTTACCATAGCACCTGGTTGCACAGCTTGGACACCTGATTATCGCCTTTTGCCGATAGCCGACGTTGGGGAATCCTCTCAGGTGGTGCAGTTGCAATGGGTCAACGTTACGATCAAACCACCCTTGGACCTGCCAGTAAAAGAGGATTATGATCCCGCAGTATGGGAGGATACTTTGAAGGAGCTCAAGGAGCTCGAAGAAGCGTCCAATAACTCTTCGGCTGAATGGGGAACATGGAGCGATGTTGAACGGATCCTTGCGGCCCAAAAGAAGGGGAAGGAAGGAGAACTTCTGTGGATAGCAGGCGGGTCGGTTGCTCTAATAGCACTTCCTGGGTTTACCACTGGCCTGCTAATTACAAAACTCAGATTCCGGCGTGGTGCGAATCAAAACTCGCAGCCAACGGAAGGAAGTGGGGCAGCAGGATTCGTAATACATCGACCGGCAGCTGAAAGTGTCGTATCTGTAATAACGGAGCGGATATAGACCGCTCGTAAGTGTAGTAGCCGTTCAGTGATTGTGACGACAGTGTTCGGTATAGTCATAAAATAATGGTAACATAAGGATTTTTACCTCCTAAGGGAGAGGTTTTGTCTTGTAAAGATGCCAATAATGTTTATTTTATTTTAATTTTTACAGCGCATCACCTGTATTGTTATTAGCACTAATATTGTTTATTATTATTATTATTAGTAACATAAGGATGGGTAGTGTTAAAGGTAAAGTAATGTTCCAAGGGAAACATGACTTTGAAAAATCGGGGGGTGATGTAAGGCCCCGTTTTCCCTTTGGCCTTGTTAAGTGAATAAGGATGAGAGAAAAGGTTGGCTGTCCATCTCTAGAGATGTGAGAACCACGAATCCGCAAACATTGCGTCTGGGATGTTGGCACTGCACGTGGCTGATTCGTAAGATTCCTGGAAGATCTAAGACCTGACAAGAGTTTCTAGTTCAATCACCTGCAAAAGCAGGAGTGGGGTACAAAGGGTTTAAAAAGAGCTGGCTTACCTCCGACCGGTCAGAGTTTGCATCCGTTCCTGAGACTTCGGCCCAGATGCTGTTCAGAGGTAGGCCAGTTCCAAATTCTCTATAATCTCCCCAAATGATCATATTTGATAACTCTACCTATCTGTCTCTCTCACTCAACCTTTTCTCTCATCGTAGCAATGGTTTATGATATTTATGTTTGTATCCTCTGTGTAAATTATAGTTTTAAAAAGGAATTTCCGCTTCTCTAAAATATTTCCCCATTGTCTATACCTCTAAATCCCGTCCTTGCTAATCAGTCCCTTACACAAGCATTCAAGAACAACAAATCTTACCTCTGATATAAAAGAATTGCGGTCTGTCCTTCTTGCTTCATGCAGCTTCCGGTTCTCGGGAGAAATTCACTGCTTTATCAAATCAACTCTGTATTAGACTTTATATCGTTCAAAATACGATAAACACTCCGGAATGACTAAATGTTTACTTTAACTTTCACAATTTATAACAAAGTTAACTCTCAGCTATGTTGCTCTGAGGTATTTGGAAACACATGTACACGCCAACCTCCTACCGCTAGGACATCCAATTCAGAAGTGACTACGATGTCTAGCGCAAGGCGCTGACCAACAGAAGAGACTTTTGTCACGCCAAAAGGCTGGGACTTGTGCAATGTTGCCAACACAATCTAGACGAAATTCTATGCATTTTATAAAAAATAGAATTTGTTGTTTTTACATTATATATTCCTACAAAACAGTGAGTCTTTATTTTTATACCAAATGTTTAATTTAGATTGAATTGTAAAGGAAATATTATTTATTTATGAAACAATATTATATTTCTTTCTCCACCTGTAATTTAGATTTTTGTTGTATTATTTACATCTCTTTTTAATTACGGTTTTTTTTTATGTTTGAGGTAGGTAGGGTGCAAATTTATTTGGGCGAGAAACTGCAAGGTTTTTACTCCCTAGAATTTATTTATGTCAGTTTTACAATTTGTCAACAAGAAGGAAAGCCTATTTTATTTATTTATTATTTCTTATTACTTTTTATCAATTCTCTTTATATTATTTGTTATTTATTTATATTTTTTTACAGCATTTTATATATACCGCTGTTTTTCAGGATATTTTATGTTTGATTTATCACAACAATATATATAATATATTTATTTACGTATGTATTATATGCGTATGCCAGAGTTTCTTTTTTTGCCACATAACTTGGAATATAGTATTCCCCTAGTAAACGATTGGATGAATTTGTTAACCAGCAAAAACCGGTCCATCTAGAGTACATACCGGCCGTAATTGTTGTTGTATTGCAACGAAACTCTGTATTCGTTGTGGTCATCTAAATAAAAAAAATGTGTTGTAAAAATAAACTTAATCGGTTCATTAGGAGAGGGGGTTTACTCCTACCCAAATTAACAATTTGCCAGTTCCAGCCGTAATTTTTATTACATTTTAACAAAACTCGATATTCGTTGTGGTCATCTAAAGAGAGAAATATGTTGTAAAAATAAACTAAATTGGTCATTAGGAAGGGGGTTCGCTAATTTGGTCATACCAGTCGTAATTCTGTATTGTAATGAAACGCGGTATACATCTTGGGTATACAGGGTCTCCCGCATTGAGATGTCATAACTTTAGGGGTTTAATCTGCATATCATTTGTAGTTCAGAGGCGCAAAAATGAGTGTTCTATCTGAAATTGTACAGGAACTACGCAAACTTTTGTCTTTTTTAAAAACTACTGGCTTTTTTTAAATAAAAACTGAGTTTTCGGGATTTGTTATCAATGTATCGTAAATAAAGACCACATTTTTAGAATCTACATTAAATTTCCAATAAGATACACTGGATATTGAAATATGTCCATGTAAATTAAGAGCTATATTAAAAGCCATATAGGTGAGAATGTTTAATATTAGTTTTTTATTAAATTATTCAATATTTTCTTAACCAGCTATTTTTAGACTTAGAGATTTGCTTCCGCCTCAAAAGTTGCATTATTTAATAAGCTTCAAAATGGTACATCGTAGTTTTAGAAAGAAATCTAATTCAATCTATTTTTTTCTGATTACTAAGTCAAAACCAATAAATGTGCTTTAGCGTGAATGAGCCATTCTGAACAAATTCTTTAATTTTACACGATGATGGTGATGTCCCATCCTTCCCCCACTACATGATGTTTAAACAAGCCCATCTACCAAATAAAAATTTACTCTGGTTTCAAATGGATGGTTGCCCATATGATAATGGACGAGTGGTGACGGAATAATGGTATAATTTACATGGTAATATTTGAAGAATGGGTGTTTCTTATTGGAAATTTAATGTAGATTCTAAAAATGTGGTTAATATTTACGATACATTGATCACAAATTCCGAAATCACAGTTTTTCTTTAAAAAAGCCAGTAGTTTTTAAAAAAGACAAAAGCTTGCGTAGCTCCTCTACATTTTAAGATAGAACGCTCATTTTTGCGCCTCTGAACTACAAATGATATGCAGAATAAACCCCTAAAGTTATGACATCTCAATGCGGGACACCTTGTATAATGAAAAAGAAGTGTTTTAAAACACTTAATTGGTCTATCAGAAGGGGGGGGGGGTTAATTTTTACTATGTTTGAATGGAATTCAGCCGCCAAACATAGATTAGCAAAGCTACCACTAGGTAGGCCTCTGTTTTGCTATGATTTTATATGGGCTGTTTCCTTCTGAATTCTACCACTAGGAGCGCTGTATCCTGCTCCTGCGTTATTATTATAGGATGTTCTCTTTTTACTTTGGGCCACTTTTATTATTCAAGATCTGTCAACGAACATCTGAAGTTTTTATGTATTTATTAAGTAGTTCAGTACCACACATACACAAAACTCTGTAAGGAAATTAATTTAAAAATGAATTACAAAAGTAAAAGAGCAGAACTATTCATGGAGATTTATTATGAGTGGACTGTATACTTTAGTCACACAAATAATGAAAGGCTAGGCGAGAAAGACAAAATAAATGGAAATGGGAAAAATTCCCTATTTTATAACTTCATCTCAAGGAGATGGCTTGCGCTTTGCTCGTGCACAAGGCCAGTTCCTTGTCGCTGTGTGTGGGAAGCAGCTGGGCTAGTCTTCTGCTTCTAGAACACTAGTAGATGAAGACTGAGACTTTGCTAAAATTGGTGAGCGGAAAGGATTCTGATTGATGATTGAAAATTATACCGTTTTTATAGTGATTCATGTTAAGTGTTTGCTCATTAAAAGGCTTTGCAAATGGCGGAACAGAAGGCAGAGTGCAGGGGAAATTCCCGCTCAGGCGTTTGCGTATGAAAAATTGAACTCCTGGGTTTATCTGAATAGGCTATAATTCAAAGTTATAGACCTCATATTCGATTAAGTATGATTGTTATTACTGGCTTATTACATTTTCTGAAAAAATTTTTTAATTAGGATATTGATTTATAATAATCTAAATTAATGTATTATTTTCTCCTTTAGGAAAGTTGCTGCTGTGAGCGGTGACGCCCGCCGGGCTCTGGATATCTGTAGAAGAGCAACGGATATTGTTTCAGCTAAAGGAGGCATCCATGTTATAGAAGTGTCCCACATACAGGAAATCTTGGTTAATATATTTTCAGGATCCAGAATTAAAGCAATACAGTAAGTAGTATAAGTAAAAAACAAATTTTTTTCATTTTCAATCTATACTGATTGCTGTTGGACTGATGTACGTTGTGGCAAACTCTGGAAAATTAAAGAAAAATGATTTATCAATTACAGAAAATCAACTTTGGTTGATCTAGTTTCGTTAGAACAAAAGTGCATTAAGTCGAATTCAAATATATATATATATATATATATATATATATATATATATATATATATATATATATATATATATATATCCCAGAGGGTGAAACAAAATTCAGTCTTCCCACAAATTTTCTTTATTTTTCACTAGGCCTTTCAACACAAATGTGCCATCATCAGGTTCTGGCATGCATGTTCATTTATGTTGTTACAGCATAATGCTGTTCCGGTAGAAGCTCGACAAGCTGTATTCATTTTATTGATGTTTTCCGGTAGTGGGGTTGCTTAATGCATGCCAGCATCTGATGATGGCACATTTGTGTTGAAAGGCCTAGTGCAAAATAAAGAAAATTTGTGGGAAGACTGAATTTTGTTTCACCCTCTGGAATTAAGCAACCCCACTACCGGAAAACATCAATAAAATGAATACAGCTTGTCGAGCTTCTACCGGAACAGCATTATGCTGTAACAACATAAATGAACATGCATGCCAGCACCCGATGATGGCACATTTGTTTTGAAAGGCCTAGTGCAAAATAAAGAAAATTTGTGGGAAGACTGAATTTTGTTTCACCCTCTGGAATTAAGCAACCCCACTACCGGAAAACATCAATAAAATGAATACAGCTTGTCGAGCTTCTACCGGAACAGCATTATGCTGTAACAACATAAATGAACATGCATGCCAGCACCTGATGATGGCACATTTGTTTTGAAAGGCCTAGTGCAAAATAAAGAAAATTTGTGGGAAGACTGAATTTTGTTTCACCCTCTGGAATTAAGCAACCCCACTACCGGAAAACATCAATAAAAAAAAAAAAAATATATATATATATATATATATATATATATATATATATATATATATATATATATATATAAATTCATCTGTAAGGTACCAAACCACTTTTCACATTCAATACTTTGCATTTGTATCGATGTAACCGTTTTTGAAATAAGTGGAAACAAATATTTTTGTAACTTGCAATTTTCAGTTTGGGTACTTAGAATCGTGGGATTTAATTGAAATATTTTCTACATGTTTGAAATTCATCAAATCTTGGATGTTTAAATTTTGTCATTTGGAGTTAAGAAAGTGTTGAAAAACAAATATTTTATTAATAGACATGAAAAGTTTTGGGATGGTTGTATATTTCTGTAATTATCTCGTAATCGGTTAGGAAATCGGGCTGAGTGAAGAGTGACCATTCGAAAGCTTACTAAATTTTCTATCAAAAAGGTTCTAAGGCAATTTTCGATTAGTGCTTAAAAATTCGACGTTTTGAGAAGGCGGGGGGTCGTCATTTCCCCTTAGGATACAGGAGTTTTCTGTTATGGTGCCTTAAATCTTCCTTCTCTTTGATATTATATTTTATGTTTTTAAACAAAAGATCAAAACCTAAATAACTGGTTCTATTCCTTTTCTAATGGCACTAAAGTACTAAAATGACTCAGTTCCTGAGAATCAGACTTTTTTAATAATTGACTCAGCAGTTATTAACAGAAATATTTTTGTTCTCATTCAATGTAACAAGCCATATAGCTTTCAAAACTAAGAAATATAAGTAGGAGTGCATTCCTCATCAATTTAGTGAAACTAACCACGATGTTTTTTTTGTTTTTTTTTTTCAGGAAATTGAGTCCATTGTCAAAACTTGTTTTGAGAGCTATACTAAGTGAAGTAAAAAGAACTGGCGTGGAAGAGACAACAGTTGAGCAAGTTCATGTTCAACTTTATCCACTTTGCGTTTTCGAAGGTTGGTACAACTTTAAACATAACGAAGAAATATTATTTATTCATGCACATGACCCAAAATATATCTAAATTCTCTCAGATCTTAGGAAGCATGGGGTCGTGCCCCTGAAGAGGTGCGAAAATATGCACGAAGTATGTCGGGCCTAATAAATAAAGCAGCGTGAAGAAAGGATGACTGCTTTAACGACCCCATGTCTCCTAAGATCTGAAAGAATTTAACTAAGAAATTTTTGTAATATTTCACAATTACATTTTTAAACTTTTCAGGTGTGGAGCGACCAGTACTGAGCAACATTATTGAAGTATGTACATCGCTTGCTGCTTCTGGTCTGATATTAGCCGAAGAATCTCGTGTGGATATGCAGAGGAAGATATCGCTAAATGTTTCTGAGGATGATATACATTACGCTCTTAATACTCAAAATAGTTGATAATATTGTAAATACTTTATCTATATTGATTGTTTATAACATTTGATATCCAAGAGCTGTGAAAATGTGCCTTTAATAATGTTATTCCGAAGAGATCGTTGATCTTGTAGAATAATCGACGTGGAGATAGCTGGGTTTCAGTGATAACATTGAATAAAACTGATTTTTTTGTTGCCATTTTGGCCTGAATTCTCCCTTCATCTGGGCAATAAAACAAAAATGTACAGTAAAGGCTTTGATAGAAGGACTGAAATAGCTCAGAGATTCAAGCCAAAACATCAACAATAAAAACTCAATTTTATTAAAAAGTGTAGTTTGATTCAATGTCATTTAATTAATGTATTTATTAATTATTATGGTTAATTAATTAAATGTCTTGACAAAAATCGACAATGTTCTCCGAAATGTTCTCATACTCCTTCTCATACTTCCTCCTCCATATAAATTCGCATAGATATGAATCAAGCATGCTCCTCCTAGTCCCGCATTCTCACTTAATTCTGTGTTTGACCAAAGCCCAAAGAGATTCCACTCTCTGGGTGTATGCACCCTTGTTTTGCATTGTATTGTAACAATACCATTTGGATGGAGTGTTTTCTTCGAGCCGTAACTTCCAGGTATGGCCTTTCGCACAAACCTTTGTAGTCGGTATGATCCTTTGCTCTGTAGAAACCTAAGAGCATTGTCTTCAGTCCTCATAGGGTCAATATTCATTATGTTTGAGTCAAGGTAACAAAATTAGCAAATTTGGTAAGGTTACAGCAACATATATATACACAATTTATAAAGTCTAAGTTATTTTATTTAATTAAAATAATCACAGTTAATGATAAAATCACTGGCACCCCTTTTCCGAAACGGACCCATTTTCAGGGAAACAAATGGTTAAAAATTCTTCAAAATAGTGCCCTTGTGTATCAATACATTTGCAAAGACACCTTGGAATTTCTCAACAGGAATGTCTCTCAGGAACCTTGTTACAAGAATCATTGCTAACGAGCCCACCAATCGACGCACCTTAACAAAAAAAAAATTAATAAAAATAAACATTAAATTTTATGATTGAACCCCAATATTCTTCACTTTGTTTTATAATGTTAAAACAAAGTTAAAATTTTTTTTTGTATCATTTTATGCTTATTATTAATGGCATTGTTTTTACCAAAAAAATAATTAAAAATTAAGGATTTATTCTCAACATTACATCACTATTGATTATTTTTGGTTTAATTTGTTTTATAGTAGTCCCAATTCATTACAAAAAATTGGCGATTTGACATTACACTGTCTGATCTGGTATTTTGTATATTATATCAGGACCTTGGAAGAGAAAGGGCGAATCACGAATTCCGGATGTTGAGAAATCGAACTCAAATTTCTAGAAGTGCGTCAGGATAGCAAAGGCGAATGTTTACTCTATGGAATGCTGATGCATAAATCTGAATGGAAAAGTATGCGATTGAAAGCCAATGTTTTAATTATAATTTTTATGGGTGACTTATGGGTAACAAAATGCTAGGAGGTGCGTTTCAGACCCGGTATTCGCCCTAGAAATTGACATGGAATTTTTCATAGATGTTGGTACTATTCACTTTAACTTTCAAAGCGAACCAGAGAAACAAGGTGAAGCGTTTTGTTACCTACATCTTTCTTACTCAGGAAAAAAAGTCTATTTTCCAGATTCACCCTTTCTCTTCCAAGGTCTTGATACATTCTTGTATTAATTTTTAGGTTGTTTTTTTATTTTTTTGTTTTTTTAAAAGAAATAAAAAAAAAAAAAAAAAAAACGATTTCTCAGTCATATATGTTCGTAGTTGTCATCTTTTAGATACTTTTTCTTACTTCACATTTTGTAAATATAATGTTTGAAAATAGTTTTATTTGTATATTTTTGATGTTAGTAATGAAATAATTAATGTATTGTGTTTTTATTAAAAAAATCTAATTTTAACGTCTTTTTTTAATAATTCCTTACAACAGAAAATGATGTTACCTGCAGATTAATAATTCTGATCTAGTGTACACCCCATTCTTAATGGATCAATTTAGTTTATTTTTACAATGCATCTTTCTCTTTAGAAGATCATGATGTATGCCGAGTTTCGTTGTATAATAAGAAACATTTTATAATTAACATAAGGGCATATTAATCATTTTTTCCAGGAGTATGCGTTCCCTCCCCGTGGACTGAGTTTGCTCATTTACAAATTCATCCAATTGTTTGTAAAAGTAATGGTATATACCAGGGGTGGCCAAGCTCCTTGATAGTTCGAGCCATTTTTCAAAATTTGAAATTTGTCACGAGCCACAATTAAAGACGTATTTAAAACGTACGCAAAAAAGGTAATAACAATTTTTTTTTTTACAGAAATTATATTCATTAAAAAGATTTATAGATAGAAGTATCAAATATTGGTATTGAATTTAAATATAAAAAATTAAACACATTTATTTTACTTGCCTTGATAATTCTTTAAAATTCCAAGAATTGGCGACAGCACTTCTCAGTAATTGTTTGAGATGCTGGTTAGTTAATACTCACCGGTCTTTGGGTTTCGCGAATTTTAAATTGGAATAAAATTATTCACATAAGTATGTTGTTCTGAATATTGAAATAATTCGACAAGTAGCCTTTTTTAATTCAGGATACCATAATGTCGGGCTGCCATCCTCCAGAGAGCACGCTGTGGCCGTACGACCTATTGTGCTGCCTGTTGTCTCTTCAGAGAACTATATTCTAATAATCCACGAGTCTCCTTATCGATCCAGCTGATCACAGTCACGGATTATGTGCATCGGCGTCTCTTCTGCAGATGGGGGAGATGACTATCTTCATCCTATGAAGGTGCTTGTTCAGTTTGTATTGTCCTGTAATTATTCCAATGGCTTCCCAAAGTTCTACTCTGTTGAGGAGCTTCAGGATACTTTGATTATGGTACAGATTCCAAAAATCATTAATCCACGTAATAATATTTTAATTGTAGAGCTTGATTTTCTTGCATCTCTATTAATTCTCAGCAGATTAGAAATTATACCTGTAGCAAGAGTGATACAGTCTGTTTCATCCAAAGCACAATTTCAACTGTCTGTTGCAATGAAAGTTTATAAATTCAAAATCAGTCTGGAGTCAAACGATTCCGACTTTTTATTTATTTATTTTTTTTTCGGCGCATCTACATCTAGGTCATTAGCGCCGACCTCCAGGGTGCAGCGAGGAATTTTACCAGCGAGCCGTGGGATGATAAAATTCCTGCCGCAGGTTGGGAATCGAACCCACCATCTCCCGCTTATGAATCCAAGGCGCTAGCCATTAGACCACGGGAGACCCCCGACTTTTTATGTTAGCACAGTCATATAATTCTTAACTTTTACAGAAATAAAATTTGTTTTCATATTTTTTTTTTTCTCCTATCTATATAACCTTCCGCATGCTGCTACAACTGGAGTTATCATTATTTCTTATTTTATACAGGGTGTCTACTGCATGAAAATGTCACGAATCTGAAAATAGGGCACGAAAAAGTCATGAATTTTGAAACCAAGTCACGAAATTTCAGTTTTTACCGGAGTGTAACGCAATCCCGGTACTTTGGGGCATTCTTAATTGTCGCCGATTTGTATGAATTTACAAATCAATTATTCATTTTTAAATATATGCAGACATAAATATTGAGATTCTACATACAGGGCCAATTTTATGTCAAGAGTTAAAGCTTTTTCATTTTAATTGAAATTATTTTCTTTTTAATGAGCATGAAATTTGCTTTTCAAATCATAAAAATGGAATGAAAAAGTCCCGAAATGGGCTTTCACAAAAGTAGTAGACACTCTGTTATAGCAAAGATTTAACCCACGAGAGAATGGAATTTTGATTGCCATGAAGCACATATTTACAGTTGATTATAACAGTAAAACGATTTTGCTAGTAAAACAATAAACTTAAAATACAACGAATTTTTGGTTGTTTGGAAGAGAGCTTTCTGAGCACGAAGAGTGAGTACGTTTTCAGTACATAATTGTATTGACTTATACAGCCTTCCTCAAGAATGAGGATTAAGAATTATCGGCTTCTGTGTAAGTTGGCTACTGTCAGTTACCTGTGATTTGTGATGCTAATCTATTCCATTTCTTTCGAATGTACGGAACCTATCTATAATGAAACCCCGCGCTCTCTGACCAGGGCCTTTGGAACACTCTATCTTGTCATAGGGGGGGAGGCAGGGAATGAGCGAAAAACTAAAAAAGAAAAAAATAGAGCTAAATTAAATGAAGTGTAAAATCTGTGGAGATGTAATGATTGGACAAGCGACCACTGGTGGACCAATAGAAGCATCCAGGCCAGCCAATAGGAACGAGCGCTTGGCCGAGCACCCCCGACTTTGACCGAGGCACCCCGACCTCGGCCTATGAATAGGGGTGTTCCTGCTGCCCAGAGGGCATTCCGATCCGGCTCTCTCTCAAGGACACTACAGCTCTCTCAGGACACTCAAGCTCTCTCAGGACCAGCCTCCAGCCATGCACTCAGGACCAAGGAACCAGCTGACCCTTACTCGGACCTCAAGAACAGACTTCTCTCCGTATATGCCGACCCACCGGCGGTCAAAATGCAGAAACTGCTTGACTCTGTTCTCGGCGATCAGACCCCCTCACAGCTCTACAGGAGCATGAAATGGCTCGGGGGACAACTAGTGACCACGGAGGCTCTCACATCGCTCTGGCTCAAAGCCCTTCCCCAGAGAATTCAAGAACTTCTGGCCGCCTACCCATCGACCGACATCGAAACCCTCACGGCCACTGCGGACAAAATCGCGGCAATCGCCAAACCCCCATCATGCTCAGCCGTCCTCCAACCCCGACTGGACCTACAGCAGATGGAACCCCAACCCAGAGCCGTGCGAATAACCCAGCCGATTTCAGCGATTGAACAGCGGAGTTCTGAGCCCGATGAGCTGAGTACAGACCTCAAGCAGCTGACTTCTGCCTCCAAGCAACTGATCACAGACATCGAGAAGCAGACTACAGAGACGGGACAGCATGTTACGGATATCGAGCAGCCAACTACACAGCCTGAACAGCCAACTACACAGACTGAGCTGCCAACTACACGGACTGAGCTGTCAACTACACAGACTGAGCAGCTAACTTCACAGATCGAGCAGCCAATTACACAGACTGAGCAGCCAACTACACAGCCTGAACAGCCTCAGATCTCCATTATAAAAATCCCCCGAAGAACAGCAATGTCAAGTACCGGGACCGTGTAGCTATAAAAGTGCCGAGGCTACGGAAAGCTGTGCCACCAAACCCGGTGGATCGGCCGCCAGATGGAAAACTGACATTAAAGAGAGTACAACCTGTGCTCTCTTGTGGCCTTGGAAGGTCCGTTTAAACTTATACTCAGTAACATAAATTCGGTAATATACGTGTGTCACATTTACTTCTTGTATGTATATATGTAATAGTTTATTTTAGTCCATATTTAAATAATATTTGTGTTATTTTTTTCGTTCTTTTGTGGCGCTTAAAAGGGTCGTTAAATTGTATAGTCTTTAGGTTAATTAGTATAAGTACAATGTATTATATTCATTCATTTTTTCTTACATTTAGTTCCACAATATATGTCTTTTTCAAAATAGGTTAACGTATCTTACTAAAATAAAAGTTGATACTTTTGTGGCCCCTATAAGGGCCGTATAGGTTTAAGGTGTATATATTTTATTTACTATCATTTTTTTGTGAAACTTATTACTAATAAAGGGCTCCGCCCATTGGGGGGGGGACTATGTGGAGATGTAATGATTGGACAAGCGACCACTGGTGGACCAATAGAAGCATCCAGGCCAGCCAATAGGAACGAGCGCTTGGCCGAGCACCCCCGACTTTGACCGAGGCACCCCGACCTCGGCCTATGAATAGGGGCGTTCCTGCTGCCCAGAGGGCATTAGCATGCCAGCAGCCGAGCAGTAAGGACCTGAACAGCTTTCAACTATTGCTTTCATTCAATAGCAGGTCCCTTGCTCCTTCAGCTTTTCTAAAAGCTAAGCTTTCTGTTGTGCTGGCAGGCTAGCAGGTGGTTAAACACCCTCCCTGGAGCTGGTGTTTAACGGCCCTTATCAGGACCACAACCAACCCTGCCCCAACGGCCCTCCTGAGAGCCACAAAAAATTCTCAATGGACCAGTCTGAGATGGACACGCAGGAGACGGTCAAGGCGCTCAAACGTAGCCTGCCAGATGCTGACGGCTATGAACACCCGAAAAAATTCGTAGCCCACCTGAAAAAGCCCAGCCCGCCCAGGACTGAAGTACGGAACAAATTCACCCCACTGACTGTGGAGGCCACTACATCTTCCACTAAGGATGCACCCAGCGAAGCCCAAGGACAACAGGCAAAGAAGAGGAAGGAGCGCCAGGCCCCCTTCTTTATTACGCCAGCGTTGGCCGCAGCTAATCTCAAGCAGCAGCTCTACGCTAGGGGGGTCATGGATTTCGTGATCTCCAACGGCGAGAACGAAACTCGCCTCTTTACAAAAAGCCCACAGGACCACGGCACCGTGTGGAAAATGCTCTTGGAGGACAAGAACGTGACTTTCCACACTTTTGCTCCCAAAAATAAAAAAAGAGATAAAAGGTTCATTCTCCATGGATTCGACATGGACCATCCGCTCCCTGAGATTACAACAGAGCTCAAAGAAAGGCTGCCTGGGTTCAAGAAGGCGTCCAGGCTGACGAGGAACTTGGAGGATGGCACGAAGAAGGAGTTGAGCCAAATCCTCGTCATTACGAGCCACGGCGTGACACAGGATAAAATTCAAGAGCTCCGCCACCTGGACCACGTGGGCTTTAAGGTGACAACGTTTCGGACCGGAGGAGGCCCTGTGCAGTGCTTCCACTGCCAAGCGTTCGGCCACACAGCCCAATACTGCGGATACCCTGGCAGATGTGGCTGGTGTGGTGAATCTCACTGGACTCACATGTGCCCGAAGGCGGGAAAACCGAAATGCCAGCAGTGTGGGGAGGGTCACCCCACGTCATACAGGCTCTGCCCCAAGCGGTTGGAACTCGCCAAGAAGGCCAGCGCAAAGAGGATGGAGACAACCCACTCAAGAGGAGCCCATCTGATGCCCGAGCCCGCACGACGACCTCCAGCAACGCGAGTCAGCAGCGGTGTCTCTTACTCCATGATGTCCGGCGGAGCACCACCACCCCTACTGACCTCACCTCCAGCAACTGAGTCATCCGGAACTCCAGTGCAACTCACGCAGCAGCCGCAGGGGATGAGCATGGACGCGATGTTCAAGCTCGTCATGGGTCTTATGGAGACGGTGACGAAGCTGATGACCAAGGTCGACAGGCTGGTTGACCTGGTGATGCCCTCGAAATGATCGGGCACATCGTGGTCAATTACAACATCCGCAGCCTTCGACCTAAGATGGCTGAGCTGGAACATCTTCTCCAGACTTATTCCCCAGCAGTGGTGGCCATTACGGACTCCCAGCTGCGCCCCCTAGATCGGCCTTTCTTCGGAGGATATACCTCGTACAGGTGTGACGGCCTGTCTCGAACGTCCGGAGGAGCGCTGCTGCTCGTAAGAAGAGACCTGCCATCGAGACTCCTCGAGCAGCAGCCCACCAGTAACACTGGGACCCAGGCAGTGTCCGTCACGGTCCGCCTAAGGAGACGTTACACTTTCACGTGTGTCTACCGAAGGCCCCGAGCACCCCTGGCGGCGACAAAGGCACTTATCACAGCTGCATCGCAGGAGCCACACCACATCATTGTCGGGGACCTGAATGCCCGACACCCAGTCTGGCATTGCTCCTCGGCAAACGAGCTGGGGCAGTACATAGTGAGGACGAGCCTCGGAGTTCTTCATCCGGGGATCCACACATTTAGACATGATGCGAACCCCGATTGGACGTCGACCCTGGATCTCCTCCTCACTAAGGATCTGCATGCAGTAACGCGATGCCGTGCCCTGGACTATGGTCCTTCAGACCACCGCCCGGTCCTGTACGAGATTGAAGGGGACCCGCCAACAGCGCTGCCTACGAAGTACCTACTTCACAAGGCAGACTGGAAAGGATACCAAGAGGACATCCTCTCCGACCTGCCTCCAATTGGGACCTATGGAGCTGCTGCCGACCTCGACGAAGCCGTCTCAAGCTTCACCGAAGTCATCCAGTCCGCCGCCGACCGAAGGATTCCTAAGTTTGTCCCGAAGCCCATCCACCAGCGAAGGCCACCTGCCCACATTACCAGGCTGATCGGGATGCGGAACAATCTCAAGAACATCTGGGCGCGGACGAAGGACGGCACCCTGAGGGCCCCTATCAATGCCATGACCCGGCAAATTGCGCGGCTGTCTGCGCAATGGAAAACGGCCCTCTGGCACGAGCAGCTCCGGCGGACCCACGAGGACACCAGGCAGTTCTGGCGGCTCCTTCGCTGCACGGTCACCAAGCGACAAGACATCCTCCTCTCCGACGGCGATCACCTCCTGTCACCGGCTGAGCAAGCTGAAGTCCTTGCCGATTACTACGAGGAGAACGACCGCCGGAGAACCGAGAAGTCGCTGAGGCTTGATGGTGACTCCCAAGACCTCCCCAGGACCCCGTTGCACTTCACCTACAGGCAACTGGAATCGGCGCTGAGGCGAACAAAGGGAAACAAGTCCTCCGGATTGGACGGTGTACCTTACGTGATGCTGAAGATGCTCCCTAGAAAAGCTAAGGCCTACCTACTGAACGTCTTCAACACAGCCTACCGCACTGGACACTTCCCCGAGGCATGGAAGCACGCCGTGGTGGTCCCTCTTCGCAAACCTAAGAAGCCAGGAGACAAGCCCGAGCACTACCGGCCGATAAGCCTGCTGAGCCACATGAGCAAGATCTTCGAAAAGTTGATCCTTTCTCATGTGTTAAAGCACTGCACGGAGGCGAACGTGACCCCCCCGGAACAGACTGGCTTTCGGCCCGGGCTCTCCTGTGACCACCACGTCGCCAAGCTCCAGAAAACCGTGTCCGCCGAGCTCAACAAGAACAGAGCGACGGCTTTTATCTCCCTGGACTGCACACAGGCGTTCGACTGCGTATCCCACCAACTGCTTCTGCATCAGCTGCGGTGCTACGGATTCCCGGCACAACTCTTCAAGATTCTTGAGAGTTACTTGTCAGGAAGAACGTTCTCCGTCAGGATTGGTGGTGATGTATCCAGCAGTCGACCGACTACGTGTGGAGTCCCCCAGGGATCGGTGTTGGGTCCAGTGCTGTTCACCATCTACACCGCCCATATCGTGAGGATGCAGTTCCCTCATGTCGCCTTAGCTGCCTACGCTGACGACATTGGTGTCTATTCCTCCAGCTTCAACGCCGGAGTAGCCCTTAAGAGGGCCCAGTCCGCCTGCGAAACCATCGTAGACGCACTTGGAGAGGCAGGAATAGACGTCAATCCGTCCAAGACGGATGCCGTGGTATGCTCCTTCCAGGCGAACAAGGGAGGCAAACCCCGAGGGGCCCTGCCCTCGCATTTCGAGGTCAGGGGCCAGCGGAACAAGCTGTCCACCAAGATCAACTACTTGGGAGTACACATACACCGGCATCTGTCAGTGACGGCCCATGTCAACAGCCGCCTGAAGGAAGCCCGCCAGAAGACGTTCCGCCTGAATCATCTCTTGAGATCGGCCCAGCTGTCGCTTCGGCTGAAGCTGCAGATCTACAAGGCGATCATCAGGCCGACTCTTCTGCATGGGGCGCCCGCCCTGAGGTACATGTACCCTTCCACGCTCAGGCGGCTGCAGTGTTTCCAGAACGGGGTCCTGCTTCGGGCCGTGCAGCACACTACCCTCCGAAGGAAGAAGCCATTCCTCCTCCACGATGAGCTGATGCTGCCCTCGGTTCAAGACTTCATACGGAGGCGTCATATTAAGTTCTATGACAGCCTCCGGTACTGTGTGAACCCCCTCTTCAGGGACTTGACACCACCTCCTCTGCCTCAGAGGTGGCAGGGCAGCACCAGACGACTCCTGGATCTCTGCGAAGACGCTGCGTAGTAGCAGCTGTATGTAAATATTGTACATATTAGTTTTAAGTTTATTTGTTAGTTCTAAGGTAGATTTAAGTTACATCCTAGTATAGTCCCTCCCTATACAACTTTGTGTCCCCCTAGATTTAGTATTTTAGACTAAGTAGGCTTAAGTCCCCCGATTGTAAATACATCCCCCTTCTAGTACGTAAGCGTAGAATAAGGTGTAGCTCTAAGTCCAGCTCCAGGTTCCAACCCGTTGGGCCTAGAGCTCTCTATGTACATTTAATAAATTTTGGAGGGTGGGGAAAAAAAAAAAAAAAAAAAAAAAAAACAAAAAACAAAACCCAGAGGGCATTCCGATCCGGCTCTCTCTCAAGGACACTACAGCTCTCTCAGGACACTCAAGCTCTCTCAGGACCAGCCTCCAGCCATGCACTCAGGACCAAGGAACTAGCTACCTGTTCGACCTCTCTCTCTCGACCTTTCTCTCTCTGGACAAAGTACGAAGCCGCCGTCTCGATGTACCCAGTGGTCAAGCCAGCCTCCAGTCATTACACTCCCGACTCCTACTTCCCCCAACTCTAGTCAATACCTGGCTTATTTATTTACTTCCCTACCCCTCTCACTCCTGCTTCGAGGAACGGCTACGGCTCAGTACCGAACACCTTCTCCCCGACTCAGTGGAACAGCTAACGCCTAGTACCTAGTCGGTATCCCCCAGGTTCAAGGAAGCGCCCTTAACCGGGACACAGTACTTACCTGGCTACCTCCTCCCGACACATCCTTCCTACCCTTCCTAGCCTACCTTTAGTAGCGACACCCATCCGCTACAAATCCTTTGACCTGCCATTACGTATAATCACGCCTGATTGAATATGCCCCCGTAATCACTATGACAATTATATCACAGAGACTGATACTTGAACGATTTTCCACCCGACCAGGAATGAATCGATCATCCAGACCTGTAGTTCTTCGAAGTTTTAGTTCAAATGTGTGTGTGTGTTCCAAATTTTAGGATCTACAGAAGTATATCGTACTTGATGGAATTTGATATAAAAATACCTTCACAAAGGAGGAAATTTTGTAAACAACAGACGCGCCTCGAAAACAACGGAGCAAACGATTGAACATGTTCGTTAACTAACAAAATCGGTTCATCTGGAGGGAGGTGTAGGTACTCCGGACCGACATTACTAGTTTTACAATACTGGCCGTAATTTTTGTTATATTGCAACGAAATTAGGTATAAATCGTCGGAATCTAAAGATGAAAATGTCCTGTATAAATAAACTAGTTACTTACTTTACGT
Source organism: Gonocerus acuteangulatus (assembly GCA_946811695.1). NCBI lineage: Eukaryota > Metazoa > Arthropoda > Insecta > Hemiptera > Coreidae > Gonocerus > Gonocerus acuteangulatus. Next base: position 10,254,651 of record OX328130.1, read on the forward strand.
TAACCTACGCCCGCACGAGGCAATTCAACCAACATGCGCCTCGCAGACCACTACAGGGAGGAAAGCAGCAAATTCATTTCGTCATACTCTGGGAAGCTTAGTGAACTGCAAAAAGTAAGGTGTGCACCGTCCATTCTGCCGTCATTGCACAGTGTACAGATGTCCGTATCCACCACACCGATTCTGTGCAGGTGAGCCTGTAGGTAGTCGTGTCCGGTGGTTATTCCGAAGAGGCGGAGAGCCAATTCTCTGGGCACATCTCGAGGCACCGGTCCGTCTGTAACTAGCTTCTCCCAAATTTTACGGGAGTGTACAAATTTTAGTGTCCTTCAGCTACTCAGTCACCAGAGCTGATGGCTGTTCTTCGTTTGTGCCTTCCTTTGCCAATTCGTCGGCTTTTTCATTCCCAGACACTCCCACGTGGCTAGGAATCCACTGAAGCACGACAGTAACTTTGGCTGCTACTTCTGAGAGCCTTTTTCTGCATTCCAAAGTACGACGGCAATCTGTGGATGTGTTCGATGATAGGGCCAATATTGCAACCTGTGAGTCAACAAGGAATACTATATTTCCTGTTAAGCCTCTGCGTTCTACCTCTCCGGCTGCCTCCATGATAGCAGCCACTTCCCCGTCAAAATTACTCAGTGGCTTCCCAACAGGTATGAAATTCTCGGGAGAAATAGCCAGCGCCCGTTTGACCAGTGGCAGGTATTGTTGATCCATCTGTGTAAATATGAAGCCATGCTGGTTCCGGATACCTTGAGTGTATGGTTTCGAGACCAGCCTTCCTCAGTTCTATTTCGAGGGATGCAGATTTTGGTTTATTATGGCTGCTTAGGGAGATGGAGGCTAGCGGTAGCGTCGAAAACACTTCTTGTATCACCGAAGCTGGTGCTTGAGTGCTTGGCTGTGTATTATACTTTAGGAGGAGTTCCTTTGCACGCTTCAGTGGTGTAGTTTGTACTTTTAGACGGTGACTTGCTGTTTGAAATTATTCCATAGTGTTTGGTTAACGCTCCCAAAACTTCAGAACAATCCTATCCCGCCTCGCTCTGAGAGGTTCAATGCCCGCTTGAATTTCCATGGCTGCAATAGGTGTTGATTTGGCAGCTCCGGTTTTCATTCTTAGGGCTCTGTTCTAAACTTTATTTATGTATTCTTGTCTACTTTCACTGGCAAGGTCCATGAGACTTGTATGCTGCGTTCAGGACGTCCTGTGATGCTCCCCATTTTACAGAGGTAAGTCTCTTAAGCAACCTTAGTCTGCTTCATCCCCTAGTATCGGCATCGTCTATGTGTTGGTGAAATTGCAATTTGTTGTCTAGGTACTTTGTAAGATTGCTACTTGACAAAGGCTCATTTTTTGTACTGCAGATGTAGGATTGGTGGTTTAGTAGACAGGGTAAAGTGCTGGAAGACTGACTGACTCTCCAGCCTCTCGGGGCTGACTGTCATCTGCTTGAGTCTGCCGAATGGGCCAGTTTAGTTAGGTGCTCTTGGAGGCTTGCTGAGTTTGAACTCCAGCCTCTCGGGGCTGACTGTCATCTGCTTGAGTCTGCCCAGAGGGCCAGTTTAGTTAGGTGCTCTTGGAGGCTTGCTGAGTTTGAACTCCAGCCTCTCGGGGCTGACTGTCATCTGCTTGAGTCTGCCCAATGGGCCAGTTTAGTTAGGTGCTCTTGGAGGCTTGCTGAGTTTGAACTCCAGCCTCTCGGGGCTGACTGTCATCTGCTTGAGTCTGCCCAGAGGGCCAGTTTAGTTAGGTGCTCTTGGAGGCTTGCTGAGTTTGAACTTGTTGCCCAAATCACCAGGTCGTCAGCAAATAGCAGAGCACTTATGCCTGGAATCGACTTTAATTATATACAGTGGAGCATGGATAACTCGAACTTCGATAATTCGAAATCGTGTTTAATTCGAATATTTCTCTCGGTCCCTAGAATTTAGGGCATAAACAATGTAAAAAAATCGTGGTTAATACGAATAAAATTTTGGATAATTCGAACTGTGCCTCCAATAGGAAGTGGACAGAGAGGAGGTCGATCTTAAATCTCGTGAAAACATTCTGCCCTGTGGTAAGAAGGATAGTAAGATACGGATGTAGGGGTTTCTGGACAAGAAGCGCGGCGGTCTCATAGTCTAGTTCTTGGACTCAAGGAGTTCTGCTAAGTGGTGGGTCGCGCTTCCTCCCTTCCAGGGGTTGATATTGTTACATCCTGTTGGTTCATCCTAGAATCTCCTCCCACCGTCCCTCTGATCTTCAGTTTTTATTCAGTTAGAAGTCAGATCTGTTGCATTGTTTCTGCCTTGAATTTCTGGTGTACAGTGTGGTTCAGTGAGTTTTTGATTTAAGATGTCGAAGCTTAAAAGTTATAAAACTTTAACGTTGTCAGAGAAAATAGCTGCGATTAAACAAGTTAAAAAAGGAATGAAGAAAAAATCTGAAATTGCCAAGGACTTTGAAATTCCCCCAACACTTTACCAACTTACCTGAAAATAAAGAACATATTCTTGCCCATGAAAATGACTTTTTTTTTTTTTCAAAACAATAGACTTTTATTTTTACTTTTTTGATAAATTATTTATTACCTATGTATGTAATCATCAATTCATGAAATGTTTGTTTTTCTTTAAATAAAATGTATTATTTTTTTTTTAATTAAAAAATGTGAAAACACGAAGTTAGCCCTTTATTTTCAAAAACTTTTGTAATTCGAATTTTGGATAATTCGAACTTTTTGATCGGTCCCTAGGGGTTCGAATTATCCAAGTTCTGCTGTATTGTAAAAATAAACTAAATTGGTCCATCTGAAAGGGGGTTACTCCGGACCCGAATTACTAATTTGCCCATACAGGCCTTCCTTTATGGTACACCTCTTGGGCAACTTAAGGGAAAGGTGTGTTTTTAAAATAGCTAAATCGGTTCATTAGAATTTGGGGTTTACTCCATATTCTGTTAAAACTGAATGAAGCCTCCAAACCTCAGTAGTACTGTTCAGCGTTACTGTTACTGGTGACGCCGAACAGTAGAATCGGTTTTCTGCTTTGTCCTCTTTTCCCACGTGGACGCTCTTATTATTCATCATAATCAATAAACAAACATGTACAGTTTTGGTGCTTTTACTGAAAAAGAAAAAAATAATTAAGCCAGCTGCTCAAGACAAATATAAAAGACTAGCTGAATACCCGTGGAAATTTATGTTTCCAAGATATCAATTGGAAACACCCATTATATTTGTGAGCATTACCAAAGAGTGTTCTGAGTGGGGATGCTGATGGGTGAGGAGGCTGTGCAAGGGTTCGGGATATTATTACCTCGGATGGACCATCACCAGGTACAGCGTAAACTCTATGAGGGACAAGTGGAAATGAACCGTAATTAAAATGGTGATTTTGCCCCTCATAGCGTAAACTCTATGAGGGACAGTTTATTTCTAGTAATTCAAGGACTTCCATCATAGTTGAAATTAACCGCAATTAAAAATAATACTATGAAATATGTAGATACAGTACGGTAACAGCTGTTCCGTTATCGACCTAGCAACGCATTCTGTCTACGCGAGCATGCTCTTTTTAAAACTTAAAATTCAAACCCCCCTAAAAGTACTTACAAATTTGAATGTCAAAAAATCTTTCTTAGCGAGTGTTTACATCCCAAAGGGAGTGTCCATGCAAAATTTCAAATTTTTCTGTCAAGCGGTTTGGGCTGGGCGATATTTAGTCAGTGAGTGGGTGTTTTTTTTTTTTTTTTTTTTTTTTTTTTTTTTTTTTTTTTTTTTTTTTTTTTTTTTTTTTTTTTACGGCGCATCTACTTCTAGGTCATTAGCGCCGACATCCAGGGTACAGCGAGGAATTTTCCCAACGAGCCTTGAGATGAGAAAATTCCTGCCGGAGGTGGGGATCGAAACCACCATCTCCCGCTTATGAATCCAAGGCGCTAAGTGGGTGGTATTTGACAAATATATAGTAGATTGTAGAAATTATTCAGGAATTCAGCATACACTATCCACCTTCTAAGGAAGACCTATGCAGCTCCTGCGTGACGGAAATTTTAGTATCCAGTAGGTAGAATCGATGAAGATTATAATACATTTTTCAAAAACATTTTTATGTGTGCAGCCTCAATCAGAGTAGGACACAAATCAACTAAATGATTGACAAATCGATTAAATTTTACTTATGACTAATCAATCATAGGATAAAATAAGTTAGTCACAACTCGAGTTAATCATCAATCATAGCTCATATTAATCATTCGTTAAGTTAGTCATCAATCAATCGTTACTCGTCAATCATTGATAGTCTGCACTAATGATTGACATGACTAACACAGTAAATATTTTTAGTATTAGTCTAATACCAGCTTGTTTACACATACTATCTATACATTGGACTTCCTTCATGAACCAGTTAATCATCAATCAAGGTCTGTCTTAGTCTTTAATCATAAATCTGAGTAAGGTTAGTCAGTAATCACCAATCATTAGTCAAAACATGTTTAATCATTAATCATCAATCATAGGCTAGAAAGCTGTTAGTCGTCACTCATTAGTCATGAAGAAATGTGATTGATCAATGATCAATATTTAGTCACATTCCGAATACTCATTCAATCATTAGTCATTAGTCATGAAATTAATCACAGTTAGCCCTACTCTGGTCTCAATTTTAGGAAGGAGATAAAAGTTAATTTTGAAATTCTGACACAAAATTATTCTTACATAATGACAATTTCTACACACTTCTCCTCGGGTATAAACACACCACGAATTGAAGGAACCTCTTCCATCATTGTAGGTTATACAACTCGGGAGAAGTGCTGATTGCGAGTGGAGGCCCCCTTAACGAAATAGGACGTGTTGTTCGGGGTTGGGGGGTTGGGTGGGTGTATAGGAGCGGGGGTGGCGAATATGAGAGAACTAGGGGGGGGGGGGGGGTTGTTATTGGTGGTGGCGCCTAGGGGTCGGGTCCTCCAACAACAACAGCTCTGACCCTCTTCCCCTTTTAGCGGGATAACAAAACTCATATCTTTCTAGACTTATTCTAGGAGTTGATAATTTAAATTTAATATTAACAAATCAATTTTATAAATTGTTATTAAAGTGAGCTGGAGGATAAATGTCTGACGCATAAAAACTGCGTCATGTTGGCGTGTTTTCAAAATGTTTACTGTAAGAGTAATGCGTCAAAGACCCGATCACGAATCTGGAGATGGGGATCAGAAATGCCCACGTTTCAGAATCCATAGACCACGAAACTAGCTGAATACCCGTGCTTCGTCACGGCAGTTAAGTAGTTATTTTATTGCGTTAAATAATGTTTCATCAAAATTAACGCTACTATATAATTTTGTGCAGTTTATTATATCAATGTTCCCGTCGTACTATAAGTTATTCATCAATTGATAAGTAATCAAAATATAGTGTTTCTTGACACTGGGGCGCTCCGGATCAGTGTGAAGAAACAGATAACCTAGAGATAACCCGTTATCTATAGGTTAGCAGTAAAGGTTAAAATTCGTTGTCAATGACAAATGTACGTTAAAATTTAAAAATTTATGTTTCGCCCATTATATTTTCGACCATTACCAAGAATTGTTCTGGCTGGGGATTCTGATGAGTGAGGAGGCTGTGCAAGGGTTTGGGATATTATTACCTCGGATAGACCATCACCAGGTATAGCGTAAACACTATGAGGGGCAAAATCACAGTTTATTTATAGTAATTCAAGGTCTGACATCAGAGTTGAAATGAACGGCAAATAAAAATGATATTATGAAATAGATACAGTACGGTAACAGCTGACCTGTTATCTTCCTAGCAGGCTTGCCTGCCCTAACCAACTAAAAATTCAAACCCCTCTAAAAATACCTTAAAATTTGAATATCAAAAAATCCTTTCTTAGCAAGTGTTTCCATCCTAAAGGGAGTGTCCATGCAATATTTTTCTGTCGAGTGTTTTGGGCTGGGCGATTATAGGTCAGTGAGTGAGTGGGAGGTTTTTGACAAATATATAGGAGATATCAATAAAGCAAATTTACATTACCTCACTAATTTTAATGTATGAATAAGGTTTAAGGACGAAGAACGTGAAAGGTTACCATCGTCCTGTAAAGTGTTTTTCAATGAAAATTATTTTGTACTATAAAGATATTACAGGAGCCAATTGCACTACATATATTGTCGGGAATGCTCTTAAATTGTAGTGTTATATAATGTTCAAAGGTTTTTAAAATTGGTTCTGAAACTGCTATGGCTAATATAATTGTTTTGCATAGATACTACTATAATAATAATTATGGTGATATGAGCTTGGTCCGTTACGGCATATTATTTAAATCTAGATGTAATCAATGCATCTGAGTTCAAGATAATTCACTAATTTTAAGAAACTAATTTACTCCTAAATGGAATAAGGTCCGACTCGCAGGAACTGTGTCATCTTAGCGCGGTCTGATCATATCCCTAGTGCCAGTAGTAAAGGAATAGAAGCAGTTACTAGTAGGTTTTGATCTGTCGTGAAAAACAAAGTAATTTCTCCATCTTCTTTCTCAACGTTCGCTCTTGGAAAGACTATAACAATGTGTCTCATTTTCTTACCTTCTTTTACTAAAATACTCATTTTACAATTGAATGAAATAAAAAAAAAAAGTTAGATAAACAGAGACAAAATCCCGTTGAAAAGAACAAAACTTACAAGTTTGAAGATTTAAGAACTTTTTTTTTTTTTTATTTAATTTGTTTATTTGAAATCTGTACAAGTCATGTAAGTACAATAATCAAGTTAGTTGATACAGATATATGCTATGTATAAATTGATCAAAACGGTAAAATAAAAAAAAAAATAAAAAAAAAAAAAATAATAATAAAAAAAGAAAAAACAAAGAATATTTAAGAACTTATTTCTCGGATTGACATCGCCCCATGGAAAATTACATCTGATCCTTTTATGTAGGGAATTAAGTAAGCTTTCGAATGGTCATCTTCCACTTACCACGATTCCCCAACCGTTTTCGAGATATATTGGAAAATCTATTAGGATCGGAAAACTTTTCATATCCATTATTAAACCTTTCGAATGGTCATCTTCCACTTACCACGATTTCCCAACCGTTTTCGAGATATATTGGAAAATCTATTAGGATCGGAAAACTTTTCATGTCCATTATTAAACCTTTCGAATGGTCATCTTCCACTTACCACGATTTCCCAACCGTTTTCGAGATATATTGGAAAATCTATTAGGATCGGAAAACTTTTCATGTCCATTATTAAACATTTTTTTCCTAATACTTCCTTACCTCCAAACGCAAGGAAAATTAAAGTATTTTAGATTGGATGAACATCAAACATCTGGAACAAATTCCACCTGAATCAATCGTTTCTGAATACCCAAACTGAAAATTATTTTGGAAAACTGTGCTTTTCAATTTTTCTCAAAAACGGTTACAGATGTCGCTTTAAAAATGGTTTCATTCGTTTCAGAATTGATTACTTCAATAATAGCCCAAGAGATTGAATTTTGGTAATTGGTATCTTAAAACAATTCGCTATGAAAAATGTAAATAAATAAGTACAAAAATTTAAACTTGTTTTGTGATTTCAAAACAAAACAAAGCAAATACGAGCTAATCTCTAAAGGACTTTTTGTCTTAGTTTTTTCAGTCCCCTATACGCTCCTGAAGTTTTGCCATTTAAATTCGGGACATCGATATATATATATATATATATATATATATATATATATATATATATATATATATATATAAATACATACATAAATACAGGGTGTCTCAGTCGTACCAGACTTCGTATGTCGACGGGGAATCGAAAAACTAAGCCATAAAGTCCTATGGGGATTTTCCCGTTTTTGCTTCGTTTTCCAGAGTAACGCCCAAAACCCTGTTTTTTTAGACAGATCCCAATTTATCACTTAAACGAAGCGCTGTACGAAAAAACACCTCAATACAAAAGTTGTTGCTTATTAAATTATCTTTAAGATAAGACCAAGTTCAGCTTGAATATTTTACTAGGTAATAACCCATCGGATGGGCATTTTGTTCAATAGAGAGTTCGAACGATAAATTGCGATTTGTCCAAAAAACACGGTTTTTTGAGTTCTTCTCGAAAAGGAAGCGAAAACGAGAAAATCGCCAAAGGACTTTTTGACTAAGTCTTTCGATTCCCCATCGAGTCTGTCGGTTTAAGACTGGTGTCCCTGTATATATGTATATGTGTAGGGGAAGGTGTTGTACCTCTGACCATATTGTACCTTTGACCACCGAGGCTGTGGCATGTAGCAACATTTTATAAATTTTGGTGTAATTAGTGTTTAGCTCCTTCACTAGAGGTCTTGTGTAACCTACTTTGGATTATTCAAGTCAAAGAGGATTCTTGCAAAAAATACTTATCCATTTTTATCATAAAAATGTAAGTTGTTCATTCATGACGTTTTGCCTCATAATATATTTTGTATTATGTCTTTATAGATGGAAATCATTTGACAGAGTAGCTATTACAATAAGAAACATGGTGTACGTCCTGAAATTGATTTATCTTAACCCTAAAATTTTTAGCATGCTTTTTAATTTGCACTACCAGAGTGTTGTACCTCTGTCCACGACTAGGTGTTGTTCCGTTGACCAGGTCAAAGGTACAACACACCTGAGTAATTTTTTCATAATTGAACTTTTATGTTCTTCTGCTACAACTTTTTAAAACATAATTAATATTGGTTGCTTCAATTGTTGAAAAAATTTAAAAAATAATAAATGAAATAAGTTCAAACTGACTTTATCAATCCTCAGTGTAGCTGTTCGAACCTATCGCCCCTTACCGTTCCACTTGAAGTTGTAAGGCCTCATCGAAAAGCCCAGGCATGGAAAATGTCAAATATGGGCCGGCCTAAAGGGAAACCTCGTATCCTGACAGATATTCCTGAAAAGCTAATTATTGAAGGTGAAACAAAAAACGAAAGCACCACCCTAAACGTAAGACACCACATACAAATAAACCCCTTCCTAAAAAAGTGGTAAATAAAAAGAAAATTATTCTAATGAAAGTTCAGATTCTGATACTGGCACCGAAATTTCTTCAGGAGAAAGTGACGTTGATCTGTAATAAATATCGCGAGGTTTGTAGATGACCAGTAACAATTTGAAAAATATGATTTGCGAAAAAGGAAATTTTATACTTGTAAAAATAAAGTAAAAATACTATTACATATTTAGTCGCAGAGATCTGTGGTATTAAATGTCCAATGTTTAAGATCCAATCTACTATATATTTGTCAAATACCACTCACTCACTCACTCACTCGCTCATCTATCAACGCCCAGCCCAAACCGCTCGACAGAAAATTTTGAAATTTTGCATGGACACTCCCTATATAACGTAGGCACTCGCTAAGAAAGGATTTTTCGATATTCGTATTTTTAAGCATTTTTAGGGGGGTTTAAAGTTTGAGTTGGTTAGAGAAGGCAAGCCTAGGCAGCCTGCGTTGCTAGGACGATAAAGAACAGCTGTTACCTTACATTATCTATCTTATAGTTTTATTTCTAATTGAGGTTAATTTCAACTATGAGGCCGACCTTGAATTACTAGAAATAAACTGTCCCTCATAGAGTTTTAATTGCGTTTCTTTTCTGCCTGTCCCCGTCACATAGGCCTGCCATATTTTTGGAGAGTTAAACCGAGACACATTAATATGGGATGGGCATACCAGGGAGGGGGGATAAAAAGAGTACAAATTATAAGCAAAATGGTTGGTGAGTTTTAAGCCTAGCAACTAACGGGAAGGGGGAATCCTAAACTGTTAGTCTACCCTAACCTTAAAAATAAGAATGGAACTTCTTTTGCTACTTGATTTTCTTAAAACAATCTCTCAGCCAAATAGTAGTGTCTGGCTGCTGGCAGGTAGTTCCAGCGTTTTACAGTTAGATTACTTCTGATTTCTTTGACACTGTGAGCAGTAGTAAAAATGTTAATTGTAGAAAAGTAACCCATTTAAAAAAGATTCTTATAAACATGAATTCATTACTTTTTGCATCTTACAGCCTTTTCCGGGACATTGATAAAACTGGGCGGGACACCGAAACAATTGCAAAATACCGGGACAATCCCGGTCAAACCGTGATGTATGGCATATCCTTAGGTTTTCCAGGCGAGGTAATAATATCCGGAACCCTTGCACAGCCTCCTCGCCTATAACCTTGGTAATACTCGTAAATATATTGGGTGTTACCATATGACTTCTTGGAAACATAAACTTTTAAATTTTAACTATTTCATGATGAATTTCATGAAATTCATTTAAATTTTAACGCCCATTGAATAAAATATAGTATGACGGGAACCGTGCTGTAATAAACTGCACAGAATTGTATAGTCAACCATTGAGTTCATTAACGCCATATAATATATATATATATATATATATATATATATATATATATATATATATGTATTTAATACATATTTGACATGAACAAACATAAAAGTAAAGGTAAGCTGGAAGCAGAACCATAATTCTGCCGAAGCACTGAAGCTAAAGGACACGAGAGATAAATATTGCTTCAGGGGAAGGGCTTATTGTTGAGAGCTAAGGGACCGAAAGGGCTTTCAATGGAAAATAATACAAAATTGGTCAAGAAGAATTCCGAGGACGCTCTTTCATTCTGTTTGTATAGATAATGGTCAGCTGTTTTGAAGTTTGGAAGAAGATGGCATTTTATTTCGTTTTTCCCGCCTATTAGCACTAAAGCGTTTATGCAGGTAGCAGTTAGCATATTTATTTTTATTTTAAATTAATCTGTTTACAGGATTAAACCTATACAGATTTGGAAACAGAAAATTGACCTTAATATACAATTAATTACATTAATAATAATAATAAACTTTAAAATAATCATAAAAAGTGATTACAATGCTTCTGTCTCAATAATCTTATAAATCAATAATAAGTTTAACTAAAAACGCTAACAATGCCGGCTAACTATTTAAAATGCATGCAAATTGTATATTAAATAGCAGTTAGCATATTGTTGCAGGTCATTTTGGATATTTTATAAAAATCAATTAATGTGATTACATTTCTCAGCCTGATTCCTCCCTCTTTATTGGGAGTGGGAACTTCCTTATTAAGTGCTTACAAAGACTGTTGATGCTTCATTACTCATAATTCCTGAATGTAAAAACTTATATCTAATATATAAAATTTTCTAGTGACATTTTTAGTGTTTACGTATAATCCTCCGAAATGGCTTAACTGATTTTGATGAAATTTAATATGTATATTCATAGGTCTGAGAAGAGGTTTATAACTAATATTTTATACCCCTAAGTGATAAGGGGGGCCCACCTCAAAAAATATTTTATTTTATTTTTTGGAGAAGATATTTAATTTTTATTTTTTTATGATTTAGCATTCAAAAACGCACACAACCCTAAATTTTCAACCCCATTTTATAATAACGATATTATTACTTTAATTAAAATAAATAAATTTTAATTATAAAACGTAGTTTTATTCAACATACGAACTTTTCAAAAAGAGAAATATGGCTCCAGATTCTAACCTGTTTCTAAAGTAGATTCCTTAGGAGACCCGGTAGGCGTGAGGGTTAAGGCTTTTTTTTTTTTTTTTTTTTTTTTTTTTTTTTTTTTAAATTTAACTGTTTATTTGATATAAAAACAAAACATGATATAAACATTGTGTACCTACAGACCACAAGGATAAATTTACAATTTAAAACAAATTAACTTTAATGTCAATGACAATGACAGGTTAAGGCTTGAGCAGCTAACACTCCGTGCCAAAGGTCGTGAGTTCGATTCCCACTAGGGGTGGTGGCTTTTCTTTCGAAAAAAGAAAAGGCATCAGCCATATCCTGGCTAGAAAAGGGTGGTAACCTATAGATAACCCGTCCTAAAATTCGTAGTTAATAATAAATGGACGTTAAAATTTAAATAAATAATTAAATAAAGTAGATTCCAACATTCAATATATTTTCCAAATGGCATCGTTCGGAGCAACGGAAATAGTAAAACATAATCCTGCAAATGGCATCGTTCGGAGCAACGGAAGTAGTAAAACATAATCCTGCAAATGGCATCGTTCGGAGCAACGGAAATAGTAAAACATAATCCTGCAAATGGCATCGTTCGGAGCAACGGAAGTAGTTAAACATAATCCTGCAAATGGCATCGTTCGGAGCAACGGAAATAGTAAAACATAATCCTGCAAATGGCATCGTTCGGAGCAACGGAAATAGTAAAACATAATCCTGCAAATGGCATCGTTCGGAGCAACGGAAGTAGTAAAACATAATCCTGCAAATGGCATCGTTCGGAGCAACGGAAATAGTAAAACATAATCCTGCAAATGGCATCGTTCGGAGCAACGGAAATAGTAAAACATAATCCTGCAAATGGCATCGTTCGGAGCAACGGAAATAGTAAAACATAATTCTGCAAATGGCATCGTTCGGAGCAACGGAAATAGTAAAACATAATTCTGCAAATGGCATCGTTCGGAGCAACGGAAATAGTAAAACATAATTCTGCAAATGGCATCGTTCGGAGCAACGGAAATAGTAAAACATAATCCTGCAAATGGCATCGTTCGGAGCAACGGAAATAGTAAAACATAATCCTGCAAATGGCATCGTTCGGAGCAACGGAAATAGTAAAACATAATTCTGCAAATGGCATCGTTCGGAGCAACGGAAATAGTAAAACATAATCCTGCAAATGGCATCGTTCGGAGCAACGGAAATAGTAAAACATAATCCTGCAAATGGCATCGTTCGGAGCAACGGAAATAGTAAAACATAATTCTGCAAATGGCATCGTTCGGAGCAACGGAAATAGTAAAACATAATCCTGCAAATGGCATCGTTCGGAGCAACGGAAATAGTAAAACATAATCCTGCAAATGGCATCGTTCGGAGCAACGGAAGTAGTAAAACATAATTCTGCAAATGGCATCGTTCGGAGCAACGAAAATAGTAAAACATAATCCTGCAAATGGCATCGTTCGGAGCAACGGAAATAGTTAAACATAATCCTGCAAATGGCATCGTTCGGAGCAACGAAAATAGTAAAACATAATCCTGCAAATGGCATCGTTCGGAGCAACGGAAGTAGTAAAACATAATTCTGCAAATGGCATCGTTCGGAGCAACGGAAGTAGTTAAACATAATCCTGCAAATGGCATCGTTCGGAGCAACGAAAATAGTAAAACATAATCCTGCAAATGGCATCGTTCGGAGCAACGGAAATAGTAAAACATAATCCTGCAAATGGCATCGTTCGGAGCAACGGAAGTAGTAAAACATAATCCTGCAAACGGCATCGTTCGGAGCAACGGAAGTAGTAAAACATAATCCTGCAAACGGCATCGTTCGGAGCAACGGAAGTAGTTAAACATAATCCTGCAAATGGCATCGTTCGGAGCAACGGAAGTAGTAAAACATAATTCTGCAAATGGCATCGTTCGGAGCAACGGAAATCGTAAAACATAATCCTGCAAATGGCATCGTTCGGAGCAACGGAAATAGTAAAACATAATCCTGCAAATGGCATCGTTCGGAGCAACGGAAGTAGTTAAACATAATCCTGCAAATGGCATCGTTCGGAGCAACGGAAATAGTAAAACATAATCCTGCAAACGGCATCGTTCGGAGCAACGGAAATAGTAAAACATAATCCTGCAAATGGCATCGTTCGGAGCAACGGAAATAGTAAAACATAATCCTGCAAACGGCATCGTTCGGAGCAACGGAAATAGTAAAACATAATTCTGCAAATGGCATCGTTCGGAGCAACGGAAATCGTAAAACATAATCCTGCAAATGGTCAATAATTTAATTCAACGTTCAAAATCAAAGGCCAAAGTTATCACAAATTGGGATCATTGCCAAACGAACCACATCAATTTTTACAAATTTACTTTATTGGGGGCTATGGTAACCTCAATTCATGGTTTGCTAGGCGCATCGACAGTAAGCTTTGGATGAGTAGAATGATTTTTTTTTTTTTTTTTTTTTTTTTTTTTTTTTTTTTTTTTTTTTTTTTTAATGAATCCAAAGCGCTAGCCACTAGACCATCTGGAGAGTACAGTCAATGCGCCTGTTGCTGATGACGTTGCTTGAATCCTGATTGGCGACCGTGCAGCTACGCGAGATATCCTGATTAGAAGAAAAAATAATAATCTTAAGTCCATTTAGATCAGGGGTCTCCAAACTTTCCAGCCTTAGGGCCAAACTGATTACTCCAGTAAGTTCCGAGGGCCAAAACCATATTGGTACTACTTATTTGTGTGAGAAGACCTTCTGCAAAATGAAGTACACAAAAAATGTTTACAGATCTAAATTAACTGATGAGCATCTTAAATCTCTTTTAATAATTGGTACAAGTAAAATTAGTCCACAACTACAAACTATTGTCAGTGGAAAATCTCAATTACATAAATCTCATTAATATTTCATATGTCATTATGCTTGTTATAAGTTATGTTTTTATTTAAAATGTATAAAATGTTAGTTATTATATACTGAAGTTAAATTTTCTGCATATTATACATGTCTTTACTCATTACAATTCGCTGTTTCTTTATCCAACTTATCACAAAAACAATAACAATAAGCCTACAACAATGTTATGAGTAGTTAGCCCATGACCATAACAATGTAGATGTCATATTAATAATTATTCAACATAAAATTAGAATACTTCAGTAAACTAAATTTAATTTGCTATAAAAAATATGTTCTCTAAAAGGAGTTTTCAAGTATGCTAGCTCTCCGCGGGCCGGGTAAAATCTGTCCGCGGGCCGGATGTGGCCCTCGGGCCGTAGTTTGGAGACCCCTGATTTAGATCACCAATGGACTCAAGATTATTATTTCTTCTTCTAATCAGGATATCCCGCCTGCATTCTGGATGGGACAAGACGGATATTGCATAAGTATTAAACAACGAGATCCTGCAACAGGTACGGGATTATTATTTCACTACCAAAATATTCACTGTATATGGCAAAACAACCGGTTTTGCCGGGTCAGCTAGTTTATATATATATATCTTGACATTGA
This sequence comes from Gonocerus acuteangulatus, assembly GCA_946811695.1. Classification (NCBI taxonomy): domain Eukaryota; kingdom Metazoa; phylum Arthropoda; class Insecta; order Hemiptera; family Coreidae; genus Gonocerus; species Gonocerus acuteangulatus. The sequence goes on from OX328130.1 coordinate 10,269,736, forward strand.
TTTGGCTGGACGGTGGTGGTACTGCATCATAATAGGAAAACCAACAAACTCCAAGGTCTCCACCACAAATGATTTATTTTATTCACTCAAAGCAAGCTTTCGGAGTCTACAGCTCCATCCTCAGTGCTTCTACAGCATAGAAAAACAAAACATATATAATCTTTAACACCTGAGAATAAGCTTATCAAATAAATTTGAATTGTCAGGAACCATTTAAAAACAATCAATGCAATCATAAAAACCAATTAAATCCTAAAACACAAAACACGTAATCAACCACACAAGCATTCATACTCAAATATACATTAAAAACAGCAAAATACACACTTTCTGTCCAAGCACACGCACGAAAAAATAAATAAATAAGTACATAAATAAAAAAAAATAAATAAATAAAAAAAAAAAAAAAAAAAAAAAAAAACCACTAGTGAATCACAAGTTAAAAATAAAAATAAAAAAGTCCGACTCGCAGGAACTGCCTCATCTTAGCGCGGTTCCGTTCTTATCCCTAGTCTAATTTCGAAAGATTAAAATAGAAGCAGTTATTATTTTGTTGAGAGGAGATCGTTGACCGTTGATGATGCAAGGTAGGGATTGTCCGGGTTAGGTCACTGCTACTTAATAATACATACCCCATATGTGTAGGTATGTGGGCATATATATGTACATATGTGTGCGTGTATATGTGTATGTGTATATGCATATATATATATTATATATGTATATATATATATATATATATATATATATATATATATATATATTTACATAGATATGTGCATATATTAGTGTTAAATATGTCCTACTTGTATTTACAGCCCTGATGAAGGCTTGAAGTTCAAGCCGAAACGTCGGCACAATAAAACCATTTTTACGATAAAATGTAGTTTTATTAAGTAGCAGTGACCGAACCCTGACAGTTATACTTTGGTTCCACCAGTCTTGAAAGGTAGGATTTACAATCTGACCTGGAAGGGTCGGCAACACAAGAAACCGTCCCGCTAGTTGCAAGGTCTTGGAATCTTGGAAATCTATATTTCTAACAATAAATTGTTTTTGTTATTTTACTTAACCTGTTTTATTTTCGAATACATTATCCAACTATAAGCAATTAAAAAATAACAAGGAATAAAATACAGGCGAAAAGAACACTTTGAATAAGCGAAATCAATTACTTTAAAGCTTTAAGCTCTTATTTCTCCGATTGACATCGCCTAATCAAAACTTTCATTAGAACCTTTTATGTAGAGCATTTAATAAGCTTTCTAATGGTATTCTTCCGTTTACCAAAATTCTCAACAGTTTTCGAGATATTAAAGAAAGTTCCCAAAATTTATATTATTTCTAGCAACAGAAAATTGGCCTCATTTTTCATATCCTGTTTTACACACAAAATTTTCGCAAAATAAGAAATTACAAAACTAAAAAGCAATAAAAAACGAAGGGAAAGAGACAAAAATTACAACAAGAACGACAAAAACCCGTTCATAAGAACAAAACAGACGTATTTGAAGTTTTAAGCACTTATTTCTCCGATTGACATAACCTAATCAAAAATAGTTTTAGAATCTTTTTTGTAGAGAATTTAGTAAGCTTTCAAATAGTTTCTATCCACTTACCACGATTTCCCAACCGTGTTCGAGATATTAATGAAAGTATACGAACTTCCCAAAACTTTTCATGTCTGTTCATAAAATATTTTATTCTAACCCTTCCTTAACTCCAAACGTAACAAAACTTTCAACATATTAGTTTTAATGAAAGTAGAACATGCAGATAAAGTTTCAACTGAATCCCATGATTCTAAGTACCCAAACCAAAAACGGTATTCAAAAAATATTTTTCCAATTTTCTCAAAAACGGTTAAAGCTATCGCCTTGAAAATGGTTTCATTCGTTTTCCTAGCCCAGGAATCATATAAAACGAGTACTTAGAAGCTTATGAACTCAAAAACGTAAGCGTTACGATTTTTTTTGCGCGAATTTCGCCCCAAACGCCATCTTCCGGTAGGCGGATTTCGCTGGTTAACGAACTTGACCTTTCAAATTGGACGACGGATTTTTGTACCAAATTTCATCAAAATCGGACCATTCGTCTTCGAGCTAGAGAGCGAACAGACAAATATATATATATATATATATATATATATATATATATATATATATATATATATATATAAATATATACATATATATATATATACAAATTTGAACCACCATCATTTTCGGTCTCTAGGGGTTCTGAAACGCAAAATTTTCTAGTCGGCACTTCCGGATTGTTTCATTGTATCAACCTTATAAGCGGGGTTCCTCCCTATGGGGGAGGGAGGAACCGCGCTAAAACCTAATGCTGAGGTACCCACCCAGTTCTTCACTGCAGGCGGTTCACCCGTAGACTGAGGTCTCTTCTTGGGAACTCTCTGAGTCGGGATAATCCTTCTTCAGTCCCGTATTTTAAACGCCAAGTATCCGTCCTCGTATTGAGATTTTTACCTTTATTTATTAGTTTATCTAATTTAATCTCGATCCCTTCTATCACGTTCATCTTATACCCCTTTTTAACATTGTGCAACAAAGTTACATCGAGGGCCTCTTTATTGTGGTCTTCTTTTTGCAGAATGCTGAGGATCCCACTTAGTAAAGGAGACTATCAAAATGAACTAAATACCATAAAACACCTAGCACAGGTGAATGGTTATGGAAAAACGTTAGTGGATAAACTAGTGAAGAGACGTCTCAAAAAAATATATGGGAAAGATGGGGACAAAGAAGAGTCGCATAAAACATCGATCAAATGGTGTTCTATGCCATATATAGAAGGTCTTTCAGACAAGTTGGGGCAACAGTTAGGTAGCCAAGGAATTAATGTGGCTTATAAAAACCTTGGCTCTTTAAAGTCTCTACTGTGTAATGCCAAGGAAAAAGTACCCTTAGTGGAGAAGTCTGGGATTTACAAGATGAAATGTACATCGTGTGAGGCGTCTTATATTGGACAGTGTGGTCGTAAATTGAAGAAGAGGTGTTATGAGCATATGACGTATAACTCGTCGGAAATGTTCACTCATTTGCAAAAAGAAGACCACAATAAAGAGGCCCTCGATGTAACTTTGTTGCACAATGTTAAAAAGGGGTATAAGATGAACGTGATAGAAGGGATCGAGATTAAATTAGATAAACTAATAAATAAAGGTAAAAATCTCAATACGAGGACGGATACTTGGCGTTTAAAATACGGGACTGAAGAAGGATTATCCCGGCTCAGAGAGTTCCCAAGAAGAGACCTCAGTCTACGGGTGAACCGCCTGCAGTGAAGAACTGGGTGGGTACCTCAGCATTAGGTTTTTAGCGCGGTTCCTCCCTCCCCCATAGGGAGGAACCCCGCTTATAGCGTTGATACAATGAAACAATCCGGAAGTGCCGACTAGAAAATTTCGCGTTTCAGAACCCCTAGAGACCGAAAATAACTGTGGTTCAAATTTGTATATATATATATATATATATATATATATATATATATATATATATATATATATATATATGTATATATTTATTTATATATATATATATATATATATATATATATATATATATATATGTATATATTTATTTATATATATATATATATATATATATATATATATATATATATATATATTTGTCTGTTCGCTCTCTAAGTAGAAGACGAATGGTCCGATTTTGATGAAATTCCGTACAAAAATCCGTCGTCCAATTTGAAAGGTCAAGTTCGTTAACCAGCAAAATCCGCCCACTGGAAGATGGCATTTGGGGCGAAATTCGCGCAAAAAAAATCGTAACGCTTACGTTTTTGAGTTCATAAGCTTGTAAGTACTCTTTTTATAGGCTTCTTGGGCTGGGAAAACGAATGGAACCATTTTCAAGGCGATAGGTTTAACCGTTTTCGAGAAAATTGGAAAAATAGTTTTTGAATACCGTTTTTGGTTTGGGTACTTAGAATCATGGGATTCAGTTGAAACATTTTCTGCATGTTCTACTTTCATCAAAATTAATATGTCGAAATTTTGGTTACGTTTGGAGTTAAGGAAGGGTTAGAATTAAATATTTTATGAACATACATGAAAAGTTTTCGGAACTTCGTATACTTTCATTAATATCTCGAACACGGCTGGGATATCGTGGTAAGTGGATAGAAACTATTTGAAAGCTTACTAAATTCTCTACAAAAAAGATTCTAAAACTATTTTTGATTAGGTTATGTCAATCGGAGAAATAAGTGCTTAAAACTTCAAATACGTCTGTTTTGTTCTTATGAACGGGTTTTTGTCGTTCTTTTTGTAATTTTTGTCTCCTTCCCTTCGTTTTTTATTGCTTTTTATTTTTGTAATTTCTTATGTTGGGAAAATTTTGTGTGTAAAACAGGATATGAAAAATGAGACCAATTTTCTGTTGCTAGAAATAATGTAAATTTTGGGAACTTTCATTAATATCTCGAAAACGTTTGAAAATCTTGGTAAACGGAAGAATACCATTAGAAAGCTTATTAAATGCTCTACATAAAAGGTTCTAATGAAAGTTTTGATTAGGCGATGACAATCGGAGAAATAAGAGCTTAAAGCTTTAAAGTAATTGATTTCGCTTATTCGAACTGTTCTTTTTGTCTGTTTTTAATTCCTTGTTATTTTTTAATTGCTTATAGTTGGATAATGTATTCGAAAATAAAACAGGTTCCAAGATTCCAAGACCTTGTAACTAGCGGGACGGTTTCTAGTGTTGCCGACCCTTCCAGGTAAGATTGTAAATCCTACCTTTCAAGACTGGTGGAACCAAAATAATAGCTATCGGGGTTCGGTCACTGCTAATTCGGTCACCCTTCATCAGGGCTGTAAATACAAGTAGGACATATTTAACACTAATATATGCACATATCTATGTAAATATACCAAACATATATATATATATATATATATATATATATATATAATATATATATAATATATATATATTTATATATAAGCATATACACATACACATATACACGCACACATATGTACATATATATGCCCACATACATACACATATGGGGTATGTATTATTAAGTAGCAGTGACCAAACCCGGACAATCCCTACCTTGCATCATCAACGGTCAACGATCTCCTGTCAACAAAATAATAACTGCTTCTATTTTAATCATTCGAAATTAGACTAGGGATAAGAACGGAACCGCGCTAAGATGAGGCAGTTCCTGCGAGTCGGACTTTTTATTTTTTAGCGCGGTTCCTCCCTCCCCCATAGGGAGGAACCCCGCTTATAAGGTTGATACAATGAAACAATCCGGAAGTGCCGACAAGAAAATTTCGCGTTTCAGAACCCCTAGAGACCGAAAATAACGGTGGTTCAAATTTGTATATATATATTTGTCTGTTCGCTCATTTCTGGCTTCCCTGATGGTCCGATTTTTATGAAATTTGGTACAAAAATCTTTCGTCCAATTTGAAAGGTCAAGTTCGTTAACCAGCAAAATCCGCCCACTGGAAGATGGCGTTTGGGGCGAAATTCGCGCAAAAAAAAAACCGTAACGCTTACGTTTTTGAGTTCATAAGCTTGTAAGTACTCTTTTTATAGGCTTCTTGGGCTAGGAAAACGAATGGAACCATTTTCAAGGCGATAGCTTTAACCGTTTTCGAGAAAACTGAAAAAATAATTTTTGAATGCCGTTTTTGGTTTGGGTACTTAGAATCAAGGGATTCAGTTGAAACATTTACTGCATATTCTACTTTCATTAAAACTAATATGTTGAAATTTTGGTTGCGTTTGGAGTTAAGGAAGGGTTAGAATAAAATATTTTATTAACAGGCATAAAAAAGTTTTGGTAACTTTGTATACTTTCCTTAATGTCTCGAAAAAGGTTGAGAATTTGGGAAACGGAAGAATACTATTAGAAAGCTTACTAAATGCTCTACAAAAAAGGTGTTAATGAAAGTTTTGATTAGGCGATGTCAATCGGAGAAATAAGTGCTTAAAACTTTAAAGTGATTGATTTCGCTTATTCGAACTGTTCTTTTTGTCTTTGATTTTGATACTTAAAATTATGGGATTCAGTTGAAACATTTTCTGCATGTTTGAATTTCATCAACACTAATATGTTAAAATTTTGGTTACGTTTGGAGCTAAGGAAGGATTAGAATAAAATATTTTATTAACAGACATGAAATGTTTTGGGAACTTCGTATACATTCCCTAATGTCTCGAAGACGTTTAGGATTATTGGTAAACGGAGGGTTACCATGCGAAAGCTTACTAAGTGTTCTACAAAAAAGATTCTGAAACAATTTTTGATTAGGCTATGTCAATCGGAGAAATAAGTGCTTAAACTTTGAAGTAATTGATTTCGTTTATTCGAACGGTTCTTTTTGTTTGTTTTTATTCCTTGTTATTTTTTAATTGCTTAAAGTTGGATAATGTATTTGACAATAAAACAGATTAATTAAAATAAGAAAAACAATTCATTGTTAAAAATATATCAGGCTGTACCGTATGAAATGTCAGTTTTGGATTTGTCGATTTCCTTCAAATGTCTTGAAACTGTCGAGGCTCCTACTCCGAGTTCTTTGGCATATTCCCTAGTGTTTTTAATTGCTTATAGTAGTCAAATGTATTTGTCAATAAAACAGGATACGTATAATTAGAATCAATATTTTGTTTGTTAGAATTCGAAGATGCCGTATGAATATCTAGATGTGACAGTACTGGTGTTGATTTCGTTCTTTAGAATTATTCTTGATATTCCCTATTTTCATTTGTTACCCATAGTTTTTTATTGTTAGTAGATTTTTCTTATTGATTATAGAATATTAATCTATTTGGCTATAAAACAGGATACGTAAAATTAGTGACAATATTTCGGAGATTTCTGAGCGAAATACGTTTAAGATTTTCTACCACCACGAACGGCCTTTTTCCTCTATTTTTATCCACTAGATAGGCTTTATTTTGCATATTATTCTATATAAGTTTTATTCAGCAGGGGATTCTGATGAAATGTCGTGTTTTTGCTGTGGATTTTAAATACGATGTATCTAAGATTGGATAACATTAGCGAGTCTACATAGTTAAGAACCGACGACGGAGGATTACTTCTTGCTATGATTTAGTCTACATACGTATATTAAGTCCTAAATCCAATCCTCCTAAAGTTCAATGCCCGTAGAAACCAGGGGGCCGCAGGAAATTTACCTGCTAAGAGTTAATCCTCAAGAGCTGTAAATATACCCCAGGTATCTGCCGACACAAATACAAAGCCTAGGCGGAGAGCACCCCAAAAACTCAGATCCAAACATAAGGTTGTATACTAAATATTGATAAAGACTACTTAGTTGTAAACCGATTCATCAATTAGCAATCAATAGTTTTCAACAAAGGTTATATACTAAATATTGATAAAAAGTATTTAATTAGAAAAGAAAAACAATATTCTACAAGACTAGTTTTTGGTCCATTTGTATCTACTCCATAGACTTAATTAGGTATATTATTCTATTGTAGTTGGGCAACTAAACTTTGTTTTATTTTGTTAAATAAAGTTTTTTTTCTTGATTTGTTATTCGTCAAGGCTTTTATTTGTCCTTGTGTATTTACTAGATAGGTTTTATTCAACATATTATTCTATATAGGCTATATTAGGCAGGGTATTCTACTCAATCTTGTGTACTTCTTCTTGATCCTTCTGTACATGGGCGTATATAAAAACAATTTCGGGGGGGGGGCTGAGACCATTTCCAGGGTATGGAATACTAAATATTTAGAGCTTGGAATAGTTTTAGGCAACTAAAACGCTATTACACGTAAAATAAAATATGTTTTATGAACTAAGTGATCTTATTTAATTTATTTTTAAGGGTTTTACGAGAAGTTTTTATCATCAATTCAAAATTTCGGGAGGGGCTGCAGCCCCTCAGCCCCCCCCTCATATACGCCCATGCTTCTGTATCCACTAGAAAGGCTTTATTAGGCATATTTTGTATTGATTTATAGAGCTTTGCTTTAGAATGAGAGCCAGATTCTGTAATTTCCGCTTCTGTGTAAAAGTTAGCTACTGTCGGTGTCCCTGACGCCTTAATATCACTTTTATTCGAGATGTTCGAGAGGATTTTGACAATTTTCACGAGATATATAAAAAAAATAAGTTTATTTCTTTTCTAAGCTTATCAAATGGCACTAGGGACATGAACGGAACCGCGCTAAGATGCTGCAGTTCCTGCGAGTCGGACTTTTTATTTTTATTTTTAACTTGTGATTCACTAGTGGTTTTTTTTTTTTTTTTTTTTTTTTTTTTTTTTTTTTTTTTTTTTTTTTTTTTATTTATGTACTTATTTATTTATTTTTTCGTGCGTGTGCTTGGACAGAAAGTGTGTATTTTGCTGTTTTTAATGTATATTTGAGTATGAATGCTTGTGTGGTTGATTACGTGTTTTGTGTTTTAGGATTTAATTGGTTTTTATGATTGCATTGATTGTTTTTAAATGGTTCCTGACAATTCAAATTTATTTGATAAGCTTATTCTCAGGTGTTAAAGATTATATATGTTTTGTTTTTCTATGCTGTAGAAGCACTGAGGATGGAGCTGTAGACTCCGAAAGCTTGCTTTGAGTGAATAAAATAAATCATTTGTGGTGGAGACCTTGGAGTTTGTTGGTTTTCCTATTATATATATATATATATATATATATATATATGGTGAAGGAGACGCCCAATTGTTAAGTTGACCAATTTCGTTTTAGAAAAGTAGTAAAATTTGTATGTGCATTGTATCCCCTAATAATTAAAAATAATATATATATATATATATATATATATATATATATATATATATATATATATATATATATATATATAATATCTTATATTCTTTATTGAAAGAAAAAGTACTTTTAAAAGAATTTTAATCAACCGAGCCAGGAGAAAAATATCCTTCTCTTGGTGGTCCCATTTTGCTGGTTAACTTTATATACAGGGTGTCTCCACCCCCCCCCCCCCCAAAAAAAAAAACAGCCAAACTTCAGGAATCGATGCAGGACAAAAAAAAGTCCTTTAGTTTCCGAGAGAAACGCCCAAAACTAAAAGAAATTATGAACAGACAGCCTTTATATGGGATACATAAAAATCGTTAATCGTATATGTTTTATCCCCTCACCCACTCCACTTTAATACCTTAAAATGTTGAGCTTTTGAATTTAAGAAGTTATATTCTTTGACCATTGATGAGTTATGTATGAGGGGGTAGGGACAAAATTGTGCCAAGGAACATTGCTAACAATACTTAACTGTAGCTGCTATATGTTGGATATTATATGGGGCTTTACTAAATCCGCAAAATAGAATGATTATCTACAGGAGTGTCATCCGCCCAGTCCTTTGTTATGCCTGCCCAGTATGGAGCTGCACATCAACTACAAACTACAAATCATACAAAACTGCTGCCTCCGAATAATCAACAATTATCCAAGATACACAAAGATCACACACATGCACGAAGAACTAGAAATAGCTACAATAACAGACTACATATACAAACTTACTGACAAGTTTTTTGGACAAGTAACACATTCCATTAATCCACACATAGCAAACATAGGTGACTACGACAAAAACATCACTAACTAGATACCTACAAAGACGAACTAAACACATTTTACTTGACAGGCACAATGTAATGTAATTCAACATAGTATTTAAAATGTTCTGGTTTTTTTTTTAAATTTTTCCCAAAAAATTACAAAACTATAAAAATCAAATAATTTCCTATAAATTAGCAAGAACATATTTATTGTACATGTTATAAACACTTATGTATGATACATGTACATGTATGATACTATGTAAATATTGTAAATAAAGCTTTATTATATTATATTTGTGGGACTATCGGTTGAAATGGTTAGGGGCAACAAGATTAAGTAGCATACAGACTTGTAGTCATATTATTATTATTATAGTATTTGTATCATAGACTGATAGTCCCACATAATATCCAACATGTGAATACTACCTTGTATTTTTTTTTTTTTTTACAATTTTTTTTATGGGCGAAAATTCGTCCCTAACTAATCAAAAATTATATCCAAGAGTGTTTACGTAGAAACAAAATTTAAATGGGCAAAAAATACGATTTTCCGAGTGAAATTCCGATGCCGAGTGAACGCGGTGCTGATTTTAAGATAATTTTTTGAGCGAGCTTCGATTGGTCCCTTTTTAATTGTTAATTTTTTTTTTGTCCTCTTTTAATAAATTTCAAAATTGAATCCCATTTTTGCTATCCTTATTACAAGAAAGTATGAAAAAAAAATTAAATAGGAAAGAAATGAACTTTTAAGAACATTAAACTTAAACAATTTATCACTTAAACGAAGCGCTGTACGAGAAAACACCTAAATACAAAAGTTGTTGCTTATTAAATTGTCTTTAAGATAAGACCAAGTTCAGCTTGAATATTTTACTCGATAATCGTACTTGAATAACCCATCGGATGGGCATGTTGTTCAATAGAGAGTTCGAACGAATCATACAACGCTTCGTTTAAACGATAAATTGCGATTTGTCAAAAAAACACGTTTTTTTTTTTTTTTTTTTTTAAGTTTTTCTCGAAAAGGAAGCGAAAACGAGAAAATTTCCAAAGGACTTTTTGACTTAGTCTTTCGATTCCCCATCGAGTCGGTCGGTTTAAGACTGGTCTCCCTGTATATATATATAGGGGAAGGTGTTGTACCTCTGACCATATTGTACCTTTGACCACCGAGGCTGTGGAGGCATGTTGCAACATTTTATAAATTTTGGTGTAATTAGTGTTTAGCTCCTTCACTAGAGGGCTTGTGTAACCTACTTTGGATTATTCAAGTCAAAGAGGATTCTTGCAAAAAATACTTATCCATTTTTATCATAAAAATGTAAGTTGTTCATTCATGACGTTTTGCCTCATAATATTTTTTGTATTATGTCTTTATAGATGGAAATCATTTGACAAAGTAGCTATTACAATAAGAAACATGGTGTACGTCCTGAAATTGATTTATCTTAACCCTAAAATTTTTAGCATGCTTTTTAATTTGCACTACCAGGGTGTTGTACCTCTGTCCACGACTAGGTGTTGTTCCGTTGACCAGGTCAAAGGTACAACACACCTCAGTAATTTTTTCATAATTGAACTTTTATGTTCTTCTGCTACAACTTTTTAAAACATAATTAATATTGGTTGCTTCAATTGTTGAAAAAATTTAAAAAATAATAAATGAAATAAGTTCAAACTGACTTTATCAATCCTCAGCAGCAGTTCAAACCTATCGCCCCTTACCGTTCCACTTGAAGTTGTAAGGCCTCATCGAAAAGCCCAGGCATGGTATTAGCGCAGGCATATTTTAGTAGCATTTGTATCATAGACTGATAGTACCAACTAATATCCAACATGTGAATACTACCTTGTAATTTTTTTTTACAATTTTTTTATGGGCGAAAATTCGTCCCTAACTAATCAAAAATTATATCCAAGAGTGTTTATGTAGAAACAAAATTTAAATGGGCAAAGAATACATTTTCCGAGTGAAATTCCGATGCCGAGTGAACGCGGTGCTGATTTTAAGATAATTTTTTGAGCGAGCCTCGATTGGTCCCTTTTTAATTGTTAATTTTTTGTTGTCCTCTTTTAATAAATTTCAAAATTGAATCCTATTTTTGCTATCCTTATTACAAGAAAGTGTGAAAAAAAATAAATAGGAAAGAAATGAACTTTTCAGAACATTAAACTTTAAAGACATTTTCTCAAAATTATGTTTTTCAAATCGGGCGATATTCTGGCGTCTTTTTGCCCCGATCAACATTAAATTTTAACTGCAGCTTTCTAATGATATTTGCTAGTAAAGTAAGAAGGATTTTTTCGATTCATTGAATTATACCGATTTTCGACGGATTTGTTAATAGAATAATAATTGTTTTACTATTTTCGAAAAAATTAATATTTCTTAAAAATCCTACGTACTTTACTAGATTTAACCTTCTTCTTTCAAAATAATTAGAATTAGCCGGCCAGACGTAGGTTCCCAAAGCCTCCGCGAGGAGCGCTATCTCCCACTAGGGGGACTGTATCCTGTTCCTGCGACAGATCATAAGACGGAAAATGAAGTTTTTGTGTATTTACTAAGTAGTACAGTATCATATATTACCATAACTCTGGAAGCAAATTATTTACAAAATTAATAATTTAACAGTTCTCATAAGAAATGTAAATGAGAAGAACTATTCACGTTTTTGTTTTATTTATATAGGCTATTTACGGCAAATTATTCAGTAATTTTGTCTGCACTACAAAAATTCTGAGGAAAGTGCTTAGTTATGCAGCTCCTGCGTGACGGACGTTTTTTATAGATGCACTCACAAGAGAAGAAGAAACAAGACTGAGGTTATAGTACTCTGTGTGAAATAGATTAACTTTGGTGACTTTGGTTTTGATGGCAGAAGGTATTATTACCTCGTAAATTAAGATGTTGTTTGGCACTATTTTGTCCCGACCTCTTCATATCATACTTATGATTAGAGCCCGAAAGTTAGGCATTTATTTTTGGTCAAAATAGGCAGGCAAAATTGCACTTGAAATACCGAAAATAGGCAGTATTGTAATTAAAATAGGCATTTATTAGGAGTGAAGGCAAAGAGGAATCTCACTCATTATTAATGAAAATATGTATTTTAAATACTTATTCATTTCTTTATTATCAATTTATCACAGAATTAGTGTACTTACTCTTACTTTCCCTTGTTACAAGCAACAACAAGATGCTTTTTCAAAGTATCAACTCTCATAGACCTTCTCAGAAAAAATTATTTTCATCATGGAAAAACTTCCTCTTCATTATCTTATCATTTCTAAATCCGGAATAGCAGGTAACTACACCATTGTCACAGCAAAAGGGGTGTGAGGGAGGAGACGTACTTCTCTCATCCTCTCTCTTTCCTGCTATTCATTATGCTTGTAGCATTCCTTCTACTAAGGAAAGTTCTGTAAATCCAAGGGTTGGGAAAATAAGCTTTCGAATAGATATTTGTCACGGCAATATGTAATTTAATTTGTGAAACCTTTTTTGTCTTCGACGAACTGAAATTCGTTATGTGCTTTTTAAAATGTTTAAATCGCAGAAAAAAAATTGCATAACGACCAAAAAAGGCTTTAAATCTTAAAATAGTCAACGGAAGCCAAAATAGGGAAAATAAAAATTGTCGCTACACTTCCTAAATGCACGGAAACATATTTATTTCTATCTGATTCTTCAATATATCCAGTCAGATAAAAAAAGGGATTTTGCCAAACTTCCGGGCTCTATTTATGATTATTATTGTTAATGGATTGTCCAATATTGAAGGAAGATAGCTTAAGGATATTGGAGCTCGGAAGGGACGGCGGATGGAGAGATATGGATATGAGGTGGTGAGAGCTGGAATATCTGGCGTGTTTGGCGAGTTTCTCCGCCAGTATGTGGAATAGTCTGATACCACCTCAAGTATTTAGCAATAATACCAAGGCGGGGGTATGCGGCGTATATGTGTTAATGCGCGCATTAATTGCTAAGCGATATTTGCTCATTATGTCTCTGGGACATTACAGTAAAATGGGATAATATTAGTTAAGTGTAGTGAAATTGGTACATACCTATACAGGATATATCTGTACACCGGAGCTAGAGGACACCATGTACATTTTTTTATTAAATTTTCTTAACGCCATGTTCTTATCGTGGATTTTTTGATCCATATAATTGTATAGGGCACTATGTCCTGTTCCCATATATAACAAAAATAAGAGAGTGAAAAATTAAATCATGCCCATTTTCAATAGAGGTAAAAGACGCCATGTTGAAGGCTATGATCAATATTTCGAATTGCTTATCATGCCAATAACGATGTAAAGCATAGTCTTTTTTTAAAAATCATGAAAGGGTCTTGACAATGTGGGGGATAAAAAAAAAGAAAACGGTGGTGTTTAAGTTTTGGAAGATACCTAGAAAATTTGAAGAATGGTTTTAATAATTGTAATTGGGGTCTCCCGTGGTCTAGTGGTTAGCGCCTTGGATTCATAAGCGGGAGATGGTGGGTTCGATTCCCACCTCCGGCAGGAATTTTCTCATCTCAAGGCTCGCTGAGAAAATTCCTCGCTGCGCCCTGGATGTCGGCGCTAATGACCTTGATGAAGATGCGCCGTAAAAAAAAAAATAAATAAAAAAAAATAATTGTAATTAGCAGGATGACAAGGCCTATACTGAAAAAGTTTTAAAAAAAGAGGCTGTTGGAAATGAGGTAAACAATAGAATAAAATAATGGACATAGGGTTAAATTATTATAAATTATTTAATAAGAGGGTTAAATTATTATAAATTATTTAATAAGAGGGTTATATTAAGTTTTTTGTAACACTTACTTTATTTTACTTCTAGAAATTGAAAATGGCCTGAAGGCCGAAACGTTAAATGAATAAATAATTAATGGACTTAAGGTTTTTTCTTTACACTGTTTCTATATGTGACAAAAAATAAATTTTAAAAGTTCAAATTTATTGAAAATTTGCTCTACTGAACAAATAGAAATATGAGACCTCCGAGGTACAGATATATGTTTGTATATCTCTATCCCATCATGTCACATATTTGTAATTGTTCAGGAGAGCCAATTTTCCATAACATTGAACAAACAAACAACAATCAAAATTTTTTTCTTCGGACTTATAGGAACAAATTAATAGTTATTTTCATCACTAGTACCAAAAGTGGTTGTTTTCGGTGCGCGGTCGAGTTTAACGCGCGAGGCGTAGCTGAGCGCGGAAATTAGACCAAGCATCTTAAACACACTTTTGGTACGTGTTATGAACAATACTTTTCATTATACTGCTCATACTTGAGTACATTAAAACCCTTTTATATTTCATTAATAACTTAAAGATACAGTAAAAGAAATTAAATTGACACCTTTTTTTTATTTGAAAAGAAAAAACATCTGTTTATTAACCTATAATAGAAGAAAAGTACTTATACATTTACCATAATATTTATAGTACAATTCTGATTATTCATTATATTAAAACCTTTGTTTGGCATTGCCTTT
Source organism: Gonocerus acuteangulatus (assembly GCA_946811695.1). NCBI lineage: Eukaryota > Metazoa > Arthropoda > Insecta > Hemiptera > Coreidae > Gonocerus > Gonocerus acuteangulatus. Next base: position 10,284,849 of record OX328130.1, read on the forward strand.
TAGAATACAGATAACTTTTGATTAAAGGAATTATGTTGTATTGCACTTTAAACACACTACTTATTATAAGTAAACAAATATTAGAATGAATCACAGTATCTAAAAGTAACCTCCTTCAAACACATGTTTATTAGTAGCAGGTAAGGTTAGCGCACCAAAAAGATTTTTCGGGCCTAGGCCCGAAAAGTAGTATTTTACGGGCTCAAACCGACTATTGAAAACACATGTTTTTTGATGCAGTATAATGAAAAGAATATTTTTCACATTGTTATTGGCATTGATAGGTAATTGTAAGTATTGATCATAGTCAAACAAAACCAAGTCCACCATATGGTTTATTTTACTTCCAATGAAAACGGACAAGATTTTATTTTTCACTGTCTTATCTTCATTATTTATGGGAACAGGACATAGTGCCCTATACTCAATTTAATAAAAAAATGGACTTGGTGTCCTTTACCTCCGGGGTGCAGATATTTGTCTGAGAGTAGTTTAAAATATGTCTGTACCGAACCTGTAAGAGGTCATTCACCCCTGTCTGCATTCCTTGTCAAGGTCATCGCCGAAGCATTAAAGGAGTCTGTCTTTGTTTATTTTTAATCATGAAATGTCAAGGTCCTTACCGTCTCTCTCTCCCATGTTTTACTCTTTTTTCCAACTGCTGGAGTTCATTACTCACCACACAGATTTATTTTAGATGTATTTGCTATTCGTTTTTTAGGACAAGGTCCTTCCCTCTCCCATGTTTATTGCTTGAGTATTTTAATTAAATATTTTCTTTAAAATTATTTTGAAAAAAGAAAATCTGTTGAGTTGTGTAATCACTTGTTCTGTCGGAGTCGAATACGTTGTTATAAAACATATATTAGTTTATTATTCCCTGCTGATGACTAGCGGTTTCCCACGATGGGTGCCGACATTTTCGTCACGAAACTGGAGTGAAACAGACCTTTGTAAAATAAAACAAAAAAAATTTGGCTTACCATTTCAAAGTCCTGCTGATTTTATCTTGGATAAATAACCCCTCTGCCAGATCGTAGAACTAGATCCAGTTCATAATCTTCGACTGCGGGAGTGCATTCCGAACACGACATGAAATGTAAAGATCTAATCGTTATTATTTGATCTGCACACTCCGCACAAGCAAAACTTGAATAAAAAGAGTACGTGGTATCTCCTTGTGAACAATTTAAAATTGTGTGCACCATCTTTAGATTTCCGAGTATCAAAGAAAGTTCCAAGGATCGTGCACAATCAGTACAATATAATGCATTGTGAATTCGGAAAAACACGCCTTTCGCGCAGAAATAAGTATGTTCGTACCCCGACATGATGGAGAGAAGATGTGGAAGTCCCAGAATCTCCTTGTATTTATATATTTAAAATAACTTCATAAAAAACTTCCAAGAACGCGGATCTTACAAGAATTGCACGTACGAGACTTGCATAAGGAAACACCTGCAAGGTTGCAACCAAAACAAGTGACAAGAACCCGGACCTTCATTCGTATATAAAGAGCTGCATTTACTGACAAGATCAAACAGGTTCCCAGCAACTCTCCAGTCACCATGGCCCACGTAAGTAATTATATTAATCATCTATATTTTGACTTAGTAGTCTGAAACAAGTCAGCATATAAGAAATAGTTTTTGCTTTTAGATGAAACAATTTTTGGAAAATTTGAATGATTTAGAGTTGAATAATGCAGTAAACTTATCAGCATTAACTGTTAATAAAATATACGTGATCAAAAAATTTGAAATTATTGAAGAAACTGAATACGGTAAGAAACGTTTTCTTTCGTCTTTATTTATTTATACTATTGTACATTTGCGTGTGTGTGTGTGTGTGTGTGTGTGTGTGTGTGTGTGTGTGTGTGTGTGTGTGTGTGTGTGTGTGTGTGTGTGTGTGTGCGTGTGTGTGTTTACACAAATAAATAACTTTTTTTGTGTTTTTAGGGCAAGGGCTTATAGCCTATTTAAACACTAATGAGGATGTTGAAAGCACAACAAAAGTTTGGTTACCAAGAAGATATGTACGGATTATTCATCGGGAAGTAGTGGATGAGTATAATTCCCCTAGCAGACTAAAGGAAGATACGTTAGGGTTATTATATTTGGGAAGGGTAGGCAAAGCCTACAATATACTTATCCGACGCATTCCCGAATTAAACCAACAACAACCAGGTAGAAAATAAAATTAATGTTAATTAATATGTTTTGTATAAACAATGTTACATTTAATTGAAAAATATTAGCATTTGTGAGATGGTAAGGGGAAAGAATTCATATCAGTTTGATATTTAGAATAAGATTCTTTCACAAAAATAAGAAAATGGTAAACTACCATTGTGATTTTTGCGGGAGAAGATTTGTGAAGAAAGGATCTTTGACCCGTCATAATAGACTCCATTGCTCTCGCCGCAAGCGGAAATGCTGCTATTGTGGGTTGGAGTATATGGACTCAATGAGAGTACATGATAATACTTGCATTTCTAAACCATGTACGTCAGGTTTAGGAAAAAATAACAACCCCGATGCAGTAGCTGTCAAGAGACCAATAGAGACTAGCAAATGTTATAGGATTAATGCTGTTCCCGATGAACAGTATCAAATTATATATTCCGCGTTAGACGGTAATGTTATACACGTTTTTCTTAAAAATTTAGATCGAATTAATGAACCAGAAAAATATTTGAATCATATGTGTCCATATGTCATAAATATACTAGAAAAATATATTTTTATGTGGAAAAATGTAAAATTTAATATCACATTAGAGACACAGTTAACAAATATGCTGAATGAAACGAGTGACGGCAATTTTAAAACTTCAATGACAGAATTAGACAGTTCATCCGACTTAGAAGAGGAATATATTAAAATAAAAACCAAAATACTAACGGAACTCGCCGAGTCGCAACTTGAAGGTAGTGGTTGGGCTGTTGACACGATAGATGGGTTATTAATGAAACTGCACAAATACGTGCCGATAAAACCTCACGGTTATCTTAAACTCCCTTCGGAAATTGCGAATACCGGAGCGGTAATAAACGTACAAAATAACGACATTTATTGTTTTAAATGGGCTATTTTATCAAACTATGTCTCATCTCACCCTTACAGGCTTTCGGAATGCCAGGAAGTAAATGTCCCTTTACGGTTCGACAATATGGTTTTCCCCGTTGCTCTAAAGGATATAACGATATTTGAAAGGAGCAATAATGTTTCAGTTAACGTATACGGGCTTGATGAAAAACATAATGTCTTCCCTCTTCGCGTTGCAAAAAATGAAATGAAAGATCATTTTGATCTTCTTCTCCTCCAAAACGAAGATTCGTCACATTACTGTCTAATTAAACATTTTTCCCGTTTACTCGCAAGACAGACGGGAACAAACACATCAAAAAGGTTTTTCTGCAAAAGATGTTTTTACCCTGCTTATACTGTAATTCAACTTAACGATCACAAACGCTTATGTAATAATATGTCTCCCGTAAGGCAGATTATGCCAGAAAAAAGAACGTTCATCTCATTTAAAAATTACAAATTCAAAATATTTCATCCGGTTATTGTAATTGCCGACTTTGAGTGCAGTTTAAATCCAATAGAAAAGTGTGTTTCGAGGAGGGAAACATCGACCGAACCAATTAATAAAAAACTCAAACTTGTTTCAGAACACGAGGTCATAGCTTGGGGGGCTTACGTCCTGTCTTCTACTCCCGCCTTCGAAAGTGTCGGACCTGTTTGTTATACTGGTAAAAATTGTGTAGAAATGTTTTTGTCGTTTTTACAAAATGTTGTGAAAGATGTAAAGGAATTATACAATAGAAACGTACCCTATAAAAGGACATTAGAATTAGAGCGTAGAAGGGAAACCGCAGAAATATGCAGTATCTGTGAGGTCAAATTTAACACGTCAGATGTAAAAGTTGTCGATCACTGTCACTGGTCGGGGGAGGTGAGAGGCATAACTCACTCCCAATGCAATTTGGAATTTAGAAATCCAACCTCTCTAAACGTATATTTTCATAATTTAGGTTATGACCAACATTTTATAATAAGAAAATTAGGATTTAGTAAACAACCTATTGAGGTGATTCCGAGCTCGTCCGAAAAATTTATAGCGTTTAAAAAACGTATTGGAAACATGCACGTGACATTTCTTGACACATACAGATTTCTTCCGCAGTCATTAGAAAATCTAGCCGATAAATGCGAACGTTTCGATCATTTACGTAACCATTTTAAAGATCCGCAACATGTTCGTCTTGTCTCTAGAAAGGGGGTTTTTCCCTATAACTATATAGATTCGCCATCACGCCTTGAGGAACGGCAACTCCCGCCCAAGAAAGAATTTTTCAATGATTTAACAAATAAGGATATATCTGATGTCGAGTACGATCACGCTCAAAATGTCTGGAGTGTGTTTCAATGCAACACTCTCCGGGATTATCTTTTGTTATATTTAAAATCGGACATTTTAATTCTCTCTGATGTTTTTCAAAACTTTAGAAAGTTTGCTGTAAAAACGTATGGGCTTGATCCTTGTTGGAGTTACACCTTACCGGGTTACAGCTATGAAGCTATGTTAAAAACAACTGGTGTAGAAATAGAGCTCCTTTCCGATCCCGAAATGTATTTGATGCTGGAATCTAATTTACGAGGAGGAATATCTAATTGCTCTCGTCACTATGCAAAGGCAAATAATCCTGATGTGCCCGGACACAATACTCTAGATCCGACAACGCACCTTCTATATTTAGATTGTGTTAGTTTGTATGCAACTGCAATGCGAGATGCATACCTACCTGTTTCAGATTTCGAATGGGTGACAGGTGATGGTGACCCCGAGCTGAGTTTAAAACTAGAATTAGAAAAAGTAAACGAGAGTAGCAGAAAAGGATTGATTCTGGAGGTAGACCTGGAATGTCCAAACAGCCTGCACGATTATTTTAATGACTATCCTCTTTTGCTTCGTCACCAAGTCCCTCCAAACAGTAGGTATCCCGTAAAAAAATTATTAGCGACACTGGAAAATCAAGAAAAATACGTACTCCACCATACAATGTTAAAATTCCTGATCGAACATGGAATAATATTAAAAAAAATTCATCGCGCGATCAAATTTAACCAAAGTCCCTATTTGAAGAAGTATATAGAAATAAATGTAAATTTACGAAAGAACGCAACAAGTGATTTTGAGAAGGATTTATATAAATTGATGATGAATGCAGTTTACGGTAAAACGTTAGAATCTGTAAGAAAACGAAAAAAAATTGAATTAGTTAGCAACTCCCGTAGACTTCAAAAACTTATTAACAAACCGACGTTTGTAGACAGTTCCATTATAGATAAAAATTTAGTCGCGGTTCATTTAAAACATGAAACTTTGGTATTTAACAAACCTGTGTTCGCGGGCTTTTCTATCCTAGAAAAGTCAAAATTAATTATGTTTAGTTTTTTTTATGATATTTTGTTATCAAAATTCAAGCGTGATGAGTTAGAATTGCTCTACACCGATACAGACAGTTATATACTGTTATTAAAAAGTTTAAATTTAATTGAAAATTTAAAAGATTTAAAAGATCATTTAGATTTTTCCTCCTACCCGAAGAATCATCCTTGCTACGACGAAGGTAATAAAAAAGAACCGGGAAAGTTCAAGGATGAACTGAACGGGTTGCCTTTACTCGAATATATTGGGCTTCGGCCAAAAGTTTACGCACTGCGCTACAAAGCAGCGGCTGCTGATCCATGCGTCGAAAAGCTTAGGGCAAAAGGTATTAAAGAATGTGCTATAAATTGCAATACAGGAAAATGCATAAACTTTGCAGACTATTTGCAAGTATTAAATGATGCCAACCCTCAATACGTCTCATTTAAGAGCATACAGTCTCGAAAACATCATGTTTACACAATGAACGTTACAAAATTAGCACTGTCAGCATTAGACGACAAACGCAAACACATTAGTAAAACCAAATCCTATGCTTATGGACACGTATCACTAATAAATGAAGAAGAAGAAGAAGAAACGTCTCTAACCGATGAGGATCATGTTCCTTAAGTATTTTTCACACAATTTATCTTCCTCCCCTTACCATCCAGTAGCATGTAGATATATATATATATATATATATATAGATAACATAATTGTAATTAGATGTTCAAAATATATTGTTTTATGCCGTAGAAATATAAGTAGTAGTATAAAACATAATACTAATAATTGTTAAAAAAAAAAAATTAATGTTCATTACATTTTAATAAATCCATTGTATCAAGTTTAATAATAAAAATAATATTTTAAGATTAGTTTAAGTTGACAATTTTTGAAAAAAAAAAAAAATAAAAAAAATAATAATAATGAAATAAATATATATATATAGGTATAGAAAATATTTTTATCTTCCCTTATCCCCTTATTCCCTTTCCCCGGCGCATGGAGCGCACCCCGAGAGTGAGTGTACCCTGAGTGCACCCTGAGTGTGAGTGCACCCTGAGTGTGAGTGCACCCTGAGTGCGAGTGCACCCTGAGTGCGAGTGCACCCTGAGTGTGAGATCCAGCAGCTGTTACTGGTATAAAAAAAAAAAAGGTTGAGGTAAAGACAACAAAAAAAAACAATTTGTAAAAAATGTTTATTAGCAAAATAAATGTTTCCCAATACATTAAATTTTGTTTTATTAGACAATATCCTTATAATTTATCCATGATTTTGAATCCAAACCTAACCACTTTACAAATAATTTCTTTCCTTTCTTTTTCAATATTTTTTCAATGAGATAAGCGTCCGGATACTTCACTTTTTGTAGCTCTTCATTGTAAAATGAACCTTGGATTTTTCGTTTCATCATGTCCTCCAAAACATACGTGTAAGGTAACGTTTTTTGAACCTTGACAACTTTGAATATTTCACCCGACCAGTTCGGGGTGTAGCCTCTGGAAAATTTTGTTTTCTGTTTAGAAATTCTTACAAATTCCCCGTTTTGAAAACGCTGTTTTGTTTGTCGCCGGAGGGGGCGGTTAGAAGTAGAGGAATAGATATGCTTCAACAGATTGGCTTCTCTTGTTCCTGTTCTATTAATTTTCTCGGCATCAATAGGTCTCATACCAATCGTTCTATGAATGCTTTTATTATTGTACTCGTCTAGTATAACCGGTAGGATATTTAAATATTTATAGTTCCCTTGTAAACTAAAAACTTTAAACATTTTCGATTTTAATGTCCTGTTAAATCGTTCAACGATACTAGCCTTGATATTCGAAAAGGTAGAATAATGATTAATTCCATATCTTTTCATCAACGCTTTAAACTTTGAATTGTAAAATTCCTTTCCTTGATCACTCTGTATATGTTTAGGAGGAGAAGAAACCCGTTCTTTCAAGACACTTTCTAGAGATTGGACTACATTCTCTCCTGTTTTACTCTTTATCGGTATAGCCCAAGCATATTTAGTAAAACAATCGATGATTGTTAATAGGTACTTGTAGCCTTTATTCTCCCTAGCATAGGGTAACATTTCAACCAAATCTATTTGCCATAAATCGTTTACTCCTTTTAGAACGACTCTTCTTCTTGGATAAAATTTACGTGCGCTTCTATGCAATTCATCTACAATTGCTTTCTTTACCGCCGACATCTAACTACTACTAAAGCTGTGTACTTTTCTTCAATATATCTTCCAGATACCCCAGTGTCACAACATCCGTTTTTGCAAGTGGTTCAAGAACGTTTGTAATCCTTTTGTTCATTGCATCATATGTATCATTTTGTAGAGTAATTGAACTGGAATTAAAAAAATCTTTCGTAACCACATCATAGCCGTCAATAGGTGGAGCGAAATTAGCAAGCCTCTTGCCGTTCCCGTTTATGTAATTACCGGGCCAGTTTTTTAAATCTGTATAAAAAATTGCTAGGGTGTCTGAATATGTTTTATTAACCGCGTCAGTAGAAGAAACAGGATTTGCTACATTAATGATACGTAACTTATTTGCATCAACATGTTGTTCAGATTTTAACAAACTAAAAGGAAAGAAATTTGTTTTATACTTGACATGTTTTTTTGTTACATGGGAGCCAAACTTGTTTATCGTCATGTATGAGGAATGGGACTGAGTGCAAAAGTTAATATTGATTTAATATATAATATTCTGCTCTCTCAACTCTTCAATTATCGATACAATTTCATTTCCATGACCATTGTGACCCGCTGCAGTCGACGCCATTAATAATCTGAGACGGTCAACAAGTTCGTTTGGGTCGTCATAATGTTCGTAAATAGGTAAATGTTCTTGCATTAAGCCAGTACCTTTTTTATTATAAGAACGAAGTCTGCGATGAGTAGCCGGTGAACTACTACTACTGGATGAGGTAAGTGAGCTGAGATAGCGCGACGAAAACAGTCGAGAAATTACTTTCTTATATTTTATGGATCTAGTTCCGCCCAATCCACGTTCTTCGCTGTATCCTTTTTTGTGAGCATTCGTTGCAAGCAAAATCTTTTTATAGTTTTTTAAATCCGCATCAGTATAATCTTCTGGATTCTTGAGGTATAATAGCTTTAACAACCCCGGTGTTCCATCGTAAACGACGCCGTTAATCGAGATATCATCGTTGTTTGTAAAAAGCTCAATATTCGTAGAATCGCCTATGGCTAATTGACCGTTCGGCATTACTCGCAAACCGTACCGGGAATCTAAATCTTTTTGTCCTCCTTTAAACAACTTTTCCAAAAATTGTCTTTGTAGCGGTCCGGCGGATTTTAAATTCTGCTCTAGTTCATCTTCGCCTTGTGGAGTTTTAACATATTCACGAACCTTTACTGCAAGCGGGGTTTCTGTTTCGTACAATTCTTCTTCTTCTTCTGGAGCGATAGTAGAGCGTGCATAAATTGTGGAGGATTGGGGAGAGGGAGAAAAGGTTGGTGTTACTTCGACGTTTTCCGATTTGATTTGGGGGGTTTTGGAAGGGCTTTTAAAAATATTTGATATTTTTGATTTTCTTTTTGCAACAGGTGTTTCGAGAAAGATTTTTCCAGTCGGACTTAAAGCAGATTCATTATCCCACCACATAGATCGGGTCTCGTTCGTTTCTCCCCAGTCTCCTTCCTCCTTTTCTTTTTTGAATCCCCGAGGTCGGGGCTGCAGCTGCTGTTGTTGTTGTTGTTGTTGTTGTTGTCGAAACTGTTGTTGTATATCTACCAAAGGTTCTAGCACCGGAGCAAAAAGACTTTGCCTTTCCTCTTGAATATCCTGCATTCCTCTTTTAAACGTTTGAAATTTTTTACGTAAAGCATCACTTGTCTTTACAATTTCACTACGTATCGAATGCGACATATTAATGAGGACTGATTACTCTTTCTCCCCCTTATATATCCACGATATAGACATCTAGACCCTTACGGAAACGCCCGTCATTTAAACTAGTTCCCTTGTCGATAACGAGATAGTCAAAAGGCTCTTTCCAACACAACGCACAAATATCTTTAAATTTCGAGAAACTGACGTCTGGACTGCTAATATGTTCATCATAAATGTGTTTAATATTCAATTCATCTTGTTTAAAGACGATAAGAAAATTCAAATTACATCTAATGAGATGTCTCGGAATGCAAACATAGCTCTGCGTTAAATAAAAACAGTCGAGAGAGTTATGACGTCCATAGCTGAAATATCGTCGAATATTGTCTTGATCCTCCATTGTAACATCATCAAAAATACAAATAGAGTTGCTCTTAACGTCTTGAGGTAATTCTTTCGAATCTTCGAATGTATAATAGCCGATTTCAGGAACGCTGTTTAGAACGTTTTTCAAGTACCGATATTTGGGTTGAGATAGAGTTTTTCCAAATATGTATACGTTTTCATATCTCAAACCGTTTGGATTAAGCAAAAGATTGAGCATAGCGTTTGTTTTTCCACATCCACTAGGACCACAAATCACTCCTCTTATACTATTTGGTAGTAGAGGTCCATGCCTTTTCTCTTCTTTATCCGATATCAACGGTAAAACGTCAACTGAAGGAAATCGTTCCTTTTGTTCTACTAATCTCATTGTGACTAATTTATTTTGACCTATGGCTTGCATATATATATATAAGTCATTTGTTTCGTTCGAAGAGGTTTAGTATGAATGGAAAGGTGCGCAAAGGACGAGGTCTCCTCGACAGTGTTATAAATAAGTTACCGTTTGAATTACATTTACCGGGGTATCAGTATTGTGGTCCAGGTACAAAAGTGGAAAAACGATTGACAAGAGGCGACGCTGGAATTAATTCTTTGGATAAAGCTTGTAAAGAACACGACATTGCTTATAACAAGTATACAGACTTGGAAAATCGTCATAAGGCTGACAGCGTCCTTGCAGAAAAAGCTTGGCAAGTAGTAAAACATCCAGATTCAACGCTCGGGGAAAAAGCTTCAGCTTGGTTTGTTACAAACGCTATGAAAGCAAAAAGAAAATTTGGATCTAGTTTAAGGACTACCAAAATGAAGAAAAAAGTGAATTTTAGAGATCTTGTAAGAGCGGCTAAAATTAAAAACGTGTCTTCTGTAATAAACGCGTCTCAATTAGCATATAATAAGGCGAAACAGACATTGAGAGGTCGAGACAAGCCTTTACCCCCTCGTGTTCTTCCCATACCTAAGTCTGGAGGTTTTTTACCTTTTCTAATACCAGTAATGGCAGGATTATCCGCTATAGGATCACTGGCTGGAGGTGCGGCAAGCATAGCAAAAGCTGTCAACGACGCCAAAGAGGCAAAGCAAACATTGGAAGAGCAGAAAAGACATAATTTAGCGATTGAGGCTCAAAAGATTGGTAAAGGTCTTTTTTTAAAGCCATATAGACGGAATGGATTCGGACTATTTATAGAGAGACCACAAAAGCGAACCTACAGACGCAGTAGTCGTCGTATTTGACTACCAAAAAGAGCACTGAGTGATATCGAATTAAATTATTACGCTCGCAAAATATTTAACATTCCACATTTCAGAGGTGTATTTATGATAGATACTCTCCCAGAATATCCTAAATTAAGAGAATCTGCTATCGTCAATTTAGAGCCAAACTCAAAAAAAGGTTCCCACTGGGTCTGCTTCGTAAAACGTGGTGAAATCGTTAAATATTTCGATTCGTTTGGTAATTTGAGACCGCCACCTCAACTGGTGACTTATCTAAGAAAGAACAGTTCTATATTTTACAATCGTGAACGTTTTCAGGGGTGGAATACCCCCTATTGTGGTCATTTGTGTTTACAGTATTTAATAGACAACTCCTGAAGACGATTAGCTTATTAGCATCATGAGCTTCGCTGTAACACTTACAGGCGCATCGAGCCTGCTAGAAGCAAATTTCATGCCTCCCTTAGAGCTAGACGATTCTTACAGCGTCGGACTACTCTCTTTAGACTCGTTTAACACTATTCCGAACGTAGAAAAAGGTAAAAATGATATGTTTTATTTCGATACAATAGCCATTCAAATACCAGAAGGAGCCTACGACATTGAGGCTCTAGCTATGTTTCTCAGAGAGCAAATAGCTCATAAAGACCCCGGCGCTATGATGGTGTTGAGGGGAAATCCTAGCACGCTAAAATGTGAAATACGAAGTAATAAATCGATTTATTTCAATTTCGCCGAACGTCCGAATTCTATCGGTCCACTTTTGGGCTATACTTCGAAAAATCTTATTATTCCTCCAAGCGATCGCTATATCGCATCCGAGAATATCGTAGAAATTCTTAGTGTAAATGTTATATCGGTACAGTGTAATATCGCTTCGGGGTCCTTTGTAAACGGCGAACCCGACCATAGCATCCATCAATTTTTCCCCGCAGTCGAACCGGGTTATAAGATAGTAGAAACGCCCAATCCGGTCATTTACTTTCGTGCTAACGTACGGAGTATTGACAACATTACGGTTCGTCTAGTCGATCAAAACGGACAACTTATTAATTTCAGAGGGGAAACCGTTACAGTCCGACTGCATATAAAGAAAAATGGGGATTGATTTTAGAGGAGGTGTAGAAGGAGAAGTTTGTCGACAGCAACAGCGTCGGACAGTAGAAAATATAAGTAGGAAATATAAAACGTATAAAAGAAGCATCTTGATCCCTAGAAGAATTAGTAAATCAAAGACGTTTAAGCAGTTAACAGCTTCAAACGCAAAGTTTTTAAAACAGAGTGGTTTTAAACTAAAGTATGGATAACATATTAGCTATATCTTCGGACATTTCCTTCGACAATTCTCTCGCTCAGTTCCAGTTCCATTCGCACCAGCCTTATGCGGGAAATACATTCAATCATTCCGATGAAATCCGTATTCCAATACAACAACAAGATATTTATACACTCCCATCACTTTCCTTTATCTACCTCGAGGGAAAGCTAGTGAATAAAGACCAGACCAAACCGTTAACTGCAAAATTAACGAACAATGCATTTTCTTTTTTGTTTGATGAACTCAGATACGAACTGAATGGAATAGAAATAGATAGGGTTAGAAACCCCGGGATAACCTCTACACTGAAAGGTTTCTTGTCTTTTAGTCCGAGCAGAGTTAACGGGCTGGAAAATGCGGGATGGGTCATCCCAGGTGAGGGAAAATCTCTTGAAATCGATAAAAACGGAGTGTTTAGCGTGTGCTTACCGTTGAACATTTTATTAGGCTTTTGTGAAGATTATAGACAAATCATAGTTAACTTGAAGCAAGAACTAGTTTTGATAAGATCAAGCTCTGACTTTAATTCCGTAAAGGGGGAAGACTCTAATGTAGAAATAAAATTAGACAAAATTGTTTGGAGAATGCCTCACGTTCGTGTTTCGGACGAGAACCGTTTGAGCCTGCTCAAAATGTTAGACATGAACCGAAAGGTAGCGATCCCGTTTCGAAGCTGGGACCTTTTTGAATATCCCACATTACCGTCTAATGCACAACAAGAAACGTGGGCCGTTAAAACATCTACAAATTTAGAAAAGCCTCGATACGTAATTATAGCATTTCAAACAGATCGTAACAAAAACCCTTTAAAGGATAGTAGCCATTTTGATAGCTGCAACCTAAAAAATGTAAAGCTTTACCTAAACAGCGAACAATACCCCTATGACGATTTGAACTTGGACTTTGAACAGGGAAAAATTGCCCTGCTCTATGAAATGTATAATGAATTTCAAACAAGTTATTTCGGTGACAGGCATTCTCAACCTCTCCTTTCGAGATCTAGTTTCGAGAAGATTGCTCCTATCGCAGTCATAGATTGTTCCAAGCAGTCTGAAGCAATTAAAAGTAGTACAATAGACATCCGTATTCAAATAGATTCAGGCGCAAACTTTCCAGCAAATACCAAAGCGTATTGTCTCACCCTTCACGATAGAATTGTCGAATATGAAATGGGAACCGGTTTAGTAAGAAAATTGTACTGAATACATCCTAACTATATATAAGACGTTGCATTTTACCTCTCAGAGCTCATTTCTGTACATACAGGAGACGTTGTATCAAGTATGACCAGGTCAGCAGTAATAGATTTTCAAGGTTTCCGTTTAAATTCGAATGCTTTAATAGTTAAAGAATTGACAATAGTCGATACGAGTTATGGAACAGCGTGGCATTGGTTTTTCAAGCCTCCTCGAGACGTCGAAGACGCTGTAAGACAGTCAAAGACGAATTTGTGGGTGAAAAAATCCTTACACGGAATAGATTGGTTTTACGGCGAGAGAGACTACTCCGATTTAATTGCATGTCTCAAGTCAGTCACTGATTCGTATGACATTTTATGGGGTAAAGGATTGGAAAAATGTAAATTCCTGGAAGAGTTGCTCTCTGTGGCTGTGTATGATTTACACGATTTTGGCTGCCCTAATCTTAAAAATTTGGAAGACGACAAATTAATTTGTTATTTTCATTTAAACACAAGCTACGTATGCTCTTTTAATCAAGCCCATCGACTTGCCTCATGGGTTAGAAAACATCCCGAAGCAGTGGACTTTGAGAGGGAAGAAGTGAGAAGACAGACGTATGGAGTCAACGCATCTCCCCACCATCTCTTAGCCTTTAACGGATTTATCAGAAATGTTGAAGATAAAGTCAAATGCGTTTATTGCGATCTAATTTACAACACTACTAATAGCTCTATAGGACCGTTCGAGTATCACAGAGCAAACACTCCAAAGTGTGTTTGGTTTAAGGAACACATGCTTGTTTAAACAGAATGAGCAATAACTCATTACAAGGGAATGGAGACGTTGAATGCTGTCATGCGGAATCGAAACACGGACGAGCTAAGGATCTTTTATCCAAGGAATCTACTCCTGTACGTCTTCAGCTAGATTAGATCTGCAACAACTTACCTCTGGAATGGCAGACCGACGAAGAATTTATTGAAAAAAGATTTCATTGTTATGATAATTAATGATTAAAATATAATTGTACCTTTTGTTCAATAAAACCTTCCTTGAAAATGCATTTTTTTTTTTCATTTATTTTACCTATTTTAACCTGGGATGAAGGAGGAAAAGAAACAAAATTAACTAAATGAAGCTATGTTTTATTTATTTAATTTTATACATTGGAAAACAGATTGTTTAATAAGGTATTCGTATTCAAACTTAAATCTACTGACAGATCTTCTTTTGGGTTGTTTTGATCCACACACAATTGAACAAACATGTCCAACAATGAGAGGGAACGGTTAATTTCTTCAATCTTGGAGCAGATCTTCATAGTCTCGGACCTGTTGAAACTTGAGCAAGGTGAAGTTATAGTCATGTGAGGAGCTGGAGAAAGACTAATTAATGATACCCAAGGATAGGCATATTCTATTCTTAGGACTCTGTTTCTCCCCAAGTATGCGAAGGAACATGATATATTTTTAAAAGAAATCGGACTTGAATTATCAGACTTGCCTTTCCTCTTGAAAAAATGTAATATCCTCGATGCCTGGTCTGCTATACAGTGCTTCCATTCGTCTTTGTCCATGTAGACTATCTTATCCTTGTTAATCAAACCCACCGTCGGAATACCATTGTGAAGGCCTACTCGAATCTGCTTGTTTTTGGTGATGGCGTATTCGGTCACTAATTCCATACTAGACGAGCGAAGAGAACGTCTTGAGCACAAGCCACTGACTGACTACAGTGTCGGAGTGGGAAGAGAAAAAAAAACAAACTTAAATCTGGAGGTTATTAAACTCTTTCACTAATCGATCTATTTCATTTCGTTTTGCTTCATAACGTATTATCTGATGTCTTAAAGTTTCCAGTTCTCGAAGAAAAAAATGTATACGTTTCTTCATACTTATTTTTTTCATTTTTAACAACAGCAAGAGCTTTTTCTCAACAGCACTTCACTATTATCCTTTAAACATCCGCAAACGTCAATAGATGGTCCACATTCGTCCGAATCGAACTTCATAGGTAGTCTTTCCAACTGATTTAAATATTTTAAAAAAGGACATTCGTTGCCGGCCCACTTCTTATGATCTTGGAGGGGATCGTCGTTAGGTTCCCATTCGTGTAAGACGAGACCACAAAATGCACATCTTGTTCGATCGTATACTTGGAGGTAATAAAATCCAGCGGCGGCTAATTTCAAAGGACTCACTGGAGAACGCCAACCGATAAACGTCGATAAGCGATTCTCTTCATATCTCAAATTTTTACTAACCAACTTCGACATCTGCTCTTGTTGGTGCACAACTAGTAACTAATTGCAAATACATCTAAAATAAATCTGTGTGGTGACTAATGAACTCCAGCAGTTGGAAAAAAGAGTAAAACATGGGAGAGGGAGACGGCAAGGACCTTGACATTTCATGATTAAAAATAAACAAAGACAGACTCCTTTAATGCTTCAAGCGATGACCTTGACAAGGAATGCAGACAGGGGTGAATGACCTCTTACAGGTTCGGTACAGACATATTTTAAACTACTTCTGAGAGCGAACAGACAAATTATATAGATATATATTTGTCTGATGGCACTCTTTGGGCAATGTTCGACCCTTTGGCATCAGTTAAATGAAAATATCCTTGTGTGTGTGACCCCAATTTACAGTATTATTACTAGGGACAATAATTTACAGTATTATTACTAGGGACAATAATTTACAGTATTATTACTAGGGACAATAATTTACAGTATTATTACTAGGGACAATAATTTACAGTATTATTACTAGGGACAATAATTTACAGTATTATTACTAGGGACAATAATTTACAGTATTATTACTAGGGACAATAATTTACAGTATTATTACTAGGGAGCAGAGTTGGGCAAACGTTAGCGCGCGCTAAAAGCTGATACCTCTCCGCTAATTTAGCGAAACTGTAGAAAGCCAGCGCTAATAATTAGCGGTTAGCGGCGGCAGTGCGCTAACAGCTAATCTACTTATAAAATATCGTAATTGCTAATAGCTTAAGCTATAGTTACAACTTCTAACTATAGCTTAAGCTATTAACAATTAAGATATTTTATAAATAGATTAGCGGTTAGCGCACTGCCGCCGCTAACCGCTAATTATTAGCGCTGGCTTTCTACAGTTTCGCTAAATTAGCGGAGAGGTATCAGCTTTTAGCGCGCGCTAACATTTGCCAAACTCTGCTAGGGACAATAATTTTCGGGTGGTAAGCACTAAATTATCAAAAATACTGGAGAGGTTGGACAAAGAAATTCGACAAACGATTCGACGAGCTTGTTAATCAGTACGGTTCACCGTAAGGTGGGTTTATTCCGTGCGTGAATTACCAATATCCCCTTAACCGTCGAAAAGTTTGTTACAAAACTTCGCATAAGGCGTGAAGAGATAAAAATTATGGTAAAAATAAACTATATCAGACCATTAGAAATGTGGAACGTTTTGCAACCCCAGATGATAGATAGATAGATAGATACATAGATAGATATTTATTTGTGTAAGATACATCTTGTACAAATAATTTCAATATTAGACACGTTGTTTCTTTCCATTTGAGTCTGGTAAATACTATAATGTTTCAACAATTTCACATCACATGACAATATAAATGTTATATAGTTCTAAAGTTAACTTAATATATAATTTACATCATTAAAATATTTGTTATATTCATACGTTATTTATATTAATCATACATTTGTACTAAAAATTTCTAATATTATTTTTATAATGTTTTATTTTAACAATAATTTTTTTTTTTTTTTTTTTTTTTTTTTTTTTTTTTTTTTTTTTTTTTTTTACGGCGCATCTACATCTAGGTCATTAGCGCCGACATCCAGGGTGCAGCGAGGAATTTTACCAGCGAGCCGTGGGATGATAAAATTCCTGCCGGAGGTTAGGAATCGAACCCACCATCTCCCGCTTATGAATCCAAGGCGCTAGCCATTAGACCACGGGAGACCCCCTTTTTAACAATAAAATACATATCAATATTACCTTAAATGTATCAGTATTATAAAAATGTTTATTAAATTCCGCTTCAAGATACAAAAAATTACAAAAACTAAAACTGAAAGTAAAACATTGTTGATTGGAAAAATTGTTGATATTGTGAATTTACTCATTGATACTAAGAGAGTGAAACTTGTTACAGATAGTCTCAATGAATTTATAAAGCCGATTCAATTCCTCTATGGTGGTTATATTTAACAAATTTTGAATAGCCTGAAGGTGAGAGGTGGATGAATGAAGGTGAGATGCAGAAGTGGATGAATTTAAAATATCTTCTCTGTTTTCTTCAAGTGCTGAACAGTGTTGGAGGAGGTGGTATAGACTATTATTATTTATTTACTGTTTGCAGAACGGGCAGAGATCATTAGCTTTGAGGGAGAAATGCTGACTTCCTTGGTATAGTTTCTATATACACAGTGTTAAATATCCAACGACGATAACGATAACGATAACAACGAACGAACGAACAACGATAACGATAAAGATTTTTGAACAACTCTCCAACTTTTGAAGAAAGTGTATTATGGATTAGTGTTAACAGACCTCCACTAGCTCGCCAGTTTTATTTAATTTTATTCCATTACTACTGTATGGGGTGTAGTCCAGCCAGGGGAGGGGGGAAGGACGAAATCATCTTCTATAAGCCATGACTCTACAAAACATAATACTAAATTTCTTCTAATAGCTTCACATTCATAACTAGTAAAGTTAAATAGATTTTTAAACCCATTAATATTGCAAAAGAACAGTTTAAGTTCTAATTCCTGAGGCGACGATTGGAGTGAGTGGCAGCTAAGTTGTCAGGAAGGAATTTTATCCTTTGATGTCTCGGATGAACATCGAGGACGAAATCTGAATTTATCTAATTTTTCATTAGTTTTTCTTTTTTTTTTTTATTAGTCTGTTCTTCAAGAGATATATTTCCTTGTTCGCCCCTGTCCTGTGATTAGGTGATAAGATGTGAAATGTCCGAATCCTGTTCTTTAAGAATAGACTCAACTTCATTGAGTCGGTAGAATGAGCCTCTTATTTTAAAGAATCCTTTCCTGTAAGACACATTTTGATCTATATTCCGAAGGTTTAGAAGATATGAGTGTATTTTCTTCCCTTCTTCCCTTTCCTCTAGAGTTTTATCATGATTAATGGAAATGGGGTCTTTTTGCGAAGATCACATCCAGTTATTTTTGAAGTAGCAGTAGTGATTGTATCTGTGATTCAGCGCATGCGCATAACTCCTTCCTATTGGAAGATTTCGATGACCAATTGCATTGTTTCTTGCTGGGAGTAAAGTAACCTTCAACAGTGAATTAGCTTTTGTTTATGAAAGAGCTCTGCTTATGTTACTGAGAAAAATGAGCCTTTACAATTAGTTCGCGATGTTCCTGACAAAGAAAAAGGGATTGGTTTCTTACTCGGAAAAATTAATGGAATCTTATTAATTTTAGCGAGTTGGATAGACTAGATTCGCTACAATTAATATAATTCTATTAATTGCGAGTTGGATTCACTAGAGATTTGATATCTTCTTGAGCGAGCAGAGCGTAGCGTAGCGAGCGGGAACGCATAGCATGTAATGCTTAATAAAGGTAAAATATCCATAAACCAGAGAGAAAGAGAAAAGGAATAAAAATATGTTTGTTTACAAATATCGTTGTTTGTTATCCTTCATAACCTGCAAAACAGTCAACTTTAATGCTAATAACCTTTTTCATAGTTGAGAGAATTGATTTTTATCATATTAACCTTTTTATTAATAAATATTTCTTGCCATTATCTAATATGGATTATAACCGTAGATAACGAGTCAAGTAGTAGTAAATAACCAGCAAAGAACCTATTAGCTAATCAGTAAGCTTATCAGCGAGTACGAGTAAGTGTTATAAATCACTACTGCTACTTCAAAAGTAACTGGATGTGGTCTTCGCAAAAAGACCCTGGAAATGTTTTTACCCTTTAGTTCTGCTTTCTGTTTAAATATTTCCTGTTTAAGAATGTAGCTATTTAATGACACTAATATAGGCCCCTTTCCTAATCTATAACAATTATTCACAGAGTAATCGGGAAGGCTTATATTTACTTCGTTTAAAACTTCTTTTACCTTTGCTAACGAATTTTCATTTTCTGTAGGTGGGATATTATAAATAACGAAATTATTTTTTCTGAGCTGGCGTTTCAAGAAATTTACTTCCTGTTCCAGCCTATCGGTTTTTTCTACGAGGGAAGCACAAGTTTTTTTTTTATAGAATTAAGTTCTTTAATAAGTTCAGCATTTATTGCATTATTTTTTTGCAAGGTTTTCATTCATATCCTTGATAGCCCTCATTATGTCTTCATTGCTAACTGTCATCTTGATTAATAAAGGTTACGTATTTAATAAATAGGAGTGTAATCTTTAGAACCTTCTTGTCTAGTTTTCGTAATGACTAGCTGTGATAGTCTATTCCAATAGGCTGCTAGGAATTAGAGGATATGTAGTGGGGGCTGCCCTCGCTCGCTGCTGCAGGAAGTGGAAGGGAGGATATGGACTGAACTAACGACGCCTCGCTGTGCTGCCCCGACCGACTGCTCTTACTAGAATAGTAGAATAGATATAATACCTTGTGTCTCTTCACCACGGTGCTCTATCTTTTCCAAACTTTCAGGTTATATTCTTTAATAGGGTGATCTCACTGTCACTAAGTTTCACCTCATTCGCCTCACTAATACTTGACTAATTTCGAGTGGTACTTACGTATTAGCGTCAAAGCAGGTTAAAGAGGCGGGTCTCAGAGATCTGGATCATGGATAACGCATTTCTATTGGTCAATCACTATCAGAGATATCATCTATTGTGTTTATAGTAGCCATCTTGGTACTTACGTATTAGCGTCAAAGCAGGTTAAAGAGTAGGGTCTCAGAGAGCTGGATCAAGGAGTCAAATCAGTTTTTGCCAATATGGCGACGGGATTATCAACGATTTTGGTTAACCAGAGTTATGATATAACCTTTAGCTAGCGAAAACGCGTAGCACTTATTTTAATAGCATAAGTGCTATGCGTTTCCGCTCGCTCAAGGTTATATCATAACTCTAGTCAATCCAACTCGTTGATAATATAGATCAAGGATGGTTTTTCGCTGGATAATGGACTGATTAACGATTTCGCATCGCTTCGAAACAGTTGCTTTCATCCTAGCTATTCTGCTGTCGCTAACTCGCACAAAAACTGAAATCGCGTAACTAAAAAAACAACAACAATTGCGTGGGTAAATAAATCACAAATGAATTGCGTTAAAAAGACAAAGGGAACAAGATAGCTACTATAAACACAATAGATGATATCTCTGATAGTGGTTGACCAATAGAAATGCGTTATCCATGATCCAGATCTCTGAACGAGACCCGCCTCTTTAACCTGCTTTGACGCTAATACGTAAGTACCGCCATCTTGTTCCCTTTGTCTTTTTAACGCAATTCATTTGTGCTTTATTTACCCACGCAATTGTTGTTTTTTTTTTGTTACGCGATTTCAGTTTCTGTGCGAGATAGCGACATCAGAATAGCTAGGATGAAAGCTACTTTTTCGAAGCGATGCCAAATTGTTTATCAGTCCATTATCCAGCGAAAACCCATCCTTGATCTATATTATCAACGATTTGGATTGACTAGAGTTTAGATATAATCTTGAGCGAGCGTAGCGAGCGGAAACGCATAGCAATTATGCTATTAATATAAGTGCTACGCGTTTTCGCTAGCTAAAGGTTATATCAAAACTCGTTGATAATCTCGTCGCCATATTGACCAAATCTGATTTGACTCCTTGATCCAGATCTCTGACACGGTGTAGATCCAGTTCTCTGAGACCCGGATCTTTAACCTGCTTTGACGCTAATACGTAAGTACCTTTCGAGTTTATCACAGAGGCGATGTGTACCGTGGCACGGACTGAACCAGACTCAAATCGTTAGTACTATGCTCGGGATTTGAACTCAGGTCCTCCAGCATATTAGTCCAGTGCTCTACCACTGAGCTAACCTCGCCAACCCCAGATGCAAAGCCACCAATTTTTGTTTTCTCTCAATTCAATTTATTCGTCCCAATTGAGTTCGAGTCCCATTTATAGACTGTAGCTATTAGGGCTCCATTCATGAAATATATTTTGAAAAATGCCTTCAAATCTTTAGCATTATTTATTTATGCACACACTGCACAATCAGCGGCGCGCCTGCGTATTCAAATTTAATTAGGACCATTAATTAATGTTAATTCACTAATTTCCATGATCGTTATAAGACATTAATCTATTTTAATAGATAGAAAACATACCAATTCACTATAAGGTAATATCCAATGCATTACATTCACACGCCCGTTAATGTCGCGCCACGCGGTCCTCTATTAAAATTAGCCTCACGATTAAAGTTGCACTTTGTAGCAGCCAGTTTTTTAATATGTTATATTTAAGACTATACACTATCAGTTCCTTCTTGAAAGAAGACCGTACCTCGCAGAGAAATTTTTAAAACTCTATTAGAAAATCGATTTTAGATAAAAAATGTAAATCTTTTTATGTTTACTTGTCGCCAGATTTAAATATTTCCTACATTAAATGAGCAATAATTGTGCATAACCTTATATTCTACATACCTCCAGAAAGTGGTTCCATTTTGCCGAATTCCAATTGAATAAGTTTATCCAGTTTCACAGCACTTCAAAACAGGCAAGAATTTCTCGATTCGTCTACTTGTTTCGTGCGTACCGAACAAAGGCTGACTTTCGACTGATGTCAAGGCGACCCTAAAGCAGGTATCTACCTGTCTGGGCTGGAATTTTGTTCTAGGACTGTCCCTAAACAAGACCTGAACGTATAGAGACGAAAATATACAACTCGAAAATTTGATTTTTGGCCACGGAATCGGGATTCTGTCCCACTGTGCGGCGTGGAGAAGTACATGACGAGCAATGGAGTTATCTTACTTTTATAAAAACAAATATATCAAACTTAATTACGTTTTAAGGTGAAATTCTCAGTCCTGTATTGTTCCTGGCTTATATCCCTTCCCATCCCCAAACATCCGTCCACATGTTTGCTGACGACACCCTCACTATTAACCAAAACCCAATTCTTGCCTCCAATTCCCTTCAAGAACACCTGTGTCTACTTCAACCATGGCTAAGTAAATGGAGAATCAAAGTAAATGCAGAAAAATCTAGCCATGCAACATTTACACTTCGTAAGTCAAGCTGCCCATCAATAACCCTCCAAAACATTCAACTTTCACAGAAATCGCAAGTAAAATACTTAGGACTGATATTAGACAAAGGTTTAACTTGGAAGCCACACATAACTCAGAAAAGACAGGAACTAAACAGACGTTTTAGACTTTTATCACGCTTACTGGACAAACGCTCGAAACTTTCATTGACTAACAAACGACTTATATACAATACCGTACTCCGACTAATATGGACTAGAACTCTAGGGTTCCACTAAGCCTTCCAATTCCTACAGAATACAAACAATGCAATCCAAAATCCTTCGAAAAATATCCACTGCTCCTTACTATGTCTCGAACCTAACCCTTCATAATGACTTCAATATCCCCTTTATCCAATCCCTGGCCAAATCAATCTATCAGAAGTTTCATTCCAATCTGCCTGGTCATCCAAATCCTTTGATAAACTCTCTATCCTCCTTCCATAATCCACAAAATCCTCGTAGAAGACTGAAGCTGCGGTGGCCTAAAGACAATTTGTTATAACATGCCATCTGCAATGCTCAAAATTTATTGTTCCAGTGGGTTATGTAATTGTACATATTCTTACATCATGCCTCACAAAGTTATTGTTCCATAACCAGCAAAATTACTGGAAATATGTATAGCATATTGTTTTAATATATATATATAAAAATCACGTGTCTGTCAGTTTGTCAGTTTGTCAGTTTGTCCGTTTGTCTGTTTGTCCGTTTATCTGTTTGTCTGTTTGTTCCTTATGCAATTCTACACCGTTTGGCCGATTTTGACCAAACTTGGCACACAGGTAGGTCTTGATATGGGAAATCTCCTAGGCTAGGTCAAAATAGTCATATATCAAAATTTGATCAAAAGGTCAAAAGTTTTGTTGAAGAAAAATTGGCTACACTGAACCATTCAGATTCTGACGGCCATCTTGAATCAACAGCCATTTTGAATAATGTCTCAAATTTATTTGTTGATGTTTCTGATAATTAGAATAACTCGAACTCATTGATGACGTTACGTCATTATATAATCATGTAATGCAGTTTATTTCAATTTTATATCAACAGTCAATGTCTAACTAAGGAGAGCTGGCCTTTCTTTGACAAGAGCTATCTACTCGTAGGCTCTGGTGCTGGCCTCTGTTGGCTTTTTTCTGAACTGCTGTAGTGCTGGCCTCTGTTGGCTGTTTCACGAACTACATCTAGACAGATATAAACAAATTCACACCGTTTGACCGATTTTGACGTAACTGGGTATACAGGTAGATCTTGATACGGGGAGAGTCATAGGCAGAAAGTAGGTGTAGCATTGCACGCCGAGTAACAGCTTGTTATCAATAAAAGTTAAAAAAAAAAATTACTTTTAAATATATCGGTGTACTACAACCGTGCAGCATCCCACCTCATGTACATTCACGCCAATGTTACCTTACAATAATATACTAAAAATGTATTTTATACATTGTTGTAGAATCAAAAATAAATAAATAAATTTGAAAAAATACGTCTACTGCAAGCGGAACTCGAACCAACATTTTGCGCATAAGAACCCCAGGCGTTATCCCCCCTTAGGATCCCGAGGAGACCTTATTTTCTTTAATTTTCCTTTTCTTGATATTTCTTTCTCTATAAATAATATATATTCTACCGAAATTATAAAAGTTTTTTCCAAATCCAGAGACCACCCAGTGCTGTTTGGTTGTGTTGTGGTAGATATCCCTAACACGCTGTTTAATTCTATCTGTTACCAACTGCGAGGAAACTCTGGACCGTAAATTGGCATTTTATTATTTTACTAAAAATATTTTGTATTTTATTTCCATATCTCTATCCAATATCACAAACCGATTTACAAATATATTTAAATTCTCTACCTGTTGCAGGATTAAAATTAAATCCATAAAATTCTTTTCTGTTTTTAATATTTTTTATTTTATTATTTTCAATTTTACATTCTTTATTTCCTTAATTTATTGTTTCATTTTTATTCTAGTACTTTCTGAACATATGTAGCAATTGAGATTGCCTCATGAGCGAGTTTTGAAAAAATGTCTTCGTTTAGAGCCTTCTGCTCAAATTCAGGAACATAAATATACTTTAGGACCACCCGCCAAACCTATGTAATGTACTGTATAACATATATTCTTATTTTTCGTACATGGCCACCGCGCATGCTCGAACGGCAGTGAACACTTTTATGTGGCACATAGTCCTCTTTTTCTTACATGGACACTGCGCATGCGCGAATGCCAGCGCACACTTTTTTGTAACGGTTTTTTCCAGTTTAGTCATCGCTAAAGCTCAACTGACAATGTGCCACACTTATCTATGTAGGGGCGTTAGGATTAAGACTGGAAGGGTGACACGAGTGCCCTCTGGTATACAAGCTCTGTAGCTAGGTACATACAGTTTTGATGGTTGATAAAGAGATATTTACCATGTCTTTCAAAGTCATAACTATGAAGGTGTGAATAAAACTGATTTTTGAGTTGTGTCACTTTAGAAATACTAGTCCGATATGAATACTAATGCTTCTCTTACCTCCAATATTCAACCTTAGATGGTATTTCTTAAATTAATCACTCATTTCACTTCACTACGAGGTCATTGTTGACGAGCTGTGACTAAATCGTATCGGATCGGGTCGGGAACAATGTAGGCACTCACATCGGCCGCTGTCGGTCAAACGAAATCGGATCAGATCGGAAGAAATAAGTGTCCAATGAAGGTGCAGCCTAAGTCGGTATTCCACTTATAGTAAATTCGGTTAGTTTACGCAGCTCCTGCGTAAAAGTTTTTTTTCCTAGATTAGAGTGATTTTATGATATTACAGGAAGAGTAAAAAAAAAACTTTAGCTAGAAGTGCAATCAGTTTAAAAGCTCCCCGAAACGCCCAGCCCTTCTCGACCTCTAGAGCTGCCATCAATCAAACAGGGGCTGTAATACCCCTCATTTCCCTTGGGTGGAGGGGGGGGGGATGGAAATTCTTTATTTAATAAATTTATCGAGTAGCCAGTGTCGTTTCGTTCCTAATTCACTTTTCTCGGTAGTTTCGTGTCCCGCCGCTATAGAAATAAATTTACCTTCTGAGTACGGACTTAACTTTATTACTCCAATGATGTAGGCTATTTTGGCCATTTTCCTCTCTGTACATAGAGATGAAACACGTTTATGAGCTCGAGGGGGGGGGGGTTCCGGTACAGAATATGTGATCTATAAAGGCTGGTTCGCATGCTCATGCAATTTGCGCAAATTGGCTTGCGCAAGTAAATTGTTGCCTGTGAACACAGGGATATGGCTTGCACAAACCAAAAAGTATGGCTTGTGCAAACCAAAAAGTATGGTTTGTGCAAACCAAAAAGTCTGGCTTGTACAAATTTCAGCCTCTACAACGACCTCGACCATGCGCGGTGAGGTTTCTGATCCTGTATCAATTATCAATTCATTGTTTCTTTTAGATTTCGTACGTATTTGATTAATGTTTATTCAGAATGAAAAAAAAAAAAAAAAAAAAAAAATTAACTCTGTATTTGATGATAAATTCAAATCGTTTGCTTGGCTCAAATCGCTAATTGCTTACGGAAAATCAGCAACAATTTTATTCAAATCCATTTTAGTAAAACTATTTAAACAATGGGGTCTCCCCGTGGTCTAGTGACTAACGCCTTAGATTTATATGCGGGAGATGATGGGTTCGATCTTAGGGCTCGCTGAGAAATTTCCTTGCTGCACTAGGGATGTCGGCGCTAATGGCTCAGATGTCGATGCGCCGTAAACAAAAATCCTTTTAGAGGCTTGTGCTCAAATTCAGGAACATAAATATGCATTAGGTCCATCCGAAAAAAAAACTATGTAATTTACTGTATAACATATAGTCTTATTTTTTCGTAATGTCCACCGCGCATGCACGAACGCCAGCGGACACTTTTTTGTAACGTTTTTTATCAGTTTAGTCTTCGCGGACCCGCAAATAATTGCGAAAATCATCAGGTTCACTGTTTCATTCAACTATTAAGTTAGTACGAGAAAAGACACCTCATCTTATCAAAAATGGTTTAGACCATTTTAAAGGCCATAGGGCTCCATAGGGAGGAAACCCGCTTATGAGGTTGACCTCATAACGCAATATGGAAGTGTCGACTAGAAACTTTCACGTATCAGAAACATTTCACATTTTTTTTTTTGTTGACAAAAGGGAGCCAATCGTTCAATTTATCCCTGAGTAAACCTCCACTTCATTTGCATAGATTTAATGCTTACTAAAAGTAAGTATTGAATCTGTAGTCCTTTAGGGGACTGAGGAAAAAAATTGCAAGAAACGTCTGATTCATCGAAAAATAACAGAAGCACGTTATTGGACGTCCAGAAAGTAACTCTAGCGGAATCTAATTTATAGAGATACTAGCTGACTACCCGTGCTTCACCACGGCCGATAAGTAGTTTTTATATTGCGTTAAATAGGATATGATCAAAATTAACGCTACTAAATAATTTAGTACAGCTTATTATTGCACGGACTTTAAAGTTACCCAAGAAACACCATGTGGAGGTAACCGTGCTTGTTCCCGTTGGGGAGTAAAAGAACAAAATACAACAACCACTTAAAAAGTTAGGTAAAAACAGACAAATACACGTTGAAAAGAATAAAACTAACAACTTTGAAGCTTTAAGCGCTTATCTCTTCGATTGACATCGTCCCACCGAATATTACAACTGAATCTTTTTTGTAGAGAATTTAGTAACCTTTCGAATAGCCGCCTTCTACTTACTGTGATTTCCCAACCGTTTTCGAGATATTTTAGAAAATATACTGAGATCCGAAAACTTTGTATCACTATTTATACATTTTTTTTCTATATACTTCTTACCTCCAAACGATACCAAAGTTTAAATAACTTGCTTAGATGAATGTCAAATACCTGGTACAAGTTTCAAGTGAACCAATCATCGTTTCTGAATACCCAAACAGAAAATTAGTTTGGAAAAGTATTTCTAGCAATTTGTCTCGTTACAGAAATCCTTAATAATGGTTTTATTCATCATATGAACTCGAAAATGTAAGGTTTCCGATTTTTCCTGCAAATTTTGCTTCAAAAAGCTTATTTCAGTAAACGGATTCAGTTGGTCAATGAACTTGACCTTTCAAATGAGAAGAAAGATTTTTGTACCAAATGTAATCAAAATCGTGCCATTTTTATGTCGATGAGGAACTTTTTAAGGTAAAAATGCAGTTTCCCGCCCTCCAAACCGATTTCTTTCAAACTTTGCACAATAACGTATTTTGATGCACTAAACAGGAATACGATAAAAGAAAACGTCGGATTTAACTAGGAAAGAAGTTATAAAGCACTTAAGTTCACTGTTGTGCAGGTTATGAGAGCTAATGTAAACAACTAAATTTGTCAACGTACGTATGCGCGGGTATGGAAAAGTTCGTAATAAGGAAGTTTAATTGAAATTTACCATAAATTATCGAAATTCATCAGCAGTTATTTATTTACAATCATTTTTTTAAATAATGAAACACTCTTCACATTTCTTGTTTCGTTCATGAAAAGTATTATATATCAGAAATCCCTTAATAATTAGCTAATGCCTTTATAATAGCAGAAGAATGTCTAGGACGAATGATTAGGAATGCAGAAGAATGTCTAGGAATGCAGAATAATGTCTAGGGCGATTTTAAGGGCAAACATGCTATGCGTTTTCGCTCGCTCTA
Organism: Gonocerus acuteangulatus; assembly: GCA_946811695.1. Lineage (NCBI taxonomy): Eukaryota > Metazoa > Arthropoda > Insecta > Hemiptera > Coreidae > Gonocerus > Gonocerus acuteangulatus. The sequence goes on from OX328130.1 coordinate 10,313,219, forward strand.
GAAGATAACAAAACCCCAGTCAATCCAACTCGCTAAAATTAATAGAATTCTATTAATTTTAGCGAGTTGGATTGACTGGGGTTTTGTTATATTCTTGAGCGAGCGGAGCGTAGCGGAGCGAGCGGAAACGCATAGCACGTATGCCCTTAAGCGACAGGTGACGGCGGGTGAGGATGCCCTTAAAATTAACAATATCTTTGAATAAATAGTTTCTGAACATTTCAAATGAGTTCTCTGTTTCCCAATGTTACGTATCTGCGCATGCGCATGTTTACAAATACGCTGAAGACGCCTAGTTTTATAACCTTCCTAACTTTAGTGCTTAATATTATAGTCTATTAATTTTAGCGAGTTGGATTGACTGGGGTTTTGTTATCTTTTTGAGCGAGCGTAGCGAGCGGAAACGCATAGCATGTGTGCCTTAAAGTCGTCATTTATGCCTTAAAGTCATGTATGCCTTAAAGTCGTCACAAATTTAATTGTTTACATTAGCTCTCATAACCTGCACAACAGTTAACTTAAGTGCTTAATAACTTCTTTCCTAGTTAAATCCGACGTTTTTTTTTTATCGTATTCGTGTTTAGTGCATCAAAATACGTTATTGTGCAAAGTTTGAAAGAAATCGGTTTGGAGGGCTGGAAACTGCATTTTTACCCTTTTTAATAATTCAATCCCCCTAAAAGTACTTAAACACTTGAATATCAAAAAAACCTTTCTTAGCTAGTGTTTACATTCCAAACGGATTGTACGTGCAAAATTTCAAATTTTTGAGTCAAGTGGTTCGGGAGATTATTATCTCGGATGGACCATCACCAGGGCGTAAACTCTATGAGGGATAAAATCACAGTTTATATCTATTAATCCAAGATTCTACCATCACAGTTGAAATTAACCTCAATTAAAAATAATACTATGAAATAGATAATGTACGGTAACAGCTGTTCTGTTATCGTCCTAGCAACACATGCTGCCTTGGCTTGTCTGCTCTGACCAACTAAAACTTTAATCCCCTCTAAAAATACTTAAAAATTCGAATATCAAAAAATCCTTTCCTAGCGAGCGCCTACGTTATATAGGGAGTGTCCATGCAAAATTTTCTGTCGAGCGGTTTGGGCTGGGTGATGATAGTTCAGTGAGTCAGTGAGTGAGTGGTATTTCACAAATATATAGTAGATTTTACCTCAATGGCCAAGTCATGATATTTTCGCAGCTTTTCGGCATAAGCTTTCCGGATATTCCCATGATTCGGCACTGAAATATAAATTATATCAGCAGTCTTCTTATTGCTTGTCGATGTTGAGAATATCTGGTTTATTATGGTGAACAGTTTGGTCTGTAATCATGGCTTCGTCCCAGTAGATTTTAATTCTATCACTTTCTAGGAGTCTTTGTGGGACGTAGCGATAATACGGTACCGTACTTTCCATAATGCCGAACCTTTCTGCTATTGCTTGATGGTATATCTTTGCTGTCTCTGAAGGTAATCAGATCCCGCAAGAATTTCGAAGCCTGCCGTCACGTGTTGAATCGACTCATACGCCTTGTTATATAATCTGCACTTGTCCGAAATACTGATATCTCTTAAAACGTGTCGTCGGTATGATCGTGTTGCAATTAATTGGTCATGGATGGCTAATACGAAACCCTCAGTTTCCGAAAATAGCCGACCAGAAGTCAACCATGCTACCGACAACGTCGTCTGCACCGGCTGATTAAAAATATCATTAAAATTATAAGTATTATTAAGATTATAACTAAAATCTAATTGAATTATAATTAAAATCTGTACAGAATACTTATCTTGAACAGATTTTGAGCAATATTTTCTTATTCAATAAAAAACACGACTCCGTCAAGAAAACAGAAAATTGGACACAATTGCTTTTACCTTTGGAATAGGATCCAAATGAATATTTTAGTTGGAAATCACCTCTAGAGTTTAGCTACTTTGAATAACCCTGTATCAGGACCGCCACATCTCAGAGCCAGGCCCAGGACCAGATCACGGGCCTTCACTTCTCAGAGCCAGACTGAAAATTATAGTACTTTGCTATAGGACTTTGGACATTTTAAAATTATTTTCGTTTAGAGTTTTGAGCGAAATGAGAATAAAAGCCGACCATCAGTGCAGCAAAGGTCACTTTCGGTACTTGTAGTGTTATTACCACTCCTAATTAAATATACTATTCTGAGACTTCACTTCTACTTCTTAGTACTTCTGTACTATTCTGCTTCTGTTTTGTCGTTTATGTACATTAAAAAAATATAGATCCATTCAAATAAATATGGGCTACGCCCGTCTATATTTCTAAACCCCATTCTTTTTACAAGCTCATAACCTATACATTTTTTCCACTTAGCGAGGCCCGGCCCAGGCCCCCACGGCGCCCGGGCCCAGGACAACAGTACCCAGCAGTCCCCCCCCCATTTAGCGGCCCTGCCCTGTATAATAGTGGCCGTATAGGTCATTTTGTAAAAACCAGGCGCATAGAATGGTTAGGCCACGTGGATAGAATAGACAGGAAGATAAGGCATTGCTCTCTATGTTTTATGGGACAAGAAGAAGAGGAGAGGAAAAGATGGCTGGAGGATGTTGAGAGCGATTTAAAAAGACAGGGTGTGAGAAACTGGAAGAATATTGCGAAGAATAGCAAAGATTGCCAACGGCCGTAGCCACGTTGAATGCACCGGTTCCCGTAGATCACCGAAGTTAAGCAACGTCGGGCGTGGTCAGTACCTGAATGGGTGACCGACCACGTGCTGTTGGCATTATAATAGGGTGGCAACCTGTAGATAGCCCGGAGCTAATAGCTAAACAGTTGATGCGCCGTTAAAATAAAAAAAAAAATAAAAAAAAATAGCAAAGATTGGGATGCTGTTCAGGAAATCGAGGCCAGTCCCGGCCTCGATAAAAAAAAAGAATAAAAAAAATTGTATGTGTGAATGTTTCACATTCCATAGTGGAGGTTATCATGTCTTAATACAAAAATATACAAAAAATTATCATGTCTTTATATAAATACAAAAAAAAATAAAATAAAAAATATATATAACCTTAACATAAGTAAAAGTATTAAAAAATCATTATCAGTTAATAATAAATAACAATCTTCTTATTTAAAACTAACGAAGACTTTTGAACTAAATTTTTATAATTATTATTTTCACCCTTCATTTAATAATACATTATTTACATAGACGCCTATAAAATAATTTTTCTTTCTCCTCAATTTATTTATACAGTTTTATTATTATTAATTGGTGTATAGCTCTTAATTTCTGTAATATCCTGATATTTATTTATTTAGTTGTATTCATTCAAAAAATTCCTAAGTTAGCTATTTTCATCAATAACTCATTCATTTATAATATAATCTCTTATTTTTAATGAGAAGTAAGTAATTAAGTATGTAGGTAAGTAATGAAATACATAAAACAATCTTGCCAATAAACATCTTCTGAATTTTTTGGTTAATAAAAAATTGAAACACCATGTTCCTTTCTCCCCGACACTCACAAAGAACCGAATACCCATACAACAACAAAAAAATCCATAATTTAAGAGAGAAGAAGATTAATTTGTTCGGTTTGCCGATAATTTTTAATTACTCCTCCCGTAGAAGGAGAGCTAAGGGCCGATATTTCCCGCGAGATCTAGCAATATTTCAAAGAGAAATCTGATAGCCGATAGTGTTTAATAAAACCTCCGAATATACAATCAATGCTGGGAAAAACCAATTCTCTTAACAAGCTCTCATAACCCCGGCAGCTCGAAAACCTTTTTTTCTCAAGCTCTTTTCTACATTGAAGAATACTTAATTATTCTTGTATATTAAGAATATTTACAGATTGAACATAATTATACAGATATTGTAAAAAGTATTGGAACACCCATGAATATTTTACGGTGATAAGCTAAATTTTGAACTCGAAAATGTAAGGTTTCCGATTTTTTCCTGCAAATTTTGCTTCAAAAAGCTTATTTCAGTAAACGGATTCAGCTGGTTAATGAACTTGACCTTTCAAATGAGAAGAAAGTCTTTGTACCAAATGTCATCAAAATCGTGCAATTTTTATGTCGATGAGGAACTTTTTAATAATTCAATCCCCCCTAAAAGTACTTAAACATTTGAATATCAAAAAAACCTTTCTTAGCTAGTGTTTACGTTCCAAACGGATTGTACGTGCAAAATTTCAAATTTTTGAGTCAAGTGGTTCGGGAGATTATTATCTCGGATGGACCATCACCAGGGCGTAAACTCTATGAGGGACAAAATCACAGTTTATATCTATTAATTCAAGATTCTACCATCACAGTTGAAATTAACCTCAATTAAAAATAATACTATGAAATAGATAATGTACGGTAACAGCTGTTCTGTTATCGTCCTAGCAACACATGCTGCCTTGGCTTGCCTGCTCTGACCAACTAAAACTTTAATCCCCTCTAAAAATACTTAAAAATTCGAATATCAAAAAATCCTTTCCTAGCGAGCGCCTACGTTATATAGGGAGTGTCCATGCAAAATTTTCTGTCGAGCGGTTTGGGCTGGGTGATGATAGTTCAGTGAGTCAGTGAGTGAGTGGTATTTCACAAATATATAGTAGATTTTACCTCAATGGCCAAGTCTTGATATTTTAAATAAGCTAAATTTTAAATATTCGTCTGCGTAATCCATTTTCCTGAGATTATTTCTTACTGTACTGGTACTTATGTCCCGTCAGATGATCCTCGAGATTTCAGTCGCAAGTTTGCCGCCATCAGCCGTGGTTTTGCCTGTCCTTTTCTTAAAATTAATCTTTCATCGCATACATCAAGACTCTTCGGTCTCCTGTTATGATGTTTTGCTGCCTAAGAGTTGGTTGTACTATGCAAATTTTAAGTATTTGATAAGGAGAAATAGCTAAGGTTTACAATTTTTCCAATTTCTCGCAAACATTTGCGCTCATTATGAATCGTAAGGAAAAGTTTTTGTATTTTAACAGAGATTTATTTTCCTCTGTGGCCAATGAAAAATAAAAATTGAACTAAAACCTTGTGTTTCAAACACATAAGACACCGGGTCATCCTGTCGGGCAAAGTTAACCGATAAGCGGCCCCTACACGGTGAGTAATAATGACATTATCAGTAATGTCATTACTATTCAACTCTCGTCATTCCATAACATCATTACAATGTACACCTTACACCGTCATTCCAAGGATCATTTTTAATGTCATTACTTTTCTTCAGTATGCATTGTGATCTCCGTGACAGAAGCGTTTTGTTATTAATGGATCCTCGCAAAGTCGCCTGTGTAGTTATAATTGCGACACTAGCCACAAAAAAACATGTGAAACGTTCGTAAAGGCCTTAATATGACACATATCCTTCCATCGGGGCGTTTCCAAGTGTTCAGGGACCGACGTTATGTGCAAAAAAGTTTACATTTTATTTTTATTTGCATAACCATTTTTCGTAAGTACCTTTTGAGATAATACAATAGTCATTTATATGGTTAGAAAAAGGAGTCTTTCTTCTTTTGAAAGATTTCAATGACGTAAAAATCGGAATATCTCAAGGGGAGATATTGAATTTCAAAACGTCACATTACTTTTTCGCTTACAAATTTTTATTCTCTTCTAGACTGGGAAAAATCATTATTTTTTGTTTTCAATATTATTCACCATTGTTAGGGTTTCTTGGGGTGCTGATTTTAAATCTGCTATTATTTTTGGTGTAAAAAAATTTATAATACTAGTTTACTTGAAAACGTAAGCATATTTTTGAATATATTTGACGAAATATAAATTATAGTTTAACGAATATATTTTCTTCTAATCTACTCTATAAGACAAATGAATTGGTAAAAGAATCACGTCAACATTATTTTCTAAAGTCGATATAAAAAATAAAGCACTTTCAACCTATTTTATATCGTCGATACAAATGCAAAGTAACGAATGTGAAAAGTTGTTGGTACCTTATAGATGGCTTTATATATATTTTATTCTATGATATATTTTAATTAGACTTTATGCGGATTCGTTACTTTGATATATATATATATATATATATATATATATATATATATATATATTACTTTTATAACTATTTTATAACTATAATGTTACCAAGGTAGAGTCATACATTTCAATTCATCTTATTTTTTTGCCCTTTCTACTCAATCTAGTTTAACCTTTACATCTGTTTCACCTAGTTACAGCTCGAGATAGACTGAGTAATGACGTATTAGTGATGTAGCGCTCCCTACACCATCATTACTAATGACAGTATCCCCTCCACTTTCAGTAATGATGAAGCCGAGATCAGAAAATCCGGATTCACATCATTACTGTTCGTCATTCCAACTTTGTCCACCTTACACTATCATTATTACTGTCATTTTGATAAGGTAACGTCATTATTACTCACCGTGTAGGGGCCGCTATAATATGGAATTAATCCCGCCCTAAGTCCAGCTGCAATAGTAAAGAAATCAGGTGTTCCAATACTTTTTACCGCCCAGATGATCGGTGCTCTCACTCACTCTTAAGCAGTGTATTGCAGTCTATCTCTGCATTTATTTTAATGTTTTCTGATAATTAAACCCCAAAAAACTGTCTGCGCTTTATGTTTATTGAAGACGCTGTTTAAATCGCAGCGTGAATGAAGCACTTCATTTAATATTGAAAATAAAAACTAGGTACTTTTTTTTTTTTTTTTTACATTTACATTTTAACCCTCTGTGTCTGCCTTATTTATTATTCATTGTAAAGTTGCCTTAACTTGCTATTTTTTACATTAATGATAGTTGGGTTCTGAATAAAACACTATTTTTGGGCAATATTGTTTTGCGCCTTTCCCCCATACATTCGGGTCTTTTTGCGAAGACCACATCCAGTTACTTTTGAAGTAGTAGTAGTGATTTATAACAGTTACTCGTATTCGCTGATAAGCTTACAGGTTCTTTGATGGTTATCTATTACTACTTGACTCATTATCTACGGTTATAATCCATATTAGATAACTGAAAACAATATTTATTAATATAAAGGTTAACATGATCAAAATCAATTCTCTCAACTACGAAAAAAGTTATTAAGCATTAAAGTTGACTGTTTTGCAGGTTATGAAGGATAACATAAACAATAATATTTGTAAACACATATTTTAATCTTTTTTTTTTTTCTCTCTCTCTCTCTCTTTGGATATTTTACATTTATTTTGCATTATGGGCATACGTGCTATGCGTTTCCGCTCGCTGCGCTCTCTCAAGAAGATATCAAAACTCTAGTCAATCCAACTCGCTAAAATTAATAGAATTGTATTAATCTTGGCGACTCTAGTCAATCTAACTAGCTAAAATTAATAGAATTCTAATAATTTTTGCGAGTAAAACCAATCGCTACCAATCCAACCAATTTTTCTCACTAACATAAACAGAGCTTTGTCACAAACAAACGCTAATTCACTGTTGAAGGTTACTTTACTTCCAGCAAGAACCAATACAATTGCTCATCTGGGGTCTCCCGTGGTCTAGTGGTTAGCGCCTTAGATTCATAAGCGGGATATGGTGGGTTCGATCCCCACCGGCGCACAGTGATCAAAAATAGCCAAAAAGCGGTCAAAACTTGATTTTTTGAAGTATTTTCACCTAACCCATTTGCCTTAAATATATGTTATATACCTCTTGATAGTGCCATTTCTTGAGTTTTAGGCCCCCACCGTTGATTGCAGGACGGTGGTTAATCATTGAAGTACTAGAAACGAAGAAAATTTCCCAAATCCTCATGTACCAAAATCGTTCCTTCAACTTTACTTTTTCAGATCGATAAGGTTGACGCAGGTTTTTCTTGTTTTAATGGGATGTTCGAAGGGCAAAAATCTTTGTATTTTTCGAATCGCCTTCATGGACGGGGATACTGAAAAAGTAAAAAAAAATTACACGTATCAAATTTCGTTTTGTCATATAGCTATTTCGTCTCTCTGCGTCTCTCTAATTTCGGGCTTAAATATTCCGTGGGCATGTATAGAAAGACCCCAGGCTGAAATTAGCTGCGTAAACCTGACTTCTTCGGTGCTAGAGGTGAACGAACTCGGTAAGACAGACGCGCGTTATCTCTATGTAAAGATTGGAATCAAATCTAAGATGGATTTTTTTTCAGTACCTACTCAAGTCTGCAAAAAATGTCTGAAAAAGTGATCCGAGTGAAAAATCTGCACTAATGGCGGATTAAAAAAAAAAAAAAAAATTGCTCATCGGAATCCTCCAATAGGAAGGCAAAGTAGTTATGCGCATGCGATGAATCACTGATAAAATCACTATTGCTACTTCAAAAGTAACTGGATGTGGTCTTCGCAAAAAGACCCGAAGGTATGGGGGAAAGGTGCAAAACAATATTGCCCAAAAATAGTGTTTTATTCAGAACCCAACTATCATTTTTGGGGTTTAATTATGAGAAAACATGAAAATAAATGTGGCCTATGATAGACTAGAATACACTGAGTAAGAGTGAGTGAGAGCACCGATCATCTGGGCAGTAAAAAGTATTGGAACACCTGATTTCTTTACTATTGCACCTGGACTTTGGGCGGGATTAATTCCATATTATCGGTGAACTTTGTCCAAAAGGATGACCCGGTGTCATATGTGTTTGAATCAGATGATTTTAGTTCAATTAGCACTTTCCTCCGAAGGAAAGTAGCTATTGAGGTTGGACTCATGACGGAATTTTTGAAAAATTTCTTCAAATCTTTATCGATCCTACCTAGTAGACACCGAAAATGACCCCCGTTAAAATTTATATATATCTATATATATATATATATATATATATATATGCATATATATATATATGTGTCTGTTAACACGATAGCGGCCAGAGTTTTTGTTTTTTCGTCACGAAACTTGGTATATAGCATTCAATTAGCAAACGATTGAACGAGTTCGTTAACCACCAAAGTCGGTCCACCGGAAGGGGGGGTTTACCCCGAACCCAAAACACTTATTTGACTATGTCAGCCGTAATATTTGTTATATTTCAACGAAACTTGGTATTCGTAGTGTTAATATAGAGAGAAAAGTGAGATATAAAAATGAACTAAATCGGTTCATTAGAAGGGGGGGTTTACTCCGGACCCACAATACCAATTCGCCACTACCAGCCGTGATTTTTGGTATATTTCGACGAAACTCGGTATTCGTAGTGCTAATCCACAGGTAAATATATGTTGTAAAAATAAACGAAATCGGTTCATTAGGAGGGGGGGGGGGTTTACTCCGGACCCACAATACCAATTCGCCACTACCAGCCGTGATTTTTAGTATATTTCGACGAAACTCGGTATTCGTAGTGGTAATCTACAGGTAAATATGTGTTGTAAAAATAAACTAAATCGGTTCATTAGAAGGGGGGGGGGGTTTACTCCGGACCCAAATTCCTAATATACTCATACCGGTCGTAATTTCTGCTGTATTGTAACGAAACGCGGTATACGTCGTGGGTAACTCATGAGAAAGAAGTGTTGTAAAAATGAGCTGAATCGGTCAATCGGAAAGCGGGGGTTTAATTTGTAATATATTTGAATAGAAAAGCCGGCAGACGTAAGTTCACAAAGCCTCCGCAAGGAGCGCTAGAGGGACTGTATCCGGTTCCTGCGTTAGATCAAAATACAATAATATGAGGATTTTGTATTTATTACGTAGTGTAGTAGGTACCATGTGTAAACATAACTCTGGAAGCAAATTAATAATTTATCAGTTACTCATTACAAAATTAAAAGAGAACTATTCATGTTTTTATTTTATTTATGTAGGATATTTTAAGCAAATTGTTCTGGAAAGCATTCTACACTACCCAAATTCTGAGGAAAGTGCTTAGTTATGCAGCTCCTGCGTGACGGACTTTTTTTATTTTGCATTGGCCAGAGAGGAAAATAAATCTCTGTTAAAATACAAAAACGTTTTCTTACGATTCATAATGAGCGCAAATGCTTGCGAGAAATTGGAAATTTTTTAAACCTTAGCTATGTCTCCTTATCAAATACTTAAAATCGGCATAGTACAACCAACTCTTAGAAAGTTATGCGCATGCTCATAAAAAGACCCGTACATTCTAGCAAAATTTCAAGGTGCATGAAACACTTCATGACACGTGCGGTTACTGGCTTTCGGACTACATATTCTACTAACGACCACCGTAGTTCCATCATGCTAAGAGAACACTAACAGCAGACAGCAATTGGTTCTAACTTATGAAAGAGTCGGTTTAAAATTCCCGCTAGAATGTGCGAATGCTTCTTGGGATTGAGGAGAGGAGGAGCTTTCATTCAGTCTAGTAGGTACTAAACGGATATCGCATTATCCTCTTCCATACAGCCGGGGTAAATCGCTAATCAATATCCTTATCTTGGGGGGGGGGGGTTAAGTACCGGATCGCTAAGGAATTCAATTCCATCAAATTAATTATAGCTTAAGACAGATCACCTCTCAGCAAAACCAAGCTTTCATTTCCATTTTATTCTTAAGGAAAATCCTACACATAACACCTGACAACTAACAATGTATCATGGGATTATATATATATATATATATATATATATATATATATATATATATATATATATATATATATATATATACAGGGTGTATCAGAAGAGAATGTAGTGAACACCACAAGCCACACATTTCTATCTCACTCCATCCAAGAAATATGACCATCTAGATGTTATTTAGAAAAAGTCCGACTCGCAGGAACTGCATCATCTTAGCGCGGTACCGTAAAAATAAAAATAAAAAATAAGGAAAATATACGAAGTCCTCAAAACTTTTCATGTCTATTAATAAAATATTTTATTCTAATCCTTCATTAACTCCAAACGTAACCAAAATTAAATCATGTTTGTTTATGCGAATTTCAAACATGCAGACATTTTTTTAACTGAATCCGATGATTCTAAGTACTCAAACAAAAAACGCTTTTCAACAACTATTTTTCCACTTTTCTCGAAAACAGTTAAAGATATTGCTTTAAAAATGGCTTGATTCGTTTTCCTAGGCCAAGAAGCCCATAAAACGAGTACTTGAAAGCAAATGAAGTAAGCGCAACGATTTATTTCGCGCGAATTTCGCTTCAAAAACCATGTTCATGCGGGCGGATTCTGCTAGGTAACGAACTTGACCTTTCAAATTAGACGAAAAATTTATGTACGAAATTTCATCAAAATCGGACCATTTTGAGGCGTCCAGAGCGCGAAGAGACAAGTACATATTGAACCACCGTTATTTTCGGACTCTAGGGGTTCTGAAACGCAAAATATTCTAGTCGGTAGTTCCGGATTGCGTCAGGAGGTCAACCTTATACGCGGGGTTCCTCCCTAGGGAGGGAGGGAGGAACCGCGCTAAAAAAACAAACTGTTTTTTATAGTACAGGGAAGAGGTTAGCTCAGTGGTAGAGCACTCGACTAATGAACTGGAGGACCAGGTTCAAAACCCGAGCGCGCACTAAAGATTTTTTCTTCTTGTGCTGCCGTTCGAGGGTTGGATTTGGGGTCCCAGATCGTCCCTAGGCTCACCCAGCCTTTAATTAATTTAATTAATAATGGGTACCTTGGGTGCTAATGACTCTAGCAGCCAAGGGGAAAATCAGGCGGCCGGAGCATAGTACTGACCACACTATCTCCCTAGTGTGCCGTATGGTCAAGAATCAGATACCTCTACAGTATCTGCCCCTCTGGGCCCTTGTGGCCTGTTACGGGACTGATTTTTTTTTTTTTTTAGTACAATTCCAATTTTCTGTGTTTGTACACATTTTTTTTCCAACGATTCATTATATTTTTAAAATCAGCATTAAATTTTCAAGCATTAAAATTAAATTCTATGTTCACAATTATCTCATTCAAACCGTAATTCTCTTTGGTATTTGAAGAAAGATAAAAACGTATCAATAAATGATTCTAATCCTTTACAAATGGCGTCAAGGATAAGAACAGAAACGCGCTAAGATGACGTAGTTCCTTCCAGTCTGATTTTTTTTTATTAAATTAGGAATGTGGGCATTAAAAAAAACCAAAAAAAACCTAGATTTTATTATAAACTAGCTGTGCCCGCGTCTCCGTCGAGGATAGTGGCTTAGGGCAGAATTTATATGTATATCATTTGGTTTATTTTGGATTAAAAACACTGTCGTATGGGTATTTAGAAGAAATTATCTTTACAGTAATGCTTCTCTGTACACGATATTAGAGGTATAGCCATCGGGGATCAAGCATCCAGGCTGCTAGGATTGTTAAACGCGACAGAGCCACTAAGCTGACCCCTTAGGGATTCTTGAACCCTAGTGTGTATAGAGAGTCTGTCAGACAGCACACATATAAGCAGGCAAAAATTCTAGAAATCATTGTTTTGGGTAATATTGTATTGATAATGGCCCCAATAGTATTTTTTCCTGTATATCTTCCATCTAGAGACAGCGATCCGTTAGAAATTTATTATATGTAAAGATAATGGCTTTTTAATTCATGGAATAGGGGGGCGAGGTTAGCTCAGTGGTAGAGCACTGAACTAATAAGCTGGAGGCCTGAGTTCAAATCCCGAGCAAGCACTAAAGATTTTTTCTTCTAGTGTCTTCGTTCATGGGTTAAATTCGGCCTCCCTGACCGTCCCTAGTCAGACACAACCTTTAATTAATTTAATAATGGGTACCTTGGGTGCTAATGACTCTAGCAGTCCAATCAGCCAAGGGGAAAATCAGGCGGCCGGAGCATAGTACTTTCTAGGTAATCCTTTATTATTATTTATCACATTCAAACAATTGGGCATGAATTGGACCATCTTTTCTGTGGAAGATAGACATACCTTCTCCCATTCTTCTTGGCGCGTCTTTATGGGATATTCTTGGTTGGATATTTTATGTTTCTTCACTTCTGTTTCTAATTAACTTCATAAATTCTCTATAAATTCGTTGAGGTCTAGTGATTGGAGGGGTGATTTTATAGTTTTGTAGATATTATGCGAACCCGTTCTCTTGCGAGATAAAAAGATTACTTTGTGTCTACAAAGCAAAATAATTTATTATTCCGAACTTGGTTGCAATATTTTCTTCAGAATGTCACAATATTAATGTTTATCCATTGTTTCCTCAATGAAATGATGATATCCTACCACCGAAGCAGCCCTAACCATAACATGATCACCGCAATGTTTGATGGTCGGGCGAAGATTATTCCCATGGAGCTCTTCATCTGCCTTTCTCCAGTCGAAATTTGTTCTATCAGGGCCAAAAAGTGAATTTCGACTTATCCAAAAACAAAACAGTTCTCCAGAAGTCCATCTCTTCTTTAAATATTTCATGGGAGAAATAATTTACATCTTTTTATATTTCTCGTTGATGTAAGAATTTTGCCTTGCAACTCTACCATTGTATTGCCTTTATTTTTTGGAATACTTTGAATGGTTTCAGCACACACCGTTTTATGTAAACGTTTTTAACTAATGTAGCCTAGTTTGCAGCACTTGATTTTGAATTATACTAAGGGAGTATACTAACTACGGACCCACAATACCAATTCAAAGTATTAATAAACTCATGCCCCCAAAAATTGAAGAATATTTATTTTCTAAGGATAATTCGCCTTTACCACCCGTGATTTTTGGTATATTTCGACGAAACTCGGTATTCGTAGTGGTAATCCACAGGTAAATATGTGTTGTAAAAATAAACTAAATCGGTTCATTAGGAGGGGGGGGGGGTTTACTCCACACCCACAATACCAATTCACCACTACCAGCCGTGATTTTTGGTATATTTCGACAAAACTCGGTATTCGTAGTGGTAATCTACAGTTAAATATGTGTTGTAAAAATAAACTAAATCGGTTCATTAGAAGGGGGGGTTTACTCCGGACCCAAATTCCTAATATACTCATACCGGTCGTAATTTCTGCTGTATTGTAACGAAACGCGGTATACGTCGTGGGTAACTCATGAGAAAGAAGTGTTGTAAAAATGAGCTGAATCGGTCAATCGTAAAGCGGGGGTTTAATTTGTAATATATTTCAATAGAAAAGCCCGCCAAACGTAGGTTCACAAAGCCGCCGCAAGGAGGGCTTTCTACCACTAGAGTGACTGTATCCTGTTCCTGCGCTAGATCAAACTACGATAATATGAGGTTTTTTGTATTTATTACGTAGTGTAGTAGGTACCATGTGTAAACATAACTCTGGAAGCAAATTAATAATTGATCAGTTACTCATTACAAATTTAAAAGAGAACTATTCATGTTTTTATTTTATTTATGTAGGATATTTTAAGCAAATTGTTCTGGAAAGCAGTCTACACTACCCAAATTCTGAGGAAAGTGCTTAGTTATGCAGCTCCTGCGTGACGGACTTTTTGGGTATTTGCCTTCCCTGGGGGTAAATACCCAATTTATATTTACCTACCCACTGGGTATTTACCCGGCCCACATCACTGTCTGCCCCTCAGGGCCCTTGTGGCCTGTTACGGGAATGATTTTTTTTTTTTTTTTTTTTAAATTCATGGAATATTTTAATTTCATGTATACTCTTGACAGTTGAATTATTTCTCAGCTATTAATATTCCTTGTGGAAAATCGCCAGGAAAAATGCCACCCTAAAAACCGTCCATTGCTAAAGATGAATGATGAGTTGTATAAAGTCACGTGCCCGCCCCATTAGTGACAGGTGGCGAAGCATTCAGGATGATAAGTGGAACAGTCGGCTCTCTGAATGAAGATAAAAGGGCGGGGTTTTGTTGATGAAAAGCGGCGGAGATCAAAGAGATGGATCTCTTGGTGGCATTCTTCGACTCGTTTTTCCTCACGCACATCTTGTAAGAAATATAATCGTTGTATACTTATCTAGACTTTCATAAATTCTTATGAATAAAACATACTTTGGGAAGCTATGTCACAGGTTAAAAATGTGGATGATCACCTAAAGGCCAGTTAAATATATAAATATATGCCATAGTTGGAGGGAAATGGACTTGCGTATATCTGTATATATATATATATATATATATATATATATATATATATATATATATATATATATATATATATATAATTATTTATTCTTTATACATGGCCAAGGTCAAAAGAATAGTACTCCAATTTTCTAAGACTGGGTCAGTCTTAGTATGGGTGGCGAGCTATCCACACATGGGGATGTAATGGCCCCTGAGGAGGTGGCATAAAGGCCACGAAACGTGTAGGGCGTACAAACAATAAATAGTACAAAGAAAATTGGAGTACTATTCTTTTGACCTTGGCCATGTATAAAGAATAAATAATTAGACGTAAATAAAGGTCAGAAATACGTGGAAAATAATATATATATATATATATATATATATATATATATATATATATATATATGTATGTATAAATCACATGTCTCTCTGTAGGTTCCTCATAGAAATCTACATCGTTTGACCGATTTTGACCTAACTTTGGCACATAGGTAGGTCTTGATACGGGAAATCTCCTAGGCTAGGCCAAAATAGTCAAATTTCAAAACTTATCAAAAGGTCAAAAGTTTTGTTGAAGAAAAATTGGCTACACTGAACAATTCAGATTCTTACGGCCATTTTGAATCGACAGCCATTTTGAATAATGTCTCAAATTTATTTGTTGATAACTAGAATAACTCGGACTCATTGATGACTTTACATCATTATATAACCATGTAATGCAGTTTATTTCAATTTTATATCAACAGTCACTGTCTGACTAAGGAGCGCTGGCCTTTCTTTGTGCTATCTACTCGCAGCCTCTGGTGCTGGCATCTGTCGGCTGTCTTATGAATTGTTGTGGTGCTGGACTCTGTTGGCTATTTCACGAATTACTAGACAGATATAAACAAATTCAACACCGTTTGACCGATTTTGACGTAACTGGGTATACAGGTAGATATTGATACGGGGAGAGTCATAGGCAGAAAGTATGTGTAGCATGGCACACTGGGTAACAGCTAGTATATAACATAGTTGGAGGGAAATGGAGGTCTGTTTGCGAAGAACACATCCAGTTACTCTGAAGTATCTGTCGTGATTTTAAACAGTGATTTTGGTACGTACTGATTAGCTTACATGTTCTTTGCATGTTATCTATTACTTCCTTACATGTTATCTAAGGTTAGATATAATATTATATAAATGTAGTAATCAAAAGTTAACATAGCAATGAAAAGTATTTAAAATCACTAACTGTTAGATGATTTTGTAACTAACTGTTAGATTACTTGTATTTGAATACTTTTAGGCTTTAAAAAGATAAATGAAAATAAGCAGAATATATTTCAGCATGCAATATATATTAATAAAAGTCCATCACGCAGGAGCTGCATAGCTAAGCACTTTACTCAGAATTTGGGTAGTGTAGACTGCTTTCCAGAACAATTTGCTTAAAATATCCTACATAACTAAAATAAAAACGTGAATAGTTCTCTTTTAATTTTGTAATAAGTAACTGATCAATTGTTAATTTGCTTCCAGAGTTATGTTTACACATGGTACCTACTATACTACGTAATAAATACAAAAAACCTCATATTATCGTATTTTGATCTAACGAAGGAACAGGATACAGTCCCTCAAGTGGTAGAAAGTGCTCCTTGCGGCGGCTTTGTGAACCTACGTCTGGCGCGCTTTTCTATTGAAATATATTACAAAGTAAACCCCCCTTTCCGATTGACCGATTCAGCTCATTTTTACAACACTTCTTTCCCATGAGTTACCCACGACGTATACCGCGCTTCGTTACAGTACAGCAGAAATTACGACCGGTATAAGTATATTAGTAATTTGGGTCCGGAGTAAACCCCCCCTCATAATGAACCGATTTAGTTTATTTTTACAACGCATATTTACCTGTAGATTACCACTACGAATACCGAGTTTCGTCGAAATATACCAAAAATCACGGCTGGTAGTGGCGAATTGGTATTGTGGGTCCGGAGTAATCCCCCCTTCTTATAAACCGATTTAGTCCATTTTTATATCTCACTTTTCTATCTATATTACCACTAAGAATACCAAGTTTCGTTGAAATATAACCAATATTACGGCTGACATGGTCAAATTAGTGTTTTGGGTTCGGGGTAAACCCCCCCCTTCCGGTGGACCGATTTTGGTGGTTAACGAACTCTTTCAATCGTTTGCTAATTGAATGCTATATACCAAGTTTCGTGACGAAAAAACAAAAACTCTGGCCGCTATCGTGTTAACAGACACACACACACACACACACACATATATATATATATATATATATATATATATATATATATATATATATATATAAATTTTAACGGGGGTCATTTTCGGTGTCTACTAGGTAGGATCGATAAAAATTTGAAGAAATTTTTTAAAAATTCCGTCATGAGTGCAACCTCAATAGCTACTTTCCTTCGGAGGAAAGTGCTAAAAAGGTTAATATTATAAAAATCAATGGTAATTGTGAAGTTTAGGGGCCTCCTCACAGATTTTATTTGTCCGGTGGTTCCGGTATTTATATTTTATACTTATTTTGCATTATCGGCATACGTGCTATGCGTTTCCGCTTCGCCAATTTTTGCGAGTTGGATTGACTTGAGTGTTAAAGGTTACTTTAATACCAGCAACAACCAAAAGAATTGCCCATACTAGCTAATGAGTTATGCGCGTGCGCTGAATCACTGTTGTAATCACTATAGATACTTCAGTAACTGGATGTGATCTTCGCAAACAGACCCGGAAATGGCAGATAAGTTGTTATTTTATTGCGTTAAATAATGTATCATCAAAATTAACGCTACTATATAATTTTGTGCAGTTTGTTATAGCACGGTTCCCGTCATACTATATGTTATTCATTAATTGATAAGTAATCCATGTATAATGTTTCTGGGGGCGCTACGGACCAGTGTCAAGAAACAGATATATAGATATATCTATATAACGTATAGATAACCCGTTATCCATAAATGGGCATTAAAATTTATGTTTCCAAGATGTCATTCGGAAGCACCTATTATATTTGCGAGCATTACCAAGAAGTGTTCTGACTGGGGATGCTGATGGGTGAGGAGGCTGTGTAAGGGTTCGGGACATTATTAAGAAACTACTTTTATTTCCTTGCCGAAAAGAGCATATTATTTTCTTAATGTTATTTTATGCCATACAATGTACAAAGTTCTATACATTCTGCCTGATCAAGATTCGTGGTCGGAAATGCTTTTCTTCCAAGCCCCTATCCTTCCGCTATTTTTCTCTTAAATTGATTATCAAGCGACCATTATCTTCGAAACCACAAAATATAATAAAGAGCTCTTTATCGCTCCCAAGAAATTACAATATTCCGCTATATCGGTTACTATCGCCCCTTTTCAGAACTGCCTTTGTACTATCCTTCTAGATGGACAGTAGAGTAAGTGGTATTACTTGTCACCTGGGGAAAGCTTAGAGGGGGCTCAACGTTGCCAGTTCGGCAATCCTGCCTTCATATGCTTGCAAGTACTCGTTTTATAGGATTATTGGCATAGAAAAACGAATGAAACCGTTTTTAACGCGATAGTTTTAACCGTTTTCGAGAAAATTGGAAACATTGTTGTCAAAAAAAGTTTTTGGTTAGGTTACTTAGAATCATGGGATTCAGGATGTTTTAAATTCATATAAACACAGATTTTTAAATTTTTGATATGTTTGGAGTCAAGGAAGGATTAGAATAAAATATTTTATTAATAGACATGAACATTTTTGAGAACTTCGTATATTTTCCTTAATATCTTAAATTAACAGTTGGAAATCTTGGTAAGCGGATGGCTACTATTTGAAAGCTTACTAAATGCTCTACAAAAAATATTCTGAAGCAATTTTTGATTAGGCGATGTCAATCGGAGAAATAAGTTCTTTAAACTTCAGATGTGTTTGTTTTGTTCTTTTGAACGGGTTTTTGTCTTTGTTTAAATGATTTTTTAATTGTTTTATTTTCCATTCATTAGTAAAATTAGTATTATAGTAAAAGAAACAGTAAGTTGCGTGTTTCTTGACAAGGCCAGGGAGACAGGTATGAGGTATGGACCCTTGCAACCGTGACCTATTTGGGATCATAAATTACGAGTATTTCATGAAAGGTTTAACCAAAATTATAACTGTTTCTATTTCTACCTTTCCAAATGACATAAGCGACATGAACGGTACCGCGCTAAGATGATGCAGTTCCTGCGAGTCGGATTTTTTTCCCTATTGTCAATAGGAATGCTTAAAATAGAAGCAGTTTTGATTTTTCGTGAAAAATGTAAACTGAAATCTCAAAGTTGGGATTTTAACCGCCACAACAGGGTCAGTCCATATCAGATCATCCAGGCCATGAAACCCATGTCCTCCTGTTGGGTCAGTCCATATCAGATCATCCAGGCCATGAAACCCATGTCCTTCTGTTGGGTCAGTCCATATCAGATCATCCAGGCCATGAAACCCATGTCCTCCTGTTGGGTCAGTCCATGTCAGATCATCCAGGCCATGAAACCCATGTCCTCCTGTTGGGTCAGTCCATATCAGATCATCCAGGCCATGAAACCCATGTCCTCCTGTTGGGTCAGTCCATATCAGATCATCCAGGCCATGAAACCCATGTCCTCAGAATTGCCTGAAACTTTTTTTATTTGTTGAACTGGTCATTCTAATGATATATTCCAAATTTTAGTTAGATATCTTCAATACTTTTTGAGTTATGAATTTTTAAAGTGGTCTATAAAACTTGTTTTTGCTTTTACTGACGATTTAAGTCAAAGCGACTTTCATTTACTAAAAAAATCATTACTCTGTTAATGTTAATGATATCTCAATGGGATTTTCACCAAAATAATTACAATAATATTTTGAATATGGGAAAAATATATTTATTATCTGTTATGTTTCTGGTTGCTAACAATATTTATTTAAAAACAAAATTTTAATTAATAAATTAAATAAATTAAAAACATAAAAATTTCAAAAATCGATAAAAATAAAAGGCGCTCCATAAAATCAAGTTCTTTTTTTCATGGATACATTCCTAAAAGTATAAACTATTAGATTTTAAAAGAAAAACTCTGGGATTTTGCTGTAAAGTATTCTTAAATCAATAAAATAATATAAATTCCTTTTTTTTTAACAATTCAAAAACATCCAATTAAAAACTGGGGCCAACAGACACAAAAAAAAAAAGGTTCAAAAGAACGAAACCAACAGCTTGAGGCACTTATTTGCGATTGATAATCCAATTTCTTATGGAAGGAGGGAGGAAACACGCTAATGGAATAAAATATTCACATTATTATTTATTTATTAGGAGTTTTGCAACTTTTGGCGATTTACTCTATAACAATATATCATGATATTACAAAAATACCTTTTACTCCTTGTTTATATAAATTCATTATACAATTGATGTAATATATTATCGTGACATTATACGTCAGTACATTTTATACGTATGTGACCCAGTTAATAATTACAATTTTATAAATTGTGAAATAATATACCAATGAATTTTACAAATCGTAATATAATAGATATTAAATACAGTAATATTAAAAAAAAATTGTTCATTGTTTAATTAAATTGTAAACGTTGTCAGTGGTAATTTTGACCATAAAGAGTCCTTTCTAACCTACGCACAGTGTCACGAGCAGTGTTCAAAAATAAGAAAAACAAAGTTTGAAAAAACATTTCTTGGAGGTTAATATTAAAATTAGAATCTTAGAACAGAAAGAAAACATCAAAATTAGAGTACGAGGTAAGGTCCAGAAGTTTCCGACCTATCCTGCTTCCCCTCCTTCAAACGTGCCAGTTACGTAATAATACGCCGGATTTGGCTTTTTAAAAAGGGTTTATTTGCACGTAACAATACAAAAGGGTTTTTACAAGATTACAAGCAATTATACACTAATACATGTATAAACGAGAACGGGGGTGTCCGTAGAGCCTGCTAGCGACCAATCGACTGACTTGCTGGAGTAGGGAGTCCTGTATATATACCCAAAGTCCTTCAATTCTAGGAAGTGCTGATATGGCAGTAGGAAGCGGATGTAACTCCTCCTTCCCTAAGTTTTTCGTGTCCTCACGAAAAGAAGCGCAGAGGTGCTGTGGGGTAAAGTTGAGGCTGCATTTCCTCTGCTTCAGGTGTTTCTTCGTCCTCAGGTGTGTCCTGGCGTTTTTGTCTATGTTTTTGTATATACCTGAGAACATGCTTATTTGTAGTTTTATATAAAAAGTAGCAAATGATAATAATACATATAATTGTAATCATGGTATATAGGATCGAAGTGTGATTAACTGGGTCGTCTTCGAAGTTTTCCAGCGGCTTCATCTCTATATTCAAGTTGTGAAGTTCTTCGAAGGAGATGTTCAGATGTACTGCATTGTTTACAAGATCTTCAATGTGGACTGGCTCAGTCTCTAGATAGATGTAAGGCTTAACATTGTTTATAGATTCGCTTTGTTCTAAGTGTACAAGAGCAGTTGGTTTTAATAATAAGGTTAAATTTACATTGTTTCTTAAAATTCTAATAGTGCTTACATTGTATGTTAGATATTGGTTAATAATATGAATATATTTAACAAATGGTTTTGGTGTATTTATTTTATATGACATACAATATTCATTAGTGTTACTTATAACTAAGTTAGTTATACAATTATCCTTAAGTTCTGTGACGTTTGTACAATAATATCTATCACTAATAAGACTACATTCACCGTTATACAATTTTTCGGTTTTTAATATAAATGGAGGGTGAACATGCATAGTATGGGTATCACCTGTTTTATCTAGGTAGGGATACGATAATAGGAAGTATGTTTCAATTAAAGGAGATTGTATTGGTAATTGTAGGAAGTAATAAAGGTGAGAAGAAGTAAGGGAGCATTGTACCTTTCCCGTTTGCCAAAGTATTTCAGGATCGTTGGCTATAAGATTTACATGTTTATATTTTGCTAGATTTTCTAATTCTTTATATGAAATAATACTACTGTGAATAATATTTAATTTACAAAATTCAATTGATTCGTCGATATCATTAATCTTATTTATAAGAAGGGCCATTGTGGCGTATAATATAGTAAAGTATTTGTTAGTCTCTATGTCATTAATGTCATGTAGTAGTAGTTTTTTAATTTTTAAATTATTTTGTCTCATTATCTCGATGTCTGTATTGAATTCATTTATTAGTTTTTTATTTACTGAAATTTGGTTTTCAACATTATGTTCAACATGATAAGTGTTTAATTCTAAGTTATGTATGAGCTTATCGTATCTTTCTTTGTCGTTCGCGTCCATATTTCCTGTGAGCCAAGATATTGCGGTTCCTAGACCGTTTATAAGTCCGCGTTTTATTCTTTTATTTTTGTTGTTCATAAAAATATGATCTAATTTATTTTGCGCGTATAGAACGTGTGTTTTCAATATATCTACTTGAGCAGTAGTTAAATGTGTTTTAATTGTATCAATATAAGTTGTTTTCGTTTTAGAAGAAGAAAGGGGAATAGTGAATATAAATAGGAAGTGATTGAGTTCCTCTTGAATGTTAGTAAGGTTTATGGAATGTACATATGTGTAATAGTCCGTTATGATATGTGAGTTTTGTATTTTTACAGGTATGATACCTGGTCCTTTGCTTAGATCAGTTAGTTTGTAAGCCAGTGCTAGTTCCAGGCTGAGAAACAGCAGTAGTGATTTCATCATTTTGTTCCCTGGAAACAATAGGGGTTTTATTAGTATGGGCTTCGAATTTTCGGGGTCTCTTTATTTGACCGGGGTGGATTTTCCTATTTTTCTCTTTTGTTTTAATAGCTTTAGTTTGCGGGTCGTAGGATGTTTTCATATATTTGGGTTTCGCTTTATTTCGTGTATATGTTTTAATATAAATGTTACCGTGTGGGATTCCCGTGGCTTCTCTATTTTCATTTAAAATTTCTGTTCTCTGTTCTTTTTCTTTCTCAATTTGTGCTTTTATTGTTCTTTGGATTAATTGTAATTCGTTATGATACTCTTGGGTTTTCTGTTCAAGGAGTGTATTTGTTGTTATATCATTACGTTTAATTATGCCGAATGTAATTTCGTTGGGGGTTAGTTTTAATTGAGTCGGAGTGTTATTATAAGCTATCAATGCTAGTTTTAAAATCTCTGAAAGGGGAAGATGTCTCTTCTCTAGTTTTATTAAGTTTAATATTTCGATTAAAGTTGAGTGGGCTCTGTTAATTAGGCCGTTTGAATTATGATGACGAGGGGTTGTATGATATAAATTTATATTGTTATATTTTAGGAAGTTCTCTAAAGTTTTATTTGCAAATTCTGGTCCGTTGTCTGCTTGAATTTCCGTTGGGGCAGGATATTGGGCTAAATAATTTCTTAGTTTGTTAATAACTTCAGATGAATTGGTATGCATTATAGTTTCCGCGTAGAGTCTTTTTGAAATGCAGTCAATCATTGTTAAAATTATTTGATTATCGTAATACAAGGTGTCGATTTGTAATCGTTCAAACGGTTTGTCTGGAGTAGGCGTTATTTTATATTCCGGTCTTGGGGGATTACGATCGTACTTTACTTTTTTACACGTATCGCAGTTATTTATTATTTTTGTTATATCCGTTAACATAGCAGGCCAATAATATTTTTTCTTTAGGGCAGTATACACGTCGTTAATTCCGCGGTGACAGGTTTTTCCTATGTGTTGGTTGGTTATAATGTCTATCTGTTCCTCTTTATTTTCTACATCTCGATTCATTTTACTGTATCTCTTAATTTTTACCGTAGGATAATTACTTTCGATTATATTTTGGAACTGTAGGAAGATTTGGTCAAGTATGTTATTTGTAATATCGGAGTCAGGGTTAGAGCAATATACACCGTATGTAGTATTGCGTTTAATATATTCGATACACATCGTTTGAAGGTCGTTTGCATAAGGCCAAGCAGTGTGCCATATAAGTCTTGTCTTTGAACCATTGTAAAGTTTAACAGTTGTGTTCTTTTCCGGGTTACCTTGATGAATAATAATTTGATTACGCTCAATATTTACACATTTATTGGGGTCATCAATAATTCCGATTTGACTGTGTGACGATAATTGCGAGTGAATAGTTACAAGGCTGTCAGTGTCTTCCTTGTCATTGTTGTCGGGGTTATTTTCAATATCTATATCTAGTTGACGTGCTAGTTCTTCCAGATCGTCTTCGTCCATAGCATCAAGAGGTGGATTATCGCGGGAAGCTAAAAAGTTATCTATCGCGTCTGAAGGATTTATTTCTGTTTCTTCAATGGTATTTAATTCATTAGGGGGATTTCGAGAGAGTGCGTCTGCGACGTAGTTAGTTTTTCCCGTAACATATTTAATATCAAAATTATAGTCGGCTAGTTGGTATTTCCATCGTAGGATTTTTGCATTTGGTTCTTTCATGTTATGTAGGTACTGTAATGGTTTATGATCTGTTTGTATTAAGAATTTGCGTCCGTAAACGTAGGGTCTAAAGTATTTGCATGCCCAAACTATGGCGAGTAATTCTTTTTCAATAGTACTTAAACGTTCTTCATGTTTGTTAAGGGTGCGTGATGCAAATGATATTGGAAGATCTTTTCCATCGAAATTTTGAGATAAGACTGCTCCAATGGCATAGTTCGATGCGTCTGTAGTTATTGTAAATGTTTTATCGAAATCTGGGAATTGTAAGATCGGGTTATTTATTAATATAGTTTTAAGTTCATTAATCGCTTTTAAGTATTCTGGGTCATTGGGATCGATTTCGGTGTCTTTTTTCAACATTGTCGTTAAAGGTTTTGCTAATTTCGCGTAGTTCTTAATCATTTTCCGATAATATCCTGTGAGTCCTAAAAATTGTTTTATTTGTTTTTGCGATTTCGGAATAGGGAAGTTTTGAATTGCTTTTAATTTTTCAGGATTTGGTTGGATTCCTTTTTCAGATATTATGTGTCCTAGGAATAGTAGTTCTTTTTTGAAAAATTCTGTCTTGTCCAATTGTATTTTTAAATTGTGTTGTTTTAATAAGTCGAACACGGTTTTTAAATGTTTTAGGTGTTCCTGTAGGTTATCCGAGAATATAATTATGTCGTCCATATAAATTAACGTATTCGGAATTTTTGCAAAAATGATATTCATCGCTCTTTGAAACGTCGGTGGTGCATTTTTTAGACCAAATGGCATTCTAAGAAATTCGTAATGTCCGTCTTCCGTACTAAATGCGGTTTTTGGAATGGATGTAGGATCCATTTCGATTTGGTGGAAACCAGAAGCGAGATCGAGCGCACTAAAATATGTAGCTCGTCCTATTTTACCAAATAAATCTTCAATGTTTGGGAGTGGGAATTTATCATCAATAGTTTTTTCATTTAATTTGCGGTAATCGATAACCATTCTAATTTTTTTCTTTCCCGAAGCGTCCGGTTTTTTGGGGACAACCCAAATGGGTGAGTTATAGGGTGAATTAGAGGCTTGTATGATTTTATTTTTTAATAATTTCTCTATTTCTATTTTGACTTCATTTTTATAAATTTGGGGATACCGATAGTTTCGAGTATAAACAGGATTTTCATCTTTCGTTAAAATCTTATGCTTTAATAAACCTGTAGCGGTAAGTTCATCTTCTTCGCGCTTAATGATTTCGGGGTATTGTTGTACTAATTCTATTAACTTATATTCCTCTTCTCTATTCAAATGATCCGTTCTTAATAGATAAGGTATTTGATTTATAATTTCTTTATTCTTTTCATAATTATTATTATTCTTATTAGTAACTAATTCTACTTCATCGACTTCCATTGGCTCGGGACAAATGGTCATAAGCTATTGGGCGTCAATGAGACATTTAATTTTTCCATTATTATCTTTATATAAACCTTCTTTAAATTTTATTTTATCATTTTCCTTTTCTTTAATATATGCTTCATTTATATTTTTATTCTTATTATTAATTTTTATTTCAACAATATTTAATCCTTTTTCTAACTTTATTATTTCTTTATTTTCAATATTCTTTTCATTTTCATTATTATTAATAGTAACTTCTAATTTAAATCTAAGATCCTTATGAACTAGTAGGTTATTCTTAAAATCTATTGTACAGTTAAGTTCCCTCATTGTTTCGTGTCCTAGAAGGATGTCATATTTGTCAGAGAACGCGAATAGGTATAGCTTAATATATGTATCTATTTTAAAATATGGGTACAAATTTACGATTATGTATTCAGTTCCTTCTTTCTTTCCAGTTGGGGTAGATACGATAAAATTTTCTTTGAATCTTTCTACGGTAGGTTTCACGATATTCGGGTTAACATAATTTTTTGAAGATCCAGTGTCAATCAACCATTTATGTCCTTTGGGGTCTTGATAAAACGGTAGGGATTTATTGACGATATTTAATTCGAGGCTTTGAGGTTCGGACTTACGCATTTCGGACTGCTGCCTAAATCTAAAAAAGATTCTTCACGGTTTTTTATTTCTTTTACTTCCGAACTTAGATTTCGTACGTCCTGAAGGATTTGCTCTAGTCTTTCGTCGAATGGGTTTTCTTGTTTGTTAGAGTCTACATGTGTAAGTTCGTATGGTGAGATGAAGTTTTTAGGATTGGGTCTGTTCCAAGTTCTCATTGAGACTGTGTTTTGCGACATTCGTGCGACGGGTGGAGGAGGTGGTCTTTGATTAAAGGGATGTTGTGGTGAATTTGGATTTAGAAAGTTTTGTTGGTTATTGTTTTGATAGGTTTGGAAACGTCGTATACGCGATGAATCGGTTTTGTTGTTCTGGAAGTTATTCTGAAATTTAGGTTCATAATGTGTTTGTTCTTGTGGGTAGTTATAATGTTGTTGATATTCATGGTGCGGTTGGTAGTTATAATGAGGTTGTTGCATATAATGCTGAGGTTTAGGCGAGAAATGGTGTGGTTTGTGGTGAGGTTTTTTGTGACCGTGTTTATGATCTTTGTGCGTGTTTGTGAATAACGCATCTATAATGAAAGAACATTTAGTTATGAGTAGTTTCCTGACTTCTAATAATTGTGTAGGGTTGTGTGTCATTAAGTGACTTGTTAGTTGCCATGGTAGTGTTTCATATAAGTGGTAGATCATTTCCTTGTCTACTTGTCCCATTGCGAATTTCAATGTGGGTTCGTCAAGTCCGTCGAACTGTAAACGTGTTAATATTAGTCCACGTAGGGTTTCTAATCGGGTAAGGTAGTCCGTGGGGTGTTCTTTTGGATAGGGTTTTAAGGTATAAATTTCTGCTTTAAGTTTTTCGTATGTTTTAGTATCCGCAAAAGTAGTTGTGAATATTTTAATTAAGTCAGTAATTGAAGTTATTGAGTTGCTTTTGGCAATTGATAAAGCTGCTCCTTGTAATCTGTCAATAATTTTATCTAGTAGAATTAAATGATTTATATTTCTTTGTGTTGGGTTAATGTGATCCGCGCATACAATTGAATAAACTCGGTTGACTGTGGAAATAAATCGGGGGAGATCTGATGGTTCGCCATCGAATCGGGGAATGTGGTCATAGTCTTCCTTTCTGATTTCTCTAAAAGCTTCGCGACCTTGAGCTGTCATTTTTGGTGGGAGTTCAAAGGTAGGAGGTTTTAAAACAGGTTTAGTAGGAATTGTGAAAATATTATGGGAACTTATGTAGTGTAAGTGTGTTAGTAATAGCTATAACTAATTATAACTAAATAAACTTATATCAAATAAAATTAACTTTAAATTATTACACAATTATTTATGATCCTTTTTACTTTTATCTTTACTTTGTTTCAAAATTAAATCTTTTTCAATTATTCAATTCTTTTTAATTCAATTAATTCTTCATTAACTTATATTAACTTACAACTAGTGGTGAGTCGCTGGTGCTGCTTGTTGATGCTCTTGTTGTAATGGATCCTCGTCTCTGCTTGAAGTAGATGACCGACGATGAAGGACTGAAGTCCACACTCAGTGATGATGTCTTCTTCTTGACAGATGCAGAAGGTGACAAATGGTCACGAAAGACTTAGTGGGACAATTGGTCGCACTAATTGGTATCACTTAAGCGTCGCGGGTCCCTGTTCGGGCGCCAGTTACGTAATAATACGCCGGATTTGGCTTTTTAAAAAGGGTTTATTTGCACGTAACAATACAAAAGGGTTTTTACAAGATTACAAGCAATTATACACTAATACATGTATAAACGAGAACGGGGGTGTCCGTAGAGCCTGCTAGCGACCAATCGACTGACTTGCTGGAGTAGGGAGTCCTGTATATATACCCAAAGTCCTTCAATTCTAGGAAGTGCTGATATGGCAGTAGGAAGCGGATGTAACTTGCCGGGACCTGCACGCCTATGCAGCTCCATGCCTGCTCACTCCATACTTATCGCCCGCACTTCCTCAGTCTTGTCAGTCAGTGTTCAGCCTTGAAGGAAACTCCCCATTTTTACAATGTTCAAACTCGAGTACCGTGCGGTAATTAAATTCTTTTGTAAAGAGGGTCTTACCCCTGCGCAAATTAAAGAGCGCTTGGATTGTGTATACGGGAAGTCCTCCCCCTCGTATTCCACAGTGAAAGAATGGGCAAAATGGAGAAGACCAGGAGAAGCGCCTCCTTTAAAGGCAAAAGTCACGCAGTCAACAAAAAAGGTAATGGCCACAATTTTTTCGGACTGTAAAGGAATACTACTGATAGATTTTAAAGAAAGGAATACCACAATGAATGGTGAGTATTATGCAGCCCTACTTCACCGGTTACGAGACGCCATTAAAGAGAAGAGGCGAGGGAAGTTAAGAAGAGGTGTCCGCCTCCTTCACGACAATGCCTCTGTCCACACAGCATTGATTTCCAAGGCCGCTGTGAAGGACTGTGGATCCCAAGAAATCTCTCATCCACCCTACAGCCCAGACTTGGCCCCTAGCGATTTCTACCTTTTCTCAAAGTTAAAATCTGACCTTCGTGGAAGGCGATTTAACACCGACGAAGAGCTCCAAGCAGCAGTGGAAGAACATTTTTTTAACAAAGAAGAAAATTATTTTTTTCATGGTATAGAAATGTTGCCAAAGCGTTGCATTAAGTGTGTTCAACTTAGAGGAGAATATATTGAAAAACAGTAAAACCAGTTTTTTTCTATCACCTTTCCTTCTATCCCAGGCCGGAAACTTATGGACCTTACTACGTATAAACACAAAAGCTAAGGATTAACTTGAATTGTTTCTACGAATACAAATATTAAAACTGGTTCGGTTAGTAAATATTTACTTTGGCTGTTCCAATCATTTCTTGAATATTTTCATTCTTCTTTTAATTTGTAATTAATGGAACATTTTTTAATTTGTAAAAGAATCTGTTTATATTTTTTATACGTTCGTAAATATCATATATGTGTTTCCATTTACATTTTATGTAAGTTTATACCATAATAAATTATTTTTTAAGTCAAAACTTCTTGTTTCTCCCATGTTTCTGTTTTCCAATAAGAGAAAAAAATAATAAACCTTTTCTAGGCAAAAATACGATTTTTGATTTTTTACCACTTACACTCGTGACACTGTCCTATAGCAGTGTTGGGCATTATTCGAATAAATTTTTAGTGAATGATGAATAATTCACTGAATTATCTTATTCACACAGTACATCATGAATTATTCAAAGAATTAGTCGTTATTCATGATTCGTTATTATTTATTTCTAGTTGGCCTACTGAATAATCCTACTCAAACACACATATATGTACGTATTTCTGGCTGCCGACATTATAATAAATCTATCGTTATTCACTAAAACATGTTTATTCTGAATGAATTATTTGTGAATAAAACATAAACTTCATTCACAGAATAATGAATAATGAATAAAAGTAATTATTCTTCATTCATGAATGAAATAATACATTTATTCATTAATCATTATTCATCATTCTGAATAATTTTTGCCCAACTCTGTCCTATAGTGCCGTTGACGTTTTTCTTCCTCATGACTTGTAGATTCGAAATATGTAATATAAAAAAAAATTTAACCTTGAATGAAAATTCTAGGTCAATTTTGCGGGGGTCAATATGGGGGTTATTTTTTCTCGCCAACGGGGGAGAATCATCTGGCCAACGGATGACCATTATTTTTGTGACAACCTGTACTTGCAAGTAACTAAACATTAACAGTGAGATCCACCTAATGTCTCCTGTTAAACTGTCAAAATTTATTCGTTATAAGCGCTAATTTTAATAAAGAGCACTACGTCGTTGGTTGTTAATTTATTCGACTCAGCATTTAAAAATAGACATATCCATCCATTAAGTAAAATATGACTTTTTTGAATTGGATACTTGCAGTTTCCAGGTCTTCCTTAATATAAAACCCGTTTATGCTACAAAATAGTTATTCTATCGAATCGGTAGGGATTTCATTCGACTCAGCACGAAATAATAATTATAATAATAAAAAAAAAATACCGAAGTCAGAATAATTCATGAACCTACATGTATTTTTTCCTGAAAATCGGGTGGTTGGCACCATTTTGCGGAGTGGGTTTCATTTCTTCGATATTTCCCTTTCTATTGGTCAGTACCATAATAGGTTTAATAATTTTTTTTTCAACCTAAATATAAAGACGATTTTTCTTTGTCTGCAGCAGAGTCAACCTCGAAAACCAAAAAGAACGAAGAAGAATGCGGCCAGGAAAAAGTAAACCTGACATCGTCGACACAAATGCAAACTAACGAATACGAAAAAATGCATCTTTCATTGTCCATCTTTAACCATTTCTGCTGGACTTATTTATGGCAAATTCTTCAATCTGACTTCACTCTATTAAAGGGAAAGTATTCCACTATCAAAAGGTCAAATCTGCCGAATATTTGACTGTCCAAAAAAAAAGTTATGAATAAATACTTTTCCACTCTGAAAAGTGGTGATTTTCATATTCGTTAGTTTTCTTTTGTATCGACGACATGATGAGTGTAATTTTTCCCATAATTTTTTTTATACTACGCACTAGTTTAATTAAAACAGCTGTTCTTAGATAAAAATGTTCCTGATCATTTGGGGTTTTTCCCCTTTACATAATTTGTTTCTGTGTTCTAAAATTAGTTTTATTGTTTTAGTTCTTTTCTTCTTTTGTTTTGTTTTTAATATTATCTCTGTTTATTATTGTGTTTTGAAGTCAAGTTTGTTTGTAAAACATTTCATGGAGCCAGTCGTCTGCGTTACGAAGCTCCTAAAATAAATAAAGACAATTCGAACTTTTTAGATCCCATGATTATCTTCCTTTGATTTATGGTGACCATTCCACGAGAATGCGTCCACCAATGGTCTCCAATGGTGAACTACATAACGTTCCACGTTCCCGAACCTCGCGCATCCAACACAGCAATCCTTTCTGACCTCACGGCAAAAAATAAAAGACGCCCCGTACTAATCGGAGTGACTAGCTTTTGCCCGATTGAAGGAGGGTGTAGTATGGCGCATGCCCATTGGATGCTGCTCCCGGGACCCTAGACACTCCCATCCTTTCAGTGCTCTGCTGTCGGTCGAGGCTTACCAGACTGCCTGGACCACCGATTCCTCGACACTACACTCCGAGATCTTCAAGAAAAGGTGGACAGTCGATATACATTCATTAGATTTTTAGTTTCCTCATATTTTATCCTTTGATCCTGAAAATTTACATTTTATTTGGCCTTAAAACACCATATTCCTTATAAATAATTAAAATATGCAAGACATGTGATTATTATTATTTTGCATGTGTGTTATTTTAAAAAGAAATTGCTATATCCACCAAGAGCTGATACAGGATTTTCGCTGAATAAAGCAATATTGTTGGTCCACCCATTTTTAATAAAACAATTTTGATTGGACTTCCGTCCATTCAAAATTGTTATAAATCCATATAAATTTTGATTAGATACAAAAAGTTATCAACTTTTTACAAGTTATAAACTATAAACAAATTTTTTTTTACTAGGTTTCTTAAAAATAAATAAATTCCATCAGGGAATTTAACATTTTATGACTTCTCTAGTACAAACATAAACCTGATTTGATTAATTTTCTCTCTTTACTACAGAGGGGTTGATTTAATGTCTAGTATTTCTTTCTACCTTCATTTTTCTTTTACAGTTCTTCTATCTTAGAATAATATTCGTGTTCCTACTATTTTATGCTATTTTTATATCAAAATTACATTTATTTAAAATATTTAGTTATAATATGAGAATAAAATTGGAAACCATAAAATATAAAACTCTTGAACTGATTATTTTATTTTTCAGAGTAATATTTTATATGGAGATATGTTTTAAATGATTGCAGTAGCTCCCTTGTACTTTGGTAATTCTTAATATAATATAAATATGTTTAAAATATCGAATCGAGTCCAAATCAAGATGCCTATCATTCTCCAATAGGTACTTTGGTAATTAAGATCTCCAAGTGAAATTAATCATGATACAATGACGTTTTATTTATATAATGTTTTAGAAGCCAGGCAACGTTAAGGATTTATTAAAAATCAATTTTCAAGGTCAATTTTCCCACAATCTTTTGTTAATGTATTGCTTACTTATGAAAGCCTTGAAAATGGATTGTTACTTTATTCGAAACGTCGGATATTAATAAATAATTAAACTTAAATATAATACTAACGTCTGATACATTTATTATTATTATTTAAGTTCTGACATACACAGAATACATAACATAGAGTTTTGGGATGGGTTATCTATATGTTACAACCCTCTACTAGTCAGGGTTGAGCTGATGCCTTTCTTTTTTTTTTCGAAAGAAGTCACCACACCTAGTGGGAATCGAGCCGCCGACCTTAAGTACCGAGCTCACACCTTAAAACCCAAGGCCACCGGGCCTAAAATGTTCTCTCCACGGCAGTACAAAGACTAAAATTGATTGATTTCAATGGAAAGCATTGTTTGAAAAAACAATACTTTTTTTTAAGTTTTTTTAGGATATATCGGTCCTTGTCTGTTATTGACCCTCCAGCAAAACTACTTTTTTCTAAAAAGTTATAATTTCTAGAAGACTAATAAAAAAACAGTACGATTACTTGGATATATATATATATATATATATATATATATATATATATATATATATATATATATATATATATATATATATATATATAATCGTCATAATCATTGTTTTCACAATGATAAGTCTTCTATTCAATGTTGAGCAAAACTAAAACTAAAATTACAAAAATAAAAGTACATGCACTTTTTGGAATAAACTAAATCCAAACTTAAAATTACAACCTAAAAACAACTAAAATTAAATTAATTAATGGATGTTAGTTAAACTAAAACTAAATCATTGGAATTGATTAAAAACTTAGCTTTAGTATACTTTAGTTTCACAAAAATAACGTGAATTAATGTAAATCATATATTATTTCGATAATTAAGTAAATTATTAAAACTAATAGAACTTGTTAATTTGTTTTAGTTTTATTATAAATAGGCTAAAGTTGTAAGTTGTAACCTCATTTTCTATTTGTTTCCACTATTGTTGATAAATAAGCCGTATATCTTTTCAATAAACTAATTAGTGAATTAAAAATTAAAACTAAACTAAAATCAGTAATTGTCACTTTTGCTTAAATTAAACTAATACTACTAAACTATACTAAAAACTGATACTAAAACTAATAATTATGCAAATCTAAAACTAAACTAAAACTAAAAATATAACGTGAGTTTATTTTTAGTTAGAGTAAAAGAACATTAGTTTTGTCCAACACTGGTTCTATTTAATAAGAGATTTTTTGTGCGATATGTTCTTAATTATATTTTTTTTAAAAAGTATTTTTTTTCCTGGTCTTACTATAACATTAAAAAACAAAATTTCTTCTGTATATATCGAAATAAAAGCAGTGTGATATTACGTATATATATATATATATATATATATATATATATATATATATATATATATATATATTATAAATATGTGCGTGTTGTTTTGCTTATTTGGTTTACAAAAATCTGCACAACACAAACCAATAGACAATTCTACAGCTGATTTGTTACACCTCAAGCCCCTCTTGATCCGTTTCCTAACCGTTTGGAAGCTTCTTGGTGACATTCAATTTATTATTAAATATCATTATATAATCCCACTAAACATTTCGTTTGGGAAAATTTTGATCATGACGAATGAAATTTCCTGTAAAAAGACATAAATTAAAATATGAAAAATCCACTGAGTATGCTCAAAAGTCGCTCCGATTCAGAGGTACTTCTTCATCGTAGGCGAGTTTCCGCAACGTGGTTATTCCTATTCTCATTTTGAATGCCTAGAATATATATATATATATATATATATATATATATATTATTCTTGTGGATGACCCAAAATATTTCTTAATGCGTTTCGTTCTTTTAGGCTTAGGGTCGGGAAAAAGTAGTACTTCCTTGTGTCACACCACTTTATTTTTTCCTGCCCTACATGTTTCGTGCTTAATTCATTCGCACCTCATCAGGGGCACTTCTTGCTAAGAAGTCCTCTCGTCTCCTCATGTACCTTCTACGGAGGCAGGGGTAATACTGTATATAGTATTATTATTATTATTATTATTATTATATTATTATTATTATTATTATATATAATAGTATTACCCCTGCCTCCGTAGAAGGTACATGAGGAGACGAGAGGACTTCTTAGCAAGAAGTGCCCCTGATGAGGTGCGAATGAATTAAGCACGAAACATGTAGGGCAGGAAAAAATGAAGTGGTGTGACACAAGGAAGTACTACTTTTTCCCGACCCTAAGCCTAAAAGAACGAAATGCATTAAATAATATATATATATATATATATACATAGCTAATATTTTGTGAAAAGCGTTCTTTCAAAAATTAATTCACAACCGTTTTTGTAGGAATTTTAGTAAGCTCTTGAACAATTATCTTCTACTTATCAGGAATGTTTGGTCATTTTGAGGATATTAAAAAATACAAAACTTGCCATCTCTAATAATTTGATTTAATATTAATAACACAATTTGTCTAATAATTCCTTAAATCCATAGGTAATATTTAAATACCATAGTTCGGTTTAATTTCTGCTTAATCAAACCGTATCTTAATCAAAATATTTCGTGAAAAATGCCAACACCACTGGAAAACCATTTCGATGAAAAGAGAGATTTTTAAGCCTTGGGCACTGGCAGTAGCCAAGCGATAATAACTCGCGTTTACTATTAAAAACAATAAGTAATACAAACATGATTCTCATTTTGTATATAAAAAAAATATTACTAATAAAAAAAACAACAAACTATTGCCAAAAACAGGCGAACAGAGTCAAAAACCGTTCAAGAACGAAACCGATCTTTGTACGTATCAAGCCCCGATTTCTGTTGTTAGATCGCTCTATCAAAAATTGCATCAGAAGCGTTTTTGTACGAAATGTAGTAAGCTTTCGATTTGGTGCTTTAATGTTACCGCGATTTCCCAACTGATTTC
The DNA here is from genome assembly GCA_946811695.1 of Gonocerus acuteangulatus. Taxonomy (NCBI): domain Eukaryota; kingdom Metazoa; phylum Arthropoda; class Insecta; order Hemiptera; family Coreidae; genus Gonocerus; species Gonocerus acuteangulatus. The sequence continues at coordinate 10,348,692 of OX328130.1, forward strand.
TAGGTATCAGTGTTGGGCAAAAATTATTCAGAATGATGAATAAAGATTAATGAATAAATGTATTATTTCATTCATGAATGAAGAATAATTACTTTTATTCATTATTCATAATTCTGTGAATGATTCACAAATTATTCGAATGATCAATCAGAATAAACATATTTTAGTGAATAATGATAGATTTATTATGATGTTGGCAGCCGGAAATATGTATATATATGTGTGTGTTGAGTAGGATTAATCAGTAGACCAACTAGAAATAAATAATAACGAATGATGAATAATGAATGATGAATAACGAATAATGAATAACGAATAATTCATGATGTACCGTGCAAATAAGATAATTCAGTGAATTATTCATCATTCACTAAAAATTTATTTGAATAATCATTCGAATAATACCCAACACTGCTAGATATTTACGAGGATACACAAAAAATCCCAAGATAAGTCTAGTTTTTCCCAATTTCCTCGAAATAAATACAGATATGGCGTTGGAATTGGTTTCATTTGATTCTGCAGGTCAGAAAACGCGTGTAACGTGTATATGGAAGGCTGGAATTGGGTGCTTAGCGAAATTTAAATTTTATTTTTGATAAAGGATGTTTGTACGAAATGTCATCAAAATCAAAAATTTAGTTGTTTCGTGGTGGGTCGGTATCTTGGCCGGTATCTTGGCCGGTATCTGGGTCGGTATCTTGGCCGGTATCTTGGCCGGTATCTTGGCCGGTATCTTGGCCGGTGTCTTGGCCGGTATCTTGGCCGGTGTCTTGGCCGGTATCTTGGCCGGCTCGATCCTCAGACCTCACGCTCTTGGATTTCTTCGCATGGGAACACATTAGTGATTTGGTCTACAGGGAGCCCATAGGCTGAAGGGAGCACCTCATCCATCTCATCAGATGGGCCTGGGAACAGATTACAGCAGAGCAATGCACAAATGCCAACCAGTCTGTCAATGTGCGTTGTGATACCTGTATTGCTGCAAGGAGCCACACCTTTGAAAAGTTTTTAAATTGATTATTAGGAATTATTAGAAGAATAAATTGTTATTTTATAATTATGTATATGTCCAGTGTTAAATTTAAAATGTTTTGAGAATTGAAAACTTATTTTTATTAAGAATTAAAACTATGTTTTGTTTTGTGTTTTAGCAGTTTCCTTCGAAGAAAGTAGCTATTTTAAATATGTTGAATTTGCAGCTTTACATGGCGTCAGTTAATTTTTCGAGCAGGATGATTTTACGTTTTTTTGGGGGAGGTGGGTAGATAGAGGCGGTGGAAGATGAAACATATACTTTTAATGATTTTTATCTAGGCATTACGAAAAAATGTCTTTTAAGAATTTGGCTTTCGTATTAAGCATTTTTCTTGGAAACGAAGGAAACATGAGATATATGTGCCAAAGGGCTTTTTGGGGATACCCTATATATATATATATATATATATATATATATATATATATATATATATATATATATATATATATATATAAATGTATATGTATGTGTGTGTGTGTTTGTGTGTATGTATGTGTGTTTTATATATTATTGCTGGTTAAGGAACTTGACCTTTTGAAAATATGAATTTATGACACTTGTTAGTTTAGTTTTTCAATCTAATACACTCAGCACAGGATGAAAGGAAATATCGCTCTTTGCTTCTTGAGTTTAAAAGGAGCGTAAAGCGAAAGCTGTTACGTTCGGTGAAGGAATGGAATTCGCGTAGGGTGTGTCACACGACGGTAACGGGGAAGGAGGTGAAGTTGTTACGGGGGGGGGGTGAAGTTGTGTGGGGGAGGGAATTTAGGGGAGGTTCAAAGAAATGTATAAAGCCCTCCATTGATAGTTTATTGGTCTTTTCTTCAGAGTAAAAGGTGAAGTTGTAAGCGAATTTCTGAGGCGACGCTCATAAATTTAAGAATCTAAATTGTCATCGAGACTTGTTTCGAAAAACCAATTACTAAAATTCAATCTTTTGATGCTGCTACAGTTTAGTCGTCATGTACGGTTTGTATAACGGTAATGCTTTAGAAGCGGTGTGAGAATATGTCTTTTTGTTAACTTTTAATAGACAAGGAGAGACTGGGTCATTTTATCTAATTTTTTTTATGTTATCATCTATTTAATTTAGTTATTGCTTAAAATGTGGCCTTCTTGTAGAAACGCAAACATTACATTAAATAGATGATAACATAAAAAAGTCCTACTCGCAGGAACTGCATCATCTTAGCGCGGTTTCGTTGTTATCCCTAGTCTAATTTGGAAAGATTAAAATAGAAGCAGCTATTATTTTGGTTCAACCAGTCTTGAAAGGTCTTGATTTACCATCTTACCTGGAAGGGTCGGCTAACACTAGAAACAGTCCCGCTAGTTACAAGGTTTTGGAATCTTGGAACTCTATATTTCTAACAATAAATTGTTTTTGTTATTTTACTTAACCAGTGTTGTTGTCAAATACATTATCCAACTATAAGCAATTAAAAAATAACAAGGAATAAAACAGACAAAAAGAACCGTTCGAATAAACGAAATCAATTACTTTAAAGTTTTAAGCACTTATTTGTCCGATCGACATCACCTAATCAAAAATTGTTTCAGAATCTTTTTTGTAGTGAATTTAGAATAGTTTCAAATAGTTTCTAGTTTCTATCCACTTATGAAAATTTCCCAACCGTTCAAGATATTAATGAAATTATACGAAATTACCAAAACTTTCCTTGTCTGTTAATAAAATATTTTATTCTAACCCTTCCTTTACTCCAAACGTAACCAAAATTTTAACATATTAGTGTTGATGAAATTCGAGCATGCAGAAAATGTTTCAACTGAATCCCATAATTCTAAGTAACAAAATCAAAGACAAAAAGAACAGTTCGAATAAGCGAAATCAATTACTTTAAAGGTTTAAGCACTTATTTCTCCGATTGACATCGCCTAATCAAAACTTTTATTAGAACCATTTTTGTAGACCTTTTAGTAAGCTTTCTAATGGTAATCTTACGTTTCGCAAGATTCTCAACCTTTTTCGAAATATTAAGGAAAGTATACAAAGTTACCAAAACGTTTTATGTCTGTTAATAAAATATTTTATTCTAACCCTTCCTTAACTCCAAAAGTAACATAAATTTCAACATATTAGTTTTAATGAAAGTCGAACATGCAGAAAATGTTTCAACTGAATCCCATGATTCTAAGTACCCAAACCAAAAACGGTATTCAAAAACTATTTTTCCAATTTTCTCGAAAACGGTTAAAACTATCTCCTTGAAAATGGTTTCATTCGTTTTCCTAGCCCAAGAAGCCTATAAGAGTACTTTTGCGCGAATTTCGCCCCAAACGCCATCTTCCAGTGGACCGATTTTGTTGGTTAACGAACTCGTTCAATCGTTTGATGGGGGAATACTACATACCAAGTTTCGTGGCGAAAAAACAAAAACTCTGGCCTGTATCATGTTAACTGACACATATATAACTATATATATATAGATATATATATATATATATATATATATATATATATATATATATATATATAACTGTATATATATATATATATATATATATATATATAAATTTTAACTGGGGTAATTTTCTGTCTCTACTAGGTAGGAGCGATATAGATTCGAAGAAATTTTTCAAAAATTCCGTCATGATATATAGCTACTTTCCTTCGGAGGAAAGTGTTAAAATTAAATGAAATATATACATATATGTAAGGAAAGGTGTTGTACCTCTGACCATATTGTATCTTTGACCACCGAGGATGTGGCGGCATGTAGCAACATTTTATAAATTTTGGTGTAATTTGTGTTTGCCTTGACTAGAGAGCTTGTGTAACCTAAATTGGATTATTTAAGTCAAAGAGCATTCTTGCAAATAATACTTATCCATTTCTATCATAAAATTGTAAGTAATTTATTGATAACGTTTTCCCTAATAATATTTTTTGTGTTATGTATTTTTAGATGGAAATCATTTGACAAAGTAGCTATTACAATAAGAAATATGGTGTAGGTTCTGAAAATGATTATTCTCAACCCTAAGATTTGTAGCATGCTTTTAGCGCGGTTCCTCCCTCCCCGATAGGGAGAAACCCCGCTTATAAGGTTGATACCATGAAACAATCCGGAAGTGCCGAGTAGAAAATTTCGCGTTTCAGAACCCCTAGAGACCGAAAATAACGGTGGTTAAAATTTTTATATATATATATATATATATATATATATATATATATATATTCCAGAGGGTGAAACAAAATTCAGTCTTCCCACAAATTTTGTGGGAAGACTGAATTTTGTTTCACCCTCTGGAATTAAGCAACCCCACTACCGGAAAACATCAATAATATATATATATATATATATGTATATATTTATATATATATATATATATATATATATATATATATATATATATATATATATATATATATTTGTCTGATCGCGGATTTCTGGCCTCCCTAATGGTCCGATTTTGATGAAATTTGGTACAAAAATCTGTCGCCCGATTTGAAAGGTCAAGTTTGTTAGCCAGCAAAATCCGCCCACTAGAAGATGGCGTTTGGGGCGAAATTCGCGCAAAAAAAAATCTTTTTTATTTTTTAATTCGCGCAAAGAAAAGCTTTTTAATTTTCACAACCATGGTGTTGTACCTCTGACCATGACTAGTTGTTGTTCCTTTGACCAGGTCAAAGGTACAACACTCCTGAGTAATTTTTGTATGTTATTCTGTTACAACGTTTTGAAAATTAATTAATATTGTTTGATCTAGGATTCCGTCCTGGTAATCTTGGCGGTAAACACCCCCCCCCCCCCCGTTTAAATATTTATGAGAATAAACTAGCGACATTGTATTTGAACAAACAAGATAGAATATTTTTCTCCAAGTAAAGGATAAAGAGTAAGAAACTGCCTTGTTCCGCACATGTCTTACTTCATCAATCTCTTTGTATTTCTAGAAGGAGTATTTTATTCCTCTTTGCTTTTACACACAGCATCCATTTATCATTCCAAAGCATTTATTTGTTGTATACTGATAACGTTTTGTAGGAAATGTCAATTTTTAAATTGGTTTCGTCGATTTTTCTGGACCATTACTCAAGTCACTCGCAGAGTTTTAGGAAAAGGAAAAATTGACGACTTAATCGTGGAAAATAACAAGATTATGTTAAAGGCACGCCTTTAAGGAGAAAAAAGGCTTCAAACAAATAATTTCATGATTAATTCAAGAAAATAGATTCATCACATTGAAATACTACCCACTGTTAACAAAAAAATTAATATATATATATATATATATATATATATATATATATATATATATATATATATATATATATGTAAGGATATTTGAAACATATTTTGGGCTTAATAATACCTAAATATTGGGGTGAGGTTAACTCAGTGGTAGAGCACTGGACTAATAAGCTGGAGGCCTGAGTTCAAATCCCGAGCAAGCACTAAAGATTTTTTCTTCTAGTGTCTTCGTTCATGGGTTGAATTCGGCCTCCCTGACCGTCCCTAGGCCAACCCAGCCTTTAATAAATTTAATAATGTGGGTACCTTGGGTGCTAATGACTCCAGCAGTCGAAGCAGCCAAGGGGAAAATCAGGCGGCCGGAGCATAGTACTGACCACACTATCTCCCTAGTGTGCCGTTTGGTCATGAATCAGATACCTCTATAGTATCTGCCCCTCAGGGTCCTCGTGGCCTGTTACGGCACTGATTTTTTTTTTAATACCTAAATATTTTTTTTTATGATTATTTGTGAGCACCCGCAACGAAGGCGCTTCGCCCAAATACAGGCATAAAATTGAAATACACAATCATACAGTTACATTATAATTATAAATCCGTAATAATTAAAATGTTACATAAAATTCTTTAAATTGGTAATTAAAGTAGCATACCATTGTATAGGAAACAGGGAATATGCATGCATAGATGTGCAAGTTATGTATTTTTTTTTTAAATTGTTTTCCCATTTTTTTCTTTTTTCTCTATTCTTATTTTATATTATTTTTTTTTTTAATTTTTCCCCAAAACAATACCTTATGAGTTTTTAAGAAAAGATAAGAAATTAAAACAAAATTAAAATAAATTAATTCCGTTTAGAGCTTTCTGCTCAAATTCAGGAACATAAATATGATTTAGACCCACCCGACAAACCTATGTAATGTACTGTATAACGTACAGTCTTCTTTTTCGTACATGGCCACCGCGCAGGCCTGCGGACACTTTCTTGTGACACTTTTAGGTAACGCTCTTTTCCAGTTTAGTCATGGCAAAAGCATATTAATTATGTTTGTGAATAACAAACAGATAAAATAAATATTAAGAATTTGGGTCCTGAGTAAACCCCCCCTTCTAATGAACCGATTTAGTTTATTTTTACAACACATATTTACCTGTAGATTACCACTACGAATACCGAGTTTCGTCGAAAGATACCAAAAATCACGGCTGGTAGTGGCGAATTGGTATTGTGGGTCCGGAGTAAACCCCCCTCCTAATGAACCGATTTAGTTTATTTTTACAACAGTTATTTACCTGTGGATTACCACTACGAATACCGAGTTCCGTCGAAATATACCAAAAATTACGGCTGGTAGTGGCGAATTGGTATTGTGGGTCCGGAGTAAACCCCCCCTTCTAATGAACCGGTTTAGTTCATTTTTATATCTTACTTTTCTCTCTATATTACCACTACGAATACCAAGTTTCGTTGAAATATAACAAATATTACGGCTGACATAGTCAAATTAGTGTTTTGGGTTCGGGGTAAACCCCCCCTTCCGGTGGACCGACTTTGGTGGTTATCGAACTCGTTCAATCGTTTGCTAATTGAATGCTATATACCAAGTTTCGTGACGAAAAAACAAAAACTCTGGCCGCTATCGTGTTAACAGACACACACACACACACACACACACACACATATATATATATATATATATATATATATATATATATATATATAGATATATATGAATTTTAACGGGGGTCATTTTCGGTGTCTACTAGGTAGGATCGATAAAGATTTGAAGAAATTTTTCAAAAATTCCGTCATGAGTCCAACCTCAATAGCTACTTTCCTTCGGAGGAAAGTGCTAAAAAGAACTCTGTAGAAACAATAAGTTTTATAGACCAAACTTATAAAGTAAAAATAACGTAGAACCATCCAACATCAACAGAATACAGGCATTCCAGTCAAAAGTCCTCCGTAAAATGGTAAATGCCCCTTTCTATGTATCCAACAAAACCCTTCACAATGACCTTAACATCCCATTTGTCCTTGACCTTGCTAAAACCCGTTTCCAAATGTTCCACTCCAAATTGTCCAACCATCCTAATCCTGAAGGTCTATCCTTATCTTCCCAATCCCATCCAGACAATCCTCCCCGGCGGCTTAAAAGACAGTGGCCCCGAGATAAACTAACGTAGCTGATCACATAGTGATCATTAATTCATTTGTTTACCCACCTTAGGAAGTACCAACAATGGTTGGCTTCTTCCAAATACCTCATTATTTTTATTTTGTTTTAATTTTACCGTTATAATCAACTTATTTAATATCTGTGTCAACAAACTTGACGATTGTACTAATTGATTTATGTACAGATTTCAAATAAACAAATAAAAAAAAAAAACAAAAAAAACAAAAAAACGTAGAAGCAGTTCCTATGAACAATATGACTACAGTAGAACTTGGATAATTCGAACCCCTAGGGACCGATAAAAAAGTTCGAATTATCCAAAATTCGAATTACAAACGTTTTTGAAAATAAGGACTAAAAAATCGAACTTCATATTTTCACATTTTTTAATTAAAAAAAAATACATTTTATTTAAAGAAAAAGAAACATTACATGAATTGTTGATTACGTAAATAATTCATCAAAAAAGTAAAAATAAAAGTCTATTTTTTTGAAAAAAAGTAATTTTCATGGGCACGAGTTTTTTTTTTTTTTTAGTCCTTGGCAATTTCAGATTTTTTCTTTATTCCTTTTTCAACTTCTTTAATCGCAGCTATTTTCGCTGACAACTTTAAAGTTTTCTTAAAGTCGTTTAAAATCAACAACTCACTGAACTGCACAGTACACAATAAATTCAAGGCAAAAACAATACAACAAATCTAGGACTGACTTAAAACTGAGTTAGATGGGCTCATAGCCATAGTTGCGTAGCCCTTATAGTGAAATAAAAAAAAAAATAAAATAACTGAATAAGAAATGAATATCGGAGGGACGGTGGAAGGGAATTCTAGGATAAAACGACAGGATGTAACTATAACAACCCCTGGAAGGGAGGAAGTGCGACCCACCACTTTGCAGAACTCCTAGAGTCCAAGAACTAGACTATGTAACTATAACAACCCCTGGAAGGGAGGAAGCGCGACCCACCACTTTACAGAACTCCTAGAGTCCAAGAACTAGACTATGTAACTATAACAACCCCTGGAAGGGAGGAAGCGCGACCCACCACTTTACAGAACTCCTAGAGTCCAAGAACTAGACTATGTAACTACAACCCCTGGAAGGGAGGAAGCGCGACCCTCCACATTGCAGAACTCCTAGAGTCCAAGAACTAGACTATGTAACTACAACCCCTGGAAGGGGGGAAGCGCGACCCTCCACATTGCAGAACTCCTAGAGTCCAAGAACTAGACTATGTAACTACAACCCCTGGAAGGGGGGAAGCGCGACCCTCCACATTGCAGAACTCCTAGAGTCCAAGAACTAGACTATGAGACTGATATTTTCACAAGATTTAAGATCGACCGTCTCTCTGTCCACTTCCCATTGGAGGCACAGGCTCGTAAAAAATTCGAATTATCCAAAATTTTGTTCGAATTTTTTTACATTGTTTATGCCCTAAATTCTAGAGACCGAGAGAAATATTCGAATTAAAGAAGATTTCGAATTATCCATGTTCCACTGTATACATAATCGCAACAGTTTCTATGTACAATTTAGGCTCTATGGATAATATGACTATACATAGGAACAATAGCTCCCATGTACAATCACAGTTACCCAAGGAAAATTCTATGTATAATAATGGCATGATGAATAAATCACATCTTGAGTGATTTTCATTTATTATTATAACCTTTTAAAGACGATGTTAACCCTATAGAGACGGCAGGAGTCGTATGAGAGAGGGTACCCGGTGACGGGACCCTCCCGATACCTGTCTGTCCCTCCTGACGGCTACTAGCTAGCTCCCTTCCACGCCCGCTCCACAATTGTCTTGTTTTTTTTTTTTTTTTTAGATTTGTATTCTCGTATTAGTAATATATATATATTATTTAATTAGTGCAGAAACCTTTCCACGTAACACCTTTGTACTACTGATAGAAAACGTATATCCCTGGAAACTGCGATGCTTCCTCAGAAAATTACATTGTTTACGCTTCGGAAAAAGCCTATCGTCTTCGTCGAAATCCTAGAATGCTCGTCAATATTACTTCCTGGAGCTGAGGAAGGACTGCGCTGCGATTTATCATCTTCCGAGAAGTCACAAACACGTCTACTAAGAAATCTGACTAATATTCTAAAAGAACTTGAGAAGCCCGCCGTCCTTATTTATTTTTAATTTAATTTTCGAGCATCACAACGACGGCGATTTGCCCTTTTTAAAATAAAACAAATTCAGATTTATACAAAAATACAAACTTATAGAACTAAATACAACAAAAGAAAAGAAGCGGCCGTCCTTATGTAGAGAGAGGTGGCTTCTACAGAAGCCCACCGTCAGCCAGTCACGGCTTTGTGCTGGCTGCTAGAGAAGCCCACCGTCAGCCAGTCACGGCTTTCTGCTGGCTGATGGAGAAGCCCACCGTCCAGAAAGGGTAAAAAACACAGTTTGAGTCGTCTAGACAATCAAAGGCAGTTTGAAATACATATACAGTCGGAGAGCTGGTAACCGCACGTTTCATGAAGTGTTTTATGCACTTTGCTATAATGCATCTCTTGGGTAGATAAGAAGGTAAATATGTGTTGGCAAGATTTACCGTGGAACACCAGGTACCGCGCATAGGGGAAAGGTGCAAACAAATATGGCACAGAAATAGTGTTTTATTCAGAAGCCAACTATCTTTAATATAAAATTAAGACAATTTTAGAATGAATAATAAATAAGCCAGACATTTTCAAGGGGGATAGCTTGTAAAAAAAAACAACCCTAAATTGTTTTTATTCTAATATTAAAAGAGAGAACCACTTGACGCATCGAATGCTTGATTGCAGGGTTCTTCCTTGTTTTTGTAGTTCTTTTAAAAAAACGTAATGCAACATATCGCACTAGTATTTCTTAAGTGACACAACTCAAAAATCGGTTTTATTCACACCTTCATAGTTATGACTGTGAAAGACATGGTAAATATCTCTTTATGAACCATCAAAACTGTATGTACCTAGCTTCAGAGCTTGTACACCAGAGGGCACTTGTGTCACCCTTCTTGTCTTAATCCTAAGGCCCCTACATAGGCAAGAGTGACACATTTTCAGTTGAGTTTTATTTTGAGTAGTGTCACTTTAGTAATACTAGTGCAATATGGGTATAGAGGACACTTTTCCCTTTAAAGGCCTGTTTGAGCCCTTAGAAGGGTTATTTTCTTATTTCCAAGGACACTTTCTTATAGAACTTGACGAGAACTACAACTTTGCTCATTTAAAAAATGTTGATATCTCCCACCGTTTAGTAGTTATTTCTTCTGTGGCTTATCTGGGCCACCCTGTATACACTAGAGAACTGCACGAGTAAGTATGGCATCGCGTAATTACGAGTACGTATACTCGTGTGACGAGTAACTCGATTACTTTATATGTACTCGTACTCATTACGAACACCAGCATCGCACCGTTTCGCATCGGCATCGCCGAGTAAAATAATATTTGGCATCGGCATCGCCGAGTATAGTAAGGTTTGGCATCGGCATCGTCGAGTATTGAAGGTTTAGCATCGGCATCGCCGTGAATAACTATGTTTAATACTGGTTCGCATCGCCATGTGTAATGAAGAGCAAATCATTCTGATGTTCAATATTGATAATTGGCGATGGAATTGCGAAACTACAAATTTGCTTATTCTGAAGAGATTAGAGAAATTCAAAACAAAGTCCACTTTATTACTTACAACTCAAAGAAACTAGAGTGACTATACAATTGTAACGTAAACAAAAACAATGTAGGACAGTCTATAGTAAAATCAAGAAGAATAAGTAATAAAGGTAATATAAGAAATAAACATTTTTTTAAGGTGATAAAAGGAAAAAAAAACATAAATAAAGGCAGAAATAACCGTTAATCCTGTCCTGCCGAATGTAAAAACACGTTCTTGGTAACGTTTTTTTTCACTCACATTCACGCGCGGTTTTTTCTGTTTCTAATATCAGCGTTTCCAGATGTGGAGTTTCCCAGCTCTACTCTAATCCACATAATATGTGGAAACGCTGTTGTTTTAAAAACATGTTATGTTTCCTTAAAATAGATGGACTAGCACTGTATATAAAATATGTTCACATTTACCACACATTACAAATGGTAGCACGTCTTACGCACCATCACAGTCAATTACGATTTTTTTTTTTAAACAGGACCATACATAACTTAACCACATACTTCTTTTGAGGTGTACATACCACTCTTATTTCTGTCCTTAAGTTCCATATTTGTAACGAAAAAACAAAAACGACTGAGCGATTAAGTTCGTGCTACTGCTGAAGAGTGTTGATTACAATAACTCGACGCTCTTTAATCCGCATCCCTTGATTTATCCGCCCAATTAACTTTAGCGCGGTTCCTCCCTCCCCCATAGGGAGGAAACACGCTTACAAGGTTGATCTCATGACACAATCCGGAAGTACCCACACGAAAATTTCATGTTTCAGATCCCATAGATCAAGAATATAACGGTGGTTCAAATTTGTATATATGTATATATATATATACATATATACATATATACATATAAACATATATATATATATATATATATATATATATATATATATATATATATATATAGAGGGGAAGGTGTTGTACCTTTGACCATTTTGCACAATTTAATGTTTTTTAGCTTGAATATTGAGGCTAATATATTAATTAATATTAAGGCTAAATTCATTTTTTTTTATTTCATTGTAATTAGTATTCTATTGCTTATCATATTTAATTTTTTCAAGGTTCTAGCTTTACATTTAATATTTTTAATTATTTTTTAAAAAAATTATCGTACAGTGGTACAACATGTAGTTGTACCTTTGACCATGGGGTGCTGGCCTCAGGATATTCCTATAATTTATGATAGGTTAATTTTGGTTCCGTTGGGTGTTAAGGAAGTATTAGAAACAAAATATTTCATTATTAGGCATGAAAAGCTTTTGGATCTTCGTATATTTTCTAAAACGGTACGAAATCGTGGTAAGTGGAAGTTAAACATTCAAAAGCTTACTAAATTCTCTACAAAAAAGGTTCTGATGAAATTTTTGATGAGGTAATGTAAATCGGAAATGTACGGATTTGAAAATTCGCAATTGTTAGCTTGCTCTTCTAAGCGTTTTTTTTTTTTTTTTTTTTTTTTTTTTTTAGCACTTTTTTTTAATATATGTTTACCTAACCTTTTAACTGGTTGTTGCTTATTTTAATTTCATTTAACATTAAAACTATTGCATTTGAATAAAACAAGGTAAGAAAATGTGAAACGTTGTTATAGTGTTTCCAAGAGCGAACGTTGAAAAGGTGGGGAAAGATACCATGATAATGTCTGTTTCCTGTTGTGGCGCCTTAAATTTCTTTTCTCTTCGAGATTTTAAGAAAGACCAAACCCCACCAATAACTGCTACTATTCCTTTGCTAATGGGGCTATATAAGAACGGAACCGCGCTAAGATGACGCAGTTTCTGCGAGTCAGAATTTTGTTGCTTATCTTGTCTTCTGTATCTTGAGAGAAGTCGACGATTATTTACGATGCAGTACTCAAGAGTATTACTCGTAATTGCAATGTAAAGTAATCGGCGATGCCAATTCGAGACGATGCCGAGTATGTACTCGCATCGTCCATTTTATACTCGGCGATGCCAAGTCCAAACGATGCCGAGTATGTACTCGCATCGTCCATTTTATACTCGACGATGCCAAGTCCAAACGATGCCGAGTATGTACTAGCATCGTCCATTTTATACTCGGCGATGCCAAGTCCAAACGATGCCGAGTATGTACTCGCATAGTCCATTTTATACTCGGCGATGCCAAGTCCAAACGATGCCGAGTATGTACTCGCATAGTCCATTTTATACTCGGCGATGCCAAGTCCAAACGATGCCGAGTATGTACTCGCATCGTCCATTTTATACTCGGCGATGCCAATTCGAGACGATGCCGAGTATGTACTCGCATCGTCCATTTTATACTCGGCGATGCCAAGTCCAAACGATGCCGAGTATGTACTCGCATCGTCCATTTTATACTCGGCGATGCCAAGTCCAAACGATGCCGAGTATGTACTCGCATCGTCCATTTTATACTCGGCGATGCCAAGTCCAAACGATGCCGAGTATGTACTCGCATCGTCCATTTTATACTCGGCGATGCCAAGTCCAAACGATGCCGAGTATGTACTCGCATCGTCCATTTTATACTCGGCGATGCCAAGTCCAAACGATGCCGAGTATGTACTCGCATCGTCCATTTTATACTCGGCGATGCCAAGTCCAAACGATGCCGAGTATGTACTCGCATCGTCCATTTTATACTCGGCGATGCCAAGTCCAAACGATGCCGAGTATGTACTCGCATCGTCCATTTTATACTCGGCGATGCCAAGTCCAAACGATGCCGAGTATGTACTCGCATCGTCCATTTTATACTCGGCGATGCCAAGTCCAAACGATGCCGAGTATGTACTCGCATCGTCCATTTTATACTCGGCGATGCCAAGTCCAAACGATGCCGAGTATGTACTCGCATCGTCCATTTTATACTCGGCGATTCCAAGTCCAAACGATGCCGAGTATGTACTCGCATCGTCAATTTTATACTCGGCGATGCCAAGACCAAACGATGCCGAGTATGTACTCGCATCGTCCATTTTATACTCGGCGATGCCAAGTCCAAACGATGCCGAGTATGTACTCGCATCGTCCATTTTATACTCGGCGATGCCAAGTCCAAACGATGCCGAGTATGTACTCGCATCGTCCATTTTATACTCGGCGATTCCAAGTCCAAACGATGCCGAGTATGTACTCGCATCGTCCATTTTATACTCGGCGATTCCAAGTCCAAACGATGCCGAGTATGTACTCGCATCGTCAATTTTATACTCGGCGATGCCAAGTCCAAACGATGCCGAGTATGTACTCGCATCGTCCATTTTATACTCGGCGATGCCAAGTCCAAACGATGCCGAGTATGTACTCGCATCGTCCATTTTATACTCGGCGATGCCAAGTCCAAACGATGCCGAGTATGTACTCGCATCGTCCATTTTATACTCGGCGATGCCAAGTCCAAACGATGCCGAGTATGTACTCGCATCGTCCATTTTATACTCGGCGATGCCAAGTCCAAACGATGCCGAGTATGTACTCGCATCGTCCATTTTATACTCGGCGATGCCAAGTCCAAACGATGCCGAGTATGTACTCGCATCGTCCATTTTATACTCGGCGATGCCAAGTCCAAACGATGCCGAGTATGTACTCGCATCGTCCATTTTATACTCGGCGATGCCAAGTCCAAACGATGCCGAGTATGTACTCGCATCGTCCATTTTATACTCGGCGATGCCAAGTCCAAACGATGCCGAGTATGTACTCGCATCGTCCATTTTATACTCGGCGATGCCAAGTCCAAACGATGCCGAGTATGTACTCGCATCGTCCATTTTATACTCGGCGATGCCAAGTCCAAACGATGCCGAGTATGTACTCGCATCGTCCATTTTATACTCGGCGATTCCAAGTCCAAACGATGCCGAGTATGTACTCGCATCGTCAATTTTATACTCGGCGATGCCAAGACCAAACGATGCCGAGTATGTACTCGCATCGTCCATTTTATACTCGGCGATGCCAAGTCCAAACGATGCCGAGTATGTACTCGCATCGTCCATTTTATACTCGGCGATGCCAAGTCCAAACGATGCCGAGTATGTACTCGCATCGTCCATTTTATACTCGGCGATGCCAAGTCCAAACGATGCCGAGTATGTACTCGCATCGTCCATTTTATACTCGGCGATTCCAAGTCCAAACGATGCCGAGTATGTACTCGCATCGTCAATTTTATACTCGGCGATGCCAAGTCCAAACGATGCCGAGTATGTACTCGCATCGTCCATTTTATACTCGGCGATGCCAAGTCCAAACGATGCCGAGTATGTACTCGCATCGTCCATTTTATACTCGGCGATGCCAAGTCCAAACGATGCCGAGTATGTACTCGCATCGTCCATTTTATACTCGGCGATGCCAAGTCCAAACGATGCCGAGTATGTACTCGCATCGTCCATTTTATACTCGGCGATGCCAAGTCCAAACGATGCCGAGTATGTACTCGCATCGTCCATTTTATACTCGGCGATGCCAAGTCCAAACGATGCCGAGTATGTACTCGCATCGTCCATTTTATACTCGGCGATGCCAAGTCCAAACGATGCCGAGTATGTACTCGCATCGTCCATTTTATACTCGGCTATTATTTATCCGATTACTTTTTACGAATCCGTGCAGTTCTCTAGTATAAACATACACAAATTCGAACCACCGTTATTTTCTGATAAATAAAGTTTTCTAGCCGGCACTTCATGACCGTTTTACCGCGCCAACGTCAAAAGCGCGGTTTCTCCTTTTGGAGACATTCTATTGATTGTGATACCCGGATATATTTCGGTTGGTTTGTTTATGTTCTGTTCATCGAACAGAGCTTGTTATAGTGGGGTCGGGTTATTCTGTCCTTCCCATTCTGAGAAGTTTCACAATACAAGCATTAGAACAGCTTCCATCTCTAGCTTACAAGCATTATCATCTCTTGTCTCGAATATTATAGGGTTTGGTTTTCGTTTGGACAAATATGTAGGTTAGTGTGATGAAAATGAACCATTTCAACATTTATATATTTAAAAATTAATATTTGTATTATTGAATACACGTACATATTTATTTACTCTCACATGTATAAATGTGTGTATATATATATATTATTTATTCTTGTAGATGACCCAAAATATCTAAACTCTTTTTTATCTTAGGAGGCATGGGGTCGTTAAAACAGTCTTCCTTTATTATACTACTTTATTTAATAGGCCCGACATGTTTCGTGCATCTTTTCTTCCCACCTCTTCAGGGGCACTTCAACATCATTAGGGGCAACAAAATATCAATTTCAAAATATCATTTTTTGAAAATCCAAACCAACCATTTTTCCATTATGTTAAAGCTAACAATAAGCTAAAATTTAATGGAGATTGATAATGTTTTAATGCATTTTGTGGAACATTTCATAGATCTTATTGTTAGCTTTAATATAATGGAAAAATGGTTGGTTTGGATTTTCAAAAAATGATATTTTGTTGTAGAAGTGCCCCTGAAGAGGTGCGAAGAAAAGATGCACGAAACATGTCGGGCCTATTAAATAAAGCAGTATAATAAAGGAAGACTGCTTTAATCACCCCATGCCTCCTAGGATAAAAAAGAATTTATATATATATATATATATATATATATATATATATATATATATATTATTGATGTTTTCCGGTAGTGGGGTTGCTTAATTCCAGAGGGTGAAACAAAATTCAGTCTTCCCACAAATTTTCTTTATTTTGCACTAGGCCTTTCAACACAAATGTGCCATCATCAGGTGCTGGCATGCATGTTCATTTATGTTGTTCCAGCATAATGCTGTTCCGGTAGAAGCTCGACAAGCTGTATTCATTTTATTGATGTTTTCCGGTAGTGGGGTTGCTTAATTCCAGAGGGTGAAACAAAATTCAGTCTTCCCACAAATTTTCTTTATTTTGCACTGGGCCTTTCAACACAACAGGTGCTCCGTCCTAGCCCGAACACAGCCCTGGTAACAACTATCACTGCACGGAGCACCTGATGATGGCACATTTGTGTTGAAAGGCCTTGTGCAAAATAAAGAAAATTTGTGGGAAGACTGAATTTTGTTTCACCCTCTGGAATTAAGCAACCCCACTACCGGAAAACATCAATAAAATGAATACAGCTTGTCGAGCTTCTACCGGAACAGCATTATGCTGGAACAACATAAATGAACATGCATGCCAGCACCTGATGATGGCACATTTGTGTTGAAAGGCCTAGTGCAAAATAAAGAAAATTTGTGGGAAGACTGAATTTTGTTTCACCCTCTGGGATATATATATATGTTTGTCCTATATTTATTGGGCTGAGGACGTGTGAGTAAGGGCGAGTTTTTCACGAATTATTGAAGAAAATCATTAACTTTTTCTATTCTAGGCAACCTTCCAAAAAGATGGCACAGTTCCTGGGAGTCATATTATTTTTTTTTAATAGTATGTACGTAGTATACATTTCCTATTATGAAAGTGTCCATTCATTTTTTGCGACGATTACTGTTTTACTTTTTCATTATAGTCCAAGAGCTGGTAGCGGACGTTTTATGAAGTGTTTTATGCACCTTGAAATTTGGCTATAATGTATCTCTTGGGTAGATAAGAAGGTAAATATGTGTTGGCCAGACTTACCGTGGAAAACCAGGCCACAAAATAGTGTTTTATTCAGAACCCAACTATCTTTAATGTAAAAAAATTGCAAATTAAGGCAATTTTACAATGAATAATAAATAAGGCAGGCACTTTAAGTGGTTACAATGTAAATTAAAAAAAAAACAACAACAACCCCGTGCGGTTCCTCCCTCCCTTCATAGGGAGGAACCCCGCTTATAAGGTTGATCTCATGAAACAATCCGGAAGTACCGACTAGAAAAGTTTGCCTTTCAGAACCCCTAGAGATCGAAAATAACGGTGGTTCAAATTTGTATATATATTAATATTAAATGAAGTGCTCTATTTGCACTGCGATTTAAACAGCGTCTTCAATAAACATAATTGAAAAAAGAAAATGCAAAAGAGCAGACAGTGGTGTTTAATAATCAGAAAAGATGGGAATAAATGTTTCCTATAATAGACTGCAATACATTGCCTGTAACCGTAAGAGTGAATGAGAGCACCGCTCAGTTGTGGTTGTTCTCTGCACTCTCATTGGTTCTTGCCCGTATGATCTTGTACAGCTGTCCGGTTTAAATGTTGCCTATGATAGACTGCAATACACTGCGTAAGAGTGAGTGAGTGCACCGATCATCTGGGCAGTTGTGGTTGTTCTCTGCGCTCTCATTGGTTCTTGCCCGTATGATCTTGTACAGCTGTCCCGATTTAAATGGCTGCGTGAATAAAACACTAATTAGAATAAAAACAACTTAGGTTTTCTCTTTACAGGTTATCCCTCTTAAAAGTTTCTGCCTTATTTATTATTCATTGTAATATTGTCTTTATTTTACATTAATGGTAGTTGGCTTCTGAATAAAAATCTATTTTTGGGCAATATTTTTTTTTTACACCTTTCCCCAATGCCCACTAGCTGGTGTTCCAAGGTAAGTCTAACCAACACACATATACCTCCTTATCCAAGGTAAGTCTAACCAACACACATATACCTCCTTATCCAAGGTAAGTCTAACCAACACACATATACCTCCTTATCCAATAGGTACATTATAGCAAAATTTCAAGGTTTATAAAACACTTCATGAAACGTGCTTTACCAGCTCTCCGACTATTACATTAAGTTTTTTCATCACTTTTCAAACTCTTTAAAGTTGTAACTAAAATGCATATAACCAGTGTTGGGCAAAACTAAACTAATGTTATATTTTTAGTTTTAGTTTTAGTTTAGTTTTAGATTTGTATAATTATTAATCATATGGACTCCGTTTTTAGTAATGCAATTAGTTTAGTTTAGTAAAAGAGACCTAAATTTGTGATTTTAGTTTAGTTTTAGTTTTTAGTTAACTAATTTAGTTTATCAAAGAACATATGTTTTCAAATTACGAGAAAAAGCCACAATTTCTTATTCTTAAGCAAGTTCTATTAGTTTTAATATTTTACTTAATTATCGAAATAACATATGATTTATATTAATTCATGTTATTTTAGTAAAACTAAACTAAACTAAACTAAACTAAATTTTTAGTTTAGTTTTTAGTCAATTCCCAAAGATTTAGTTTTAGTTTTAGTTTAGTTAAAATCCATTAATTAGTAAAATTTTAGTTTTAGTTTTTTTTTAGGTTGCAATTTTTAGTTTAGTTTTAGTTTATTCCAAAAAGTGTATTTAGTTTTAATTTTAGTTTTAGTTTTTAGTTTTGCCCAACATTGCATATAACGTAGTTTGCTTAGGTGAAGTGGATGCTGGAATATTTTCAGTTCTTTTGGAGCCTCCTAAACGGCTAAATTATAGTTTTTCCGTTTTTGGCATCAAATACGGTTAAATAGGTCGCCTTTCTTTCGATTCTTCTTAAATACCTACAAGAAATTTAAGCGGAACACTTTTTTCGCTTCGTCAATGTGTGTTGATTGGACAAGTTAACGACCATGACATCAAAAACTCATTATGATCAGCTTGCAGAATGGTACATTGCCCATTGAAAACACGATTTACTTCCTAAATATTTTCAGGAATTTGATACATTCATTAAAAAAATAGACCTTAAAAATGTGCACACATATCGCACTAGAATTTTTAAAGTGACACAACTCAAAAACGGTGATTTTCAGTTATGACTATGAAAGACATGGTAAATATCTTTATATCAACCATCAAACAATAAGTTCATAGCTTAAGAACTTATAAACCAGAGGGCACTATATGTTCATAGCTTAAGAACTTATACACCAGAGGGCACTATATGTTCATAGCTTAAGAACTTATACACCAGAGGGCACTATATGTTCATAGCTTAAGAACTTATACACCAGAGGGCACTATATGTTCATAGCTTAAGAACTTATACACCAGATGGCACTATATGTTCATAGGTTAAGAACTTTTACACCAGAGGGCACTATATGTTCATAGCTTAAGAACTTATACACCAGATGGCACTATATGTTCATAGGTTAAGAACTTTTACACCAGAGGGCACTATATGTTCATAGCTTAAGAACTTATACACCAGATGGCACTATATGTTCATAGGTTAAGAACTTTTACACCAGAGGGCATTTGTGTCACTCTTCCTGTCTTAGCGCCCCCTGCATACATTTTCAGTTAATTTTTTTTTTTAGTTGTGTCACTTTAGAAATACTAGTGCGATATGTATTGTGTTTTTTTACGGCGCTCCGTAATCTAAGCCAATCGCGCCGTGTATTGTGTTATAACATATTTATATATTTTAATTTATTTACTTATTTTTCCTTTTTATTATTTCTTGTTATTTCTTGTAGGTGCGCCAAAAAAATGCCTGTACTATTCAGAAATAATGGATTACGTAGTGAAAATGAAATTCTGTGGTTGAGAGATTCTCTAAGGAGGAAAAAAAAAATAGACATGAAAATGTATTTCTTTATCAATGTTATTCTGTATATATCTGACAATTCTAGCGCAGTTAAGGAACCATGAGATGTGACACCAATTAATCAGAGAAGAAAATTATTATCCAAAAATTCAATATTGAGCGAAAAAATATATTTTGGATGAAAAATAAAAAGGTTTTCTAAGCGAGTCTTATCCTCGGATATTATGAAAGGCGACAATAAGCGAGCATATAGGAATTTGAACTCTGTGAGCTGAGGGAGAGGGGTTTCACTTCCTTTGTCAATACCCCTGCTCAAGCACCCGGAACATCTGCCTTTAGGGTTCGAAGCACTTCCAAATGTCAAACACATAACACCTTTCCTGGAGTTTGAGGACGGGGCAGCCATTGCTCTTACAAGCTTCCTTCTTCAGGCTTTTCCTGAGATGATAAAAAAAAAAAAAAGAATCAGTTAAAAAAAAAAGTCCGACTCGCAGGAACTGCGTCATCTTAGCGCGATTCCGTCCTTTTCCCTAGTGTCATTTGGAAAGATTAAAATAGAAACAGTTATTACTTTGGTTCGACCTTTCTTGAAAATCTTTTATGGCCTTACCTGGAAGGGTCAGGCAGCACCCTTCATCCACTTCTAGAGATACTAATATCATTATTCAATGATTTAAAAGATATCATCATGTTTAAATTTTCTTGTACTCTTCTACTAATTCTTCAAATGGATCCAATTAAAAAAAACAACCAATTATAAAGTGAGCTAAAAAAAAAAAAAAAAAAAAAATCAGTCCCGTAACAGGCCACAAGGGCCCAGAGGGGCAGATACTGTAGAGGTATCTGATTCTTGACCATACGGCACACTAGGGAGATAGTGTGGTCAACACTATGCTCCGCCCGCCTGATTTTCCCCTTGGCTGCTTCGACTGCTAGAGTCATTAGCACCCAAGGTACCCATTATTAATTAAAGGCTGGGTGAGCCTAGGGACGATCTGGGACCCCAAATCCTACCCTCGAACGGCAGCACAAGAAGAAAAAATCTTTAGTGCGCGCTCGGGTTTTGAACCTGGTCCTCCAGTTCATTAGTCAAGTGCTCTACCACTGAGCTAACCGCGCTCGGGTTTTGAACCTGGTCCTCCAGTTCATTAGTCAAGTGCTCTACCACTGAGCTAACCTCGCCCTTTAAAAAAATGAGCGAAACGACTACAAAACCCCGTTCAAAAGAACAAAAGAAACACATTTGAAGTTTTAATCACTTATTTATCCGATTGACATCGCCTAATCGAAAATTCCTTCAGAATCTTGTTTGTAGAGCACTTAAAAAGCTTTTGAATGGTAAACTTTCGCTTACCGTTGTCAAGATATTAAGGAAAATATACGAAGTTCCCAAAAATTTTCATTTCTATAAATAAAATATTTTATTCTTATCTTTCCTTAACTCCGAACGTAACCAAAATTAAAAAATATTTGTTTATATGAATTTCAAGCGTACAGAAAATGTGAAACATTTTTTATACTGTGTCCAAGAGCAAACGTTGAGAAGGTGGGGGAAGTCCCCATGATATTGCCAGTTTCCTATTGTGGCGCCTTAAATCTATATTCTCTTCGTGATATTATTTTATATTTTTCACGAAAGATCAAACCCCACCAATAACTGCTACTATTCCTTTACAAATGGCACTAGAGTAATGAACGAAACCGCGCTAAGATGAAGCAGTTCCTACGAGTTGGACTTTTTTTTTTTTTTGAGTAGCTATTTTATTTGACGGATCATTTATAACTGCATGTTTGATTTAGAAAAAATTATAAAGCGTTAAATTATACATTTTGAATGTTGTATAGCCTAACATGCATTTTTAGCACTTTCCTCCGAAGGAAAGTAGCTATTGAGGTTGGACTCATGACGGAATTTTTGAAAAATTTCTTCAAATCTTTATCGATCCTACCTAGTAGACACCGAAAATGACCCCCGTTAAAATTTATATATATCTATATATATATATATATATATATATATATATATATATATATGCATATATATATATATATATATATATATATATATATATATATATATGTGTCTGTTAACACGATAGCGGCCAGAGTTTTTGTTTTTTCGTCACGAAACTTGGTATATAGCATTCAATTAGCAAACGATTGAACGAGTTCGTTAACCACCAAAGTCCGTCCACCGGAAGGGGGGGTTTACCCCGAACCCAAAACACTTATTTGACTATGTCAGCCGTAATATTTGTTATATTTCAACGAAACTTGGTATTCTTAGTGGTAATATAGAGAGAAAAGTGAGATATAAAAATGAACTAAATCGGTTCATTAGAAGGGGGGGTTTACTCCGGACCAACAATACCAATTCGCCACTACCAGCCGTGATTTTTGGTATATTTCGACGAAACTCGGTATTCGTAGTGGTAATCTACAGGTAAATATGTGTTGTAAAAATAAAATAAATCGGTTCATTAGAAGGGGGGGGTTTACTCCGGACCCAAATTCCTAATATACTCATACCGGTCGTAATTTCTGCTGTATTGTAACGAAACGCGATATACGTCGTGGGTAACTCATGAGAAAGAAGTGTTGTAGAAATGAGCTGAATCGGTCAATCGGAAAGCGGGGGTTTAATTTGTAATATATTTGAATAGAAAAGCCGGCAGACGTAGGTTCACAAAGCCGCCGCAATGAGCGCTTTCTACCACTAGAGTGACTGTATCCTGTTCCTGCGTTAGATCAAAATACGATAATATGAGGATTTTTGTATTTATTACGTAGTGTAGTAGGTACCATGTGTAAACATAACTCTGGATGCAAATTAATAATTGATCAGTTACTCATTACAAAATGAGAACTATTCACGTTTTTATTTTATTTATGTAGGATATTTTAAGCAAATTGTTCTGGAAAGCAGTCTACACTACCCAAATTCTGAGGAAAGTGCTTAGTTATGCAGCTCCTGCGTGACGGACTTTATTTTTTCTTGTTACCTCTATGGAGGCAATCGATTTTTGAGGGTGAGGTAATTGCAGAATAAAAATGAAAAGAATCTGTTAAATTAATGATAGTATAATTAATAAAAAAACATGCTTCTTGTAGTCATAATGATGATAATAATTGTAATTATAAAAAAGTCCGTCACGCAGGAGCTGCATAACTAAGCACTTTCCTCAGAATTGGGTAGAGTAGAGTGAATTCCTGAATAATTTGCTTTAAATAACCTATATAGATAAATAAAATAAAAACCTAAATAACACCTGTTTCAATTCAATTCAAACATAGTACAAAGTAAATCCCCCCCCCCTTCCGATAGACCGATTTAGTTCATTTTTACAACACTTCTTTCTTATTAGATACCCTGGACGTATACCGCGTTTCGTTACAATACTGCAGCAATTACGACCGGTATAAGGAAATTAGTTATTTGGGTCCGGAGTAAACCCCCCCCTCCTATTGAAACAATTTAGTTTATTTTTACAACACATTTTTCTCTTTAGTTAACCAGAACGAATACCGATTTTCGTTGAAATACAACACAAATTATGGCTTTGGTAAACCCCCTCTCCGGGATGGACCGATTTTGTTGGTTAACGAACTCGTTCAATCGTTTGATTGGGGAATACTACATACCAGTTTCGTGGGGAAGAAACAGAAACTCTGGCCGGTATCGGGTTAACAGACACATATATAACTATATATAACTATATATATATATATATATATATATATATATATATATATATATATATATATATATATAAATTTTAACTGGGGTAATTTTCGGTGTCTACTAGGTAGGATCGATAAAGATTCGAAGAAATTTAAAAAAAAATCCGTCATGAATGCAACCCCAATAGCTACTTTCCTTCGGAGGAAAGTGCTAAAATGAACTTCTTTTTCTTGCATGCACAATCTAAATGATAAATAATTTGTTTCTTGCATCTTTGGTTCAATAATAACATAAAAAATAATTATAAATAAAAATGTGCTACTCCGCATGCTTCTGAGAAAATTATTATTTTTTTTTTTGTTTTTAACGGCGCATCAACTATTTGGCTATTAGCGCCGGGCTATCTACAGGTTGCCACCCTTTTCTAATGCCAACAGCACGTGGTCGGTCACCCATTCAGGAACTGACCACGCCCGACGTTGCTTAACTTCGGTGATCTATGGGAACCGGTGTATTGAACGTGGCTATGGCCGTTGGCGATAAAATTATTATTATAAATATGAGCCTGTTACATGCAACTACAATTATTATTATAAATATGAGCCTGTTACATACAACTACAATTATTATTATAAATATGAGCCTGTTACATGCAACTACAATTATTATTATAAATATGAGCCTGTTACATGCAACTACAATTATTATTATAAATATGAGCCTGTTACATGCAACTACAATTATTATTATAAATATGAGCCTGTTACATGCAACTACAATTATTATTATAAATATGAGCCTGTTACATGCAACTACAATTGAACAACTATAAATTTCCTCATAACTAAATATACATTGCTTAGACTTTTTATTATTTATTTATTTCTTGGTGTTCCACTTTGTGGCGATGTACACCTTACATATAGTTATTACAAACATTACATATATACATATATACTTTGTGGCGATGTACACCTTACATATAGTTATTACAAACATTACATATATACATTACATTGTCTTATATACTTACATTATACATATATATATATATATATATATACACATACACACACACACACATACATACATACATACATACATACAAATATCTATATTACTAAATTACATTATATCAACGTATTGTCTATTTAAATATTTACATTACATTATGCTTAATAAGTTTGTTTTTATTATTTACACACATATATACATACACATATAATATTAGATTGCATGATTTTAAATTAAGTTTATTTACATTATGATTGTACACCAGTCTTTTTACATTTGCATCCTAGGAAAATCAGTATGGATCAGAAGGTAGATGAATTATCTGCCTTCGGTGGGATATTCATGTCTCTATAGGACACTATGGTAAGGAAATATTAAGCTGCGTTCAAATGAGTTGGTATAATCCATTGTTGTGTAGGTAATGGTGTATAGAGTCTATGTGTTTGCTATCTTCACTTAACAACTCGCATAAGTTGTAGGGTAAGTTCAGATCACGTCGTCTCATGCATTCTGTGAGTAAGTGTTTTATCGTAAGAGTAGTGATACGTATTTCACATTGCGGCTGTTCTTGTTTCGTCATTAAGTAACTGTGAGTAAGTCGAGAATGACCAATCCTTAAGCGGGTCAAAACTACTTCTTCTCTTCGGTTTACACGGGAACTGGATGGCCATTCTTTTACTGTATGTTTGATAGAACGGAGTTTATTTTCTGTTAGTTGTGTCCACGTGTTTTGCCAGAATAATGCTATAATGTCTCTTGTTCTGTTTGTCCAGTCTAGTGTTGGGCATTATTCGAATGATTATTCGAATACATTTTTAGTGAATGTGAATAATTCACTGAATTATCTTATTCATACAGTACATCATGAATTATTCACAGAATTATTCTAATCAAATTAATCTGCTGTTTGTTTTAGGTTTTCTCCCTTTATTAATTGATTTCCGAAACAAATAGATCGAGTATAGTGAAACAAATTAACATAAACCTAATATTTAATTAAACTAATTAACATGTAACGAAATTGGAATTGGTTATGTTTTTTTAAAACTGCTCCTACTCTTAATTATTTTACGGGTTGAGTATACACCCATATTGTAACTTTTTCAACTAAGTTGTAAAGACAACGGGGTTGGTTTATGAGAATAAGAGAAATTTTGTTATAAAGAAAAATATGCTTTATTTTTTTTTTTTTTTTATTTCTGAGCACCCGCAACGAAAGCGATTCATCCAAATAGATAAATTATAAAATGGATAATCATTATATTATTATAATCCAATTATATTATATAATTACTTTTGTGAATAAAAAAACGGCTGAAAGTAAAAATAACATTGTAAAAACAATAAATTTTTATAAAGATTAGATAGTTAGCCGTCGAGGTGATAAATAAAGATGGAATGGTTGGGATTCGGCTAAATAAACCTCAATACCATTTTTCATAAAAAAATCTATATTTAGGACGTTTCGGCTACTCATTGGTAGCCTTCGTCAGCTAAAATGACAAGAAAAACAGAAATTCATACGGAAAAAAAGTTTATAATTGAGATGAGTAACAGAAATATAAATAAAATTAACTTATTATAAAAGAACAATTTGGTCTTAAATTCTTAGAATGAGTTCTTAGAATTATTCGTTATTCATTATTCGTTATTCATCATTCATTATTCACCATTCGTTATTATTTATTTCTAGTTGGTCTACTGATTAGTCCTACTGAAACACTCATATATATATATATATATATATATATATATATATATATATATATATATATATATACATATTTCTGGCTGCCAACATCATAATAAATCTATCATTATTCAGTAAAATATGTTTATTCTGATTGATCATTCGAATAATTTGTGAATAGTACATTAAATTATTCACAGAATAACGAATAATGAATAAAAGTAATTATTCTTCATTCATGAATAAAATAATACATTTATTCATTAATCATTATTCATCATTCTGAATAATTTTTGCCCAACACTGGTCCAGTCTTGGTGGGTTAGTCTTGTTATTTCTACGTTTGTTTGTTGAGAGGCTGTTTTTGCATGAGAGTCGGCCAACGAACTTTTGCCTAAGTCTTGGTGACCTGATAGCCAGTGGATGGTAACGTGACCTGGTAGCCAGTGGATGGTAACGTGACCTGGTAGCCAGTGGATGGTAACGTGACCTGGTAGCCAGTGGATGGTAACGTGACCTGGTAGCCAGTGGATGGTAACGTGTCCTGGTAGCCAGTGGATGGTAACGTGACCTGGTAGCCAGTGGATGGTAACGTGACCTGGTAGCCAGTGGATGGTAACGTGACCTGGTAGCCAGTGGATGGTAACGTGACCTGGTAGCCAGTGGATGGTAACGTGACCTGGTAGCCAGTGGATGGTAACGTGACCTGGTAGCCAATGGATGGTAACGTGTCTGTTTAGTGTGTGGGCCTGAAATAGTATTCGTTGTAGTAGAGCTTGAAATTGTATTTACTTGCGCAAGTAAATATTATATATAGTATGGCCTGGGTTCAAGGAATCCCCACATAACAACTTCTAACATTATTCCACATAGCAATAGCACATGGTGTATTTTCATCCATTAGCCGGCCTTACCTCCTATGCTTCTCATTACCCGAAATTTTATATTTTCGCGGGTTCCCACTCTAGAGATATGCATAGAGGTCTAAAGTAAGTAGTGTGACCTTATCGGCGTTGGTGGATCTCACCTCGCTGCTACAGCCTTCTAACTTTTCTTCCAAGCATTTCTCATTTAAAGAAGAACAAGCCAACTATTTCAAATGGAATTCTTAAACGCATTCGTGCCTCGCGTAGTAATTGCTTTGCGCCCCACCCCCGCCATAAGAAGATGTAATGAGTTAAGGTGCGAACGGAGTTATAGCGCACAGCCTGCTCCGAGACGGAGCATAAGCTACCAGCTGATAATGGTAGTTTAACGAGAAGGTAAGACCCAGTTTACACTCACTTACATTTAATCATTAGGGCAAAGTCTCGGCCGTACTTAACCACTTAAGCTTTAAGCACTCAAATTACTTTTTAAAGCGCATTTTACAGGCTGTGGTTCTATTTATTTTTACATTTTCGTCAAATGTAACTTTGATCTGAATAAAATAATAACGAGATCTGTATCACCTTGGTTGTGAGGAAACACCTAGATATGATCCAAAAGGTGTTCGAGTCTCGATTAGAGCTGGTTGAATGTTTTCATATATAGTCGGAGAGCTGGTAACGTACTTTTCATGAAGTGTTTTACGTTCCTTTAAAATTTGCTGTAATGTACATCTTGGGTAGATAAGAAGGTAAATATGTGTTTCCTGGACATACCTTGGAACACCAGGAACTGTGCATAGGGGAAAGGTGCAAAACAATATTATGTTAATTCATTGAGAGGAGATGGTTGACCGTAGATGATGCAAGGTAGGGATTGTCGGGGTTCGGTCACTGCTACTTAATAAAACTACATTTCATCGTAAAAATGGTTTTATTGTGCCGACGTTTCGGCTTGAACTTCAAGCCTTCATCAGGGCTGTAAAAAACAATTAGGACGGATGTAATACTGAAATATACATATATATATATATATATATATATATATATATATATATATGCCTAGATACACAAATACACACACATATATACATACATATATGGAAAAAGACAAAAACATAAAAACATAAAATACTAGAACATAATATATAGAAGAACAATGTGCTCTAGAAGTGTTTGGATTATTAGGAGAAGAATAACAGATTACATATTAGATTAGATATAAAAATAACAATATGGGCTTACCGATGGGAAGATAGAGAACTATTCCTCACAAATACGGGATCATTTCTGACAGTTAATACAGGGAAACGTAGGAAGAAAGGAGTTGGTGAGGGGGGGGGGGAGGGGTTCTGGACCACCCAATGGACAGAGAATATAGAAGATGAAAGAAAGAGCGGCGGAAGCGGGGTCGTACAGTAAGGTGTCATAAAGTCATAAAATGTTGTGTTAATGGAAAGGGAGGCATGTATAAAGGGCTATATTGCAGGCGGTATAGGGGATTAGGATGGAGTTTTTAATAAATGGAAGATGTTAAATTCTATCAGTTAAATTTGTAGCATCTAGGAATATAAAAAGGTTAATGAGTTTTTCTGGATAATCTCCGAGAATTTCGTCTAAGGTGCTTTTAATTTTGAATGGGCGCGTTTTAAATTCTAAGTACTCAGTAAGTATGTGCTTTACCATGAGTAGGACTCCCAAGCTTATACAGTTGGGTGGTTCATCTTTGGACATAAGATATGAGTGAGTAAGCCTTGTACGCCCTATTCGCAACCTGGCCAACACAACCTCTTTCCTTAGTTTTATTGAATTTTTGATTTTGGCTTTATTGAAAAGCATTTAAATGGAACACTAAATCCGCAATACAGTCAAGTCGTACGTAATTAGCATTTACTCTAATCAAATTAATCTGCTGTTTGTTTTAGGTTTTCTCCCTTTATTAATTGATTTCCGAAACAAATAGATCGAGTATAGTGAAACAAATTAACATAAACCTAATATTTAATTAAACTAATTAACATGTAACGAAATTGGAATTGGTTATATTTTTTAAAACTACTCCTACTCTTAATTATTTTAGGGGTTGAGTATAGACCCATATTGTAACTTTTTCAACTAAGTTGTAAAGACAACGGGGTTGGTTTATGAGAATAAGAGAAATTTTGTTATAAAGAAAAATATGCTTTATTTATTTTTTATTTTTATTTCTGAGCACCCGCAACGAAAGCGATTCATCCAAATAGATAAATTATAAAATGGATAATCATTATATTATTATAATCCAATTATATTATATAATTACGTTTGTGAATAAAAAAACTGCTGAACGTAAAAATAATATTGAAAAACAATAAATTTTTATGAAGATTATATAGTTAGCCGTCGAGGTGATAAGTAAAGATGGAATGGTTGGGATTCGGCTAAAGAAACCTCAATAGGATTTTTGTTAAAAAAATCTATATTTAGGACGTTTCGGCTACTCATTGGTAGCCTTTGTCAGCTAAAGTGACAAGAAAAACAGAAATTCATACGGAAAAAAAGTTTATAATTGAGATAAGTAACAGAAATATAAATACACTTAATTTATTATAAAAGAACAAATTGGTCTTAAATTCTTAGAATGAGTAGAATGAAAATCAATAGAAATATAACAAAAAAAAGAAGAAAAAAGGCTATTTTATTGAAGTGTATATAATTAAATAGGTGCTAATAATAATATTAATTAATATTTAACAAAGAAATATGATACTACGCACCAAAGAAAATTAATTAATATTGTTATTTACCTATTTACTTATATACACTTCAATAAAATAGCCTTTTTTCTTCTTTTTTTGTTATATTTCTATTGATTTTCATTCTACTCATTCTAAGAACTCATTCTAAGAATTTAAGACCGAATTGTTGTTTTATAATAAGTTAATTGTATTTATAGTTCTGTTACTTATCTCAATTATAAACTTTTGTTCCGTATTAATTTCTGTTTTTCTTGTCATTTTAGCTGACGAAGGCTACCAATGAGTAGCCGAAACGTTCTAAATATAGATTTTTTTTAAACAAATATCGTATTGAGGTTTCTTTAGCCGAATCCCAACCATTCCATCTTTACTTAATACATTTTTAATAACAAACATATAAAAATGAAGATAACGTAGAGAACATTTCCTATGTACAATATGCCTATAGATAATCGCAACAGTTTCTGTGTTATTCATATTCTATGGATAATATGACTATACATAGGAACAATAGCTCCCGTGTACAATCTATGGATAATATGACTATACATAGGAACAATAGCTCCCGTGTACAATCTATGGATAATATGACTATACATAGGAACAATAGCTCCCATGTACAATCTATGGATAATATGACTATACATAGGAACAATAGCTCC
This sequence comes from Gonocerus acuteangulatus, assembly GCA_946811695.1. Taxonomy (NCBI): domain Eukaryota; kingdom Metazoa; phylum Arthropoda; class Insecta; order Hemiptera; family Coreidae; genus Gonocerus; species Gonocerus acuteangulatus. The sequence continues at coordinate 10,379,905 of OX328130.1, forward strand.
CATATACAATCTATGGATAATATGACTATACATAGGAACAATAGCTCCCGTGTACAATCTATGGATAATATGACTATACATAGGAACAATAGCTCCCATGTACAATCTATGGATAATATGACTATACATAGGAACAATAGCTCCCATGTACAATCTATGGATAATATGACTATACATAGGAACAATAGCTCCCATGTACAATCTATGGATAATATGACTATACATAGGAACAATAGCTCCCATGTACAATCTATGGATAATATGACTATACATAGGAACAATAGCTCCCATGTACAATCTATGGATAATATGACTATACATAGGAACAATAGCTCCCATGTACAATCTATGGATAATATGACTATACGTAGGAACAATAGCTCCCATGTACAATTCTATGGATAATATGACTATACATAGGAACAATAGCTCCCATGAACAATCTATTGATAATATGACTATAAATAGGAACAATAGCTCCCATGTACAATCTATGGATAATATGACTATACATAGGAACAATAGCTCCCATGTACAATCTATGGATAATATGACTATACGTAGGAACAATAGCTCCCATGTACAATCTATGGATAATATGACTATACATAGGAACAATAGCTCCCATGTACAATCACAGTTACACAGGAAGGATCCTATGTAAAATAATGACATGATGAGTAAATCACGTCATGAGTAATTTTCATTTATTATTACAACCTTTTAAGGACGATGATAAAAACCGCAGTTTGAGAAATTCTGGACAATCCTTTTTTTTTTTTTTTTTTTTTTTTTTTTTTTTTTTTTTTTTTTTTATTTAAAGAAATATCACAATCTACAATTCAATTGCATTATGTAATTTGATACATGTTACTTGCTCACGCCTCCCCAGGTGTCCCCAGTTGTCAACCGAATACCTTCCTTGTTAGGAAGGATTCTAGGATGACCTGGAGTTACCTTACGCCATCCAACCACACCCTGCAACTAGCAGGGAGGATTGGAGGCGAATGAGACGTGGGCTGTGTTATCTTGAGGAGAGAAAATATCCACCGATATCACTCTCAATTTATACAATTATAATTTCTTTGATCACTCCACAAATAATTGTTTTTGTTCACTCCACGACACTTCACTGACTAAGTAAGTCTCGGGGCCACTTCCTGTTAAGGCGTCTTGGTGGAGAGGAAGGATGGTTGGTGCTGGATAAGGATTGGGCTATAGGATTAGGATGATTGATTAATTTGCTATGGAAAGATGAGAAGCGGATAGGGATTATATCTTGGACAAAAGGGATATTTAGGTCATTATGGAGGGTGCGATTTGTAACATAATAAGGAGCATTGATTATGGTACGCAGGACTTTGGATTGAAATGTTTGGATTCGGTTGATGTTGGAATGCTTGGCTGTCCCCCAGAGTTCTATTCCGTAAGTCCAAATAGGTTTTATTAGTGAGTTGTAGATAGTTTGTTATGTAAGGTTAATTGTGATGACCGGTTTAGTAGTCTGTATAGTTGTCCGAATCGTCGATTGAGTTCTTGCCGTTTGAGTTTAATGTGTGCGTTCCAAGTCAATCGAGAGTCAAGGTAAAACCCAAGGTATCGGATGGTATTGGTTATGGGTAAAGGATTGTTGTTGAAGGAGACAGTAGGACAGGATGGACAATCAAAGGCAGTTTCAAATACATATAGTTATGGAATATAAATTACAAAATTAAGTGGTTATTGTAGTGAATACTACACACACATAAACATGTTAATTATTTAGGAAGTTTAGTTTGGCTTTTGTGAAAAAAAATTGTTGTCTTATGCTTTAACGACAGTTCAAAATTATTGATCCCAAAATATTAAGTTTATTTTTGAAACCACCACATTATATATAGATATATATTTGTCTGTTCGTACTCTTCAGTATCATTTAAATGAAAATATCCTTCCAGTATTGATTTTTACCAATTTCACTAAACTGTACTAATGTTACCCCCATTTTACGGTGCATATTTCGAAGGAGCTTTAGAACAAAACGAATTTGACGTCGAATTGTACCTCTTTGTTTAAGCAAATACCGCCTGCCTCTCTGTTTTTGAGTAGATTCGGAGGAAATCGTTATGGTAAATACGTCACACACTAAGAAGGCAGCCGAGTCCTGCCAAAACACCTCATTGCATATTCAGTCTGAGCAGGGCAAGGAGCCAACAAATGGATGGAAGATTCTCTCTCTCTCCTCACATTTCAAACAGCTCTTTATCTTAATGGGTTTAATGATAGGAATTAGAGTTGTGTTTAGGCTCCGGGTTAGGGCTAGTAATGTCTAGGATGATTTAAATAATGTCAACATTAGGAATGAACAAGATATCGCTAAGTATATGTACACTAATGTTTTAGTTTTAATGAGTTTTTTAATAGTATATATTTATATATATAATATATATATAATTTATAAAAAAAATAAAAATAAAAGTCTATTGTTTTGAAAAAAGTCATTTTCATGGGCAAGCATTTTTTCATTATTTTTCAGGTAAGTTGATAAAGTGTTAGGAGGAATTCTAGAGTCCTTGGCAATTTCAGATTTTTTCTTTATTCCATTTTCAACTTCTTTAATTGCAGCTATTTTGTCTGGCAACGTTAAAGTTTTATAACTGGTAGGCTTCGACATCTTAAATCAAGAAGTCACTGAACTGCACTGTGCACCGGAAATTCAAGGCACAAACAATACAACAGATCTAGACGCTGACTCACTTATAACTGAATAAGAAATGAGAGGGATGGTGAAAGGGAATTCTAGGATAAAACGACAGGATGGTGTATGTAACTACAACCCCTGGAAGGGTGGAAGCGCGACCCTCCACTTTCTCATAAATGGAACCGCCGCGCTTCTTGTCCCGGAACCCCTACATCCGTATCTTACTATCCTTCTTAACCGAGGGGACAATATTTCTAAAAAAAATTAAGATCGAACATCTCCCATTGGAGGTATAGACTCGTAAAAAATTCGAATTATCCAAAATTTTATTCGAATTAACCACGATTTTTTTAACATTGTTTATGCCCTAAATTCTAGGGACCGAGAGAAATATTCGAATTAACCACGAATTCGAATTATCGAAGTTCGAATTATCCATGTTCCACTGTATATATATATATATATATATATATATATATATATATATATATATATATATATATATATATATATGCATACATACAGGGTGATTCAGGTCTATGTAGCCAAACTCCAGAAGATAATTCTGGACATCATTTCCAACGAAAAAGTATTCTTGAAGTATGGTCCGATTGCAAAAGGAAAAGCAGTTACGTCCAATTTTCTGTTGTTTTTTTTAAACTTAGTCATGCTTTTTTTTAAAATAAAAAAGGATTGCTCAAAAACTGTTCAAGATAATTAGGTTCTAATTATGCCATCATAAAATAGGCAAAAGTTACTTAAAAAAAAAAATAGTGACTTAATTCCTTAAATCTATTGACAGAAGATACTTTCTGGACGTCCAATAACGCGCTTCCGTGTTTCTAGATGAATCTGAAGTTTCATGCGAATTTTTTTCTCAGCCCCCTAACTGACTACAGATTCAGTTAATCGCTCAATTTAACTCTAAATAAAATTCAACTTCATTTGCATAGATTTAATGCTTACTAAATGTTAATTAAATCACTGTTTTTTTTTTCAAAGGAAATGTTGTCCATTTTATGATGGCATAATTAGAATTTAAATTGTTGAAATCGTGATTTATATTTTTTTTTTTTTTAGCTTTATGTATATATTTTTTCTTCTATAGTATGAATTATTTTATTTGTATTATTTATTTATTGTATGAAACTTAGTTTCATCATTATATTCGTAGTTTTATTTTTTTTATACAGGTATAAGTTGTTGTTTGATCGATATGCATTTTTTGTTTTGTATATTTAACTGTTTAACTTCAATTCCTATGCCTAGTGGTTGATAAATAAGTGGTTGATAACTAATTCCTATGCCTAGTGGTTGATAACTAAGTGGTTGATAACTAATTCCTATGCCTAGTGGTTGATAACTAAGTGGTTGATAACTAATTCCTATGCCTTGTGGTTGATAACTAAGTGGTTGATTACTAATTCCTATGCCTAGTGGTTGATAACTAAGTGGTTGATAACTAATTCCTATGCCTAGTGGTTGATAACTAAGTGGTTGATAACTAATTCCTATGCCTTGTGGTTGATAACTAAGTGGTTGATTACTAATTCCTATGCCTAGTGGTTGATAACTAAGTGGTTGATAACTAATTCCTATGCCTAGTGGTTGATAACTAAGTTGTGTGTACAGCAACCCAATTTAGTTGGTTAAATAAACTTTCTTTTTCAATTATAAAGTTTTTTCACTTCTCCAGCTCGATAAAAGTCTAAAGCGCCTGTTTAGTTCCTTTCTCTTCTGTGTTATGTGTGGCTTCCAAGTTAGACATTAGACTTTTATCACGCTTATTGGACAAAAGCTCGAAACTATCATTGACTAACAAACGACTTATATACAGTACCATACTCCGACCAATATGGACTTATGGACTTGAACTATGGGGTTCCACTAAACCTTCCAATTCCTACAGAATACAAACAATGCAATCCAAAATCTTTCGAAAAATATCCAATGCTCCTTACTACGTCTGGTACCTAATCCTTCATAAAGACTTCAATGTCCCCTTTATCCAATCCCTGGCCAAATCAGTCTATCAGAAGTTTCATTCCAATCTTTTGATAAACTCCATCCTCCTACCATAATCCACAAAATCCTCATAGAAGACTGAAGCTGCGGTGGCCTAAAGACAATTTGTTATAACTTGCCATCAGCAATGCTCAAAATGTATTGTACTACTGGGTTGTGTAATTGTACATATTCCCACATCATGTCTCACAAAGTTATTGTTCTAAAACCAGCAAAATTACCGGAAATATGGATATCATATTCTTGTGATTATCAATAAAGGTTAAAAAATAAATATCCAGCTAATGTTTGTTTGCGTAACAATTATATTAATTCAAAGAAATTTAAATGATATCTTAAATAAGAAATCAAAAGGGCTTGGAACGTCCTGTGTTAGAGGTTTTCTAGAAAATATGAATTTTAATAAATATACGCAACTTAATTTTAAACGAAAACCTTTTATAGTAAGGGCAATAGAAGATAGAAGTAATTCAATTTTAACGGAAACTCCTATTCTCAAAAACAAATTCACCGACACACCACCTTGGAGATTGAGGAACTTAAGGATTGACTTGACACTAACAAAATATAAAAAGACAGATCCGACTTTAACATTATTTTACAAAAATTCAATCAACTCAATAATAAGGCGAAATCCAAAAACTTTATACACTTATACTGACGGATCCAAGACAGACTCTGGAACAGGGGCAGCTGCCATTGTACAAGACAATACTTACCAAATCAAATTACCGGAACAGACGACTATATATACTGCTGAACTCTACGGGATACTTTTAGCACTGACCAACGTTCAAGAAACAGAAACTGACACGATCACTGTTTGCACCGATTCCTTAAGTTCCTTAATGTCCTTACAGAACATTTACAGCACTCATCCAATTATCATAAACATATTTACACAAATAAACACTCTACAAGGTAAAGACAAAAATATTATACTCCTTTGGCTACCAGGACACGAAGACATCCCTATGAGTACAACTGTTGACTTACAGGCGAAACTGGCTACAAGCCGATCCATACCCGATGTAAACACCTTGACAACTTTCGACCTGAACAAAACTTTACGTACTAACACATTGTGCGAATGGGAACAAAATTGGTTGAGAAGTACTTCCAAACTATGGAAAATTAAGAATACGACCAAAGCCTGGGTAAAAGAACAATTCTCTCGACGAGACGAAGTTATTTTATCCAGGCTTCGGATAGGACACACCCTACTTACCCATTCGTACTTATTAGATAGAAAAGAAATACCCACTTGTCGAATATGCAACAGAACACTAACCGTCAAACATATACTAACTGACTGTAGACAACGTAGCAAACTAACCATTCCTTACGACTTACATGACTTACTGACGGAAGGTAGCCCATACATACAAACAGTAGTAACACATTTAAAGCATGAAAATATCTATTCAAAAATATAACGTACGTTTTAGGCAAATATTTTTATTTCCTTTTTATTTTTATTCTATATAATGAGATTGATTAATAATTTTTGTTAGTTTACATATTTTTAGGACAACGATCGTTTTTTTTTTTTTTTTTTTCTTTTTTTAGGACAACTGACCATTCGTAGATTTGACCAAAACTAACTGCCTTTGATTCTGTCGTTTTAATGAGCTCGTCGCCTCCGTTGCGATACTCACAATAAATAAATAAATGATATCTATCTCTTAGCTTGATGTGGAATTTGCTTAATATACGAATATATTTTTGAATAAATTTATTCAGACATGTTATCATGATAATTTCCCTACAATGTATTTTCAGGTATTGTGATTGTATTTTTATTTTGTTGAAACGCCTTTTTGTAATCCTATAAATATTATATCTAAACAAATATTTACCAAATTAAATAACAAAAATAATCAATTCGATCTTCTACATGATTTGCTTTGTCTCATTCACATATTGCAATAAATAAATAAGCCTTTCTACATTTATATATTCAATATGGTAACGATAACATTCGGTTTTTTTACTTTATCATTGATGGCCAAGTTTAGGAATGATTATCCTTTTTCTTTTTTTTTTTTGGAAGTTATTAACATGCAAATAATATGTCTTTAGGCTGTGGGTTATCTGGGAAATTTTAGTTAGACATTTTTTTTTACCAGGGAAATACAGTAGAACTTGGATAATTTGAACCCCTAGGGACCGATAAAAAAGTTCGAATTATACAAATTTCGAATTACAAAGGTTTTTGAAAATAAAGGGGTAAAAAATCGAATTTCATATTTTCACATTTATTAATTTAAAAAATACATACATTTTATTTAAAGAATAACAAACATTTTATAAATTGATGATTACGTACATAAGTATTAAATACTTTATCAAAAAAGTAAAAATAAATGTTTATTATTTTGAAAAAAGTCATTTTCATGGGCAAAAATTGTTTTCTTTATGACTGGCTTATAACTGAATAAGAAATGAAGATGAGAGTGATAGTGGGAGGGAATTCTAGTATGAAACGAAAGGATGTAACTATAACCCCTGGAAGGGAGGAAGCGCGACCCTCCACTTTGCAGAACTCCTAGAGTCCAAGAACTAGACTATGAGACCGCCGCGCTTCTTGTCCTGCAACCCCAACATCCGTATCTTACTATCCGCCTTACACGAGTGGAGAATATTTTCACAAGATTTAAGGTCCTACACTTCCCTCGTGAAAAATTCGAATTATCCAAAATTTTTATTGAATTAACCACGGTTTTTTTTACATTGTTTATGCCCTAACTTCTAGGGACCGAGAAAAATATTCGAATTAACCAGGATTTGGAATTATCGAAGTTCGAAGTATCCATGTTCCACTGTACAAGAAAATATAATAGAAACACTAAACCCGCAATACATTTAGGTCATGCGTAATTAGCATCCAGGCTAATTAAATTAGTCTGCTTTAATTTTATCTTGTTTTCCTTCCTCTATTAATTGATGTCCGAAACAAATAGTTGGCATATATCAAAACAAATTAATTTATTTATCCTGTTAAACTAATGAACATATTATAAATGTATTTTCAAAATAGATGACATGTTTAAACATAATTATTTCACTTGACTGAAACTAATTTTGAAGGCAAAGGGGTTTGATCGTATATAAGACATCTTAAATTCCTTTAGAAAGAATGACACAATTTTTAAAGCGATATATGTAATTTGTAGCTCATTTTCGGGTTGAGTACTTGGAATCGTGGGATTCAATTGAAAAAAATTGTACATGTTTAAAATTCATCTATGCTGTGATTTTTTTTTTTTTTTTTTTTTTTTTTTTTTTTACGGCGCATCTACATGTAGGTCATTAGCGCCGACATCCAGGGTGCAGCGAGGAATTTTACCAGGGAGCCGTGGGATGATAAAATTCCTGCCGGAGGTTGGGAATCGAACCCACCATCTCCCGCTTATGAATCCAAGGCGCTAGCCATTAGACCACGGGAGACCCCTCTATGCTGTGATGTTTTAATTTCAGTTACATTTGGAGTTAAGGAAGTATTAGACAAAATATTTTATTAAAAGACCTGAAAAGTTTTAGGATTTTAGTATATTTTTGCGAATATCTCGGAAACGGTTTGGAAATCTTGGTAAGTGACTCTCGATTTGTCCCATTAAAACTAATGAACATATTACAAATGTATTTGCAAAATAGATGTATATATATATATATGTAATTTTTTAACATAGCTATTAATTCTCTAAAATGAAACGCGAACGCCAGTGGACACCTTCTTGTGACGTTTTTTTGTAACGCTTGGTCCACCCGATAAACGTACGTGATGTACTCTATAACATACAGTCATATTTTTCGTACGTGGCCACTGCGCATGTGCGAACGCCAGCGGACAGTTTTTGTGGCACCTACAGTCTTCTTTTTTGTACATAGCCACTGCTATGTATAAAAAACGCGTCATAAACGTTGAACTCGTCTGCGCATGCCCGAACGCCATTTCGCATGCCCTAACTCCACTGCGCATGGCCAAACGCCTCTACGCATGCGCGAACGCAACTGCGCATGCCCACACGCCCCTGCGCATGAGCTAACTCCACTGCACATGCGCCAACGCTACTGCGCATGCGCCAGAGTCCAGTGGACACTTTTTTGTAACGTTTTTTTCCAGTTTTGTCACCGATAAGGCATATTTACGCTAAAATAATTTATTAACCGACATGGAGAGTTTTCGGATCTTCGGAATATTTTTCAAAAGATCTCGAAAACATTTGGAATTCGTGGTATTTGGCAGGCCACCATTGGAAAGCTTGTTACATTCTCTACAAGAAAGTTTTGGAAATAATGTTCGATGCGGTGATGTTGATGGGAGAAATAAGTGCTTGAAACATTTAAATTGTTAGTTTTTTTGGTATGAACGAATTTTCGCCTTATTTTATCTTAATTTCTAACGTGTGTGTACTTATTCAGAGATCTGTAGTCTTTTTTTGTTTTCTTCTGTAGAAAGAATTCTCGTGTCGTCGAAGTTAATTAACGAAAATTCTTTCTACAGAACGAAACAAAAAAAGACTATAGATCTCTGAATGTGCACACATAAACCTAAACAAAAACAATATAGACTACAAAACAGACAAACAAGGTGTTTCTCCTATTTACGCGAATATTTTTCAAAAACTCTCCCGACCTCCCACCTAGTATTTTCCCATGCCCCTTGTGTATCCTTTTATTAGCAACTTTTGTCATTTCCTGTTATAAAATGTCATAAACAGGCCTTTGATCCCTACCGACCTCCCACCACCTGGTTTGTTTTCAGTTTCATTTACCCTAGTAGATTCCTTTTTTCTTAGACACTTCCACAATGGTTAGTTAACTGCCAACATTGGTCTTCCTCTGCCTCCAGGCATTTTCATTTGTATGTAGTATTTTATTTCTTTGTTAAAATTAATTAATATTATTATTAGCACCTATTTACTTATATAAACTTCAATAAAATAGCCTTTTTTCTTCTTTTTTTTTGTTATGTTTCTATTGATTTTCATTTTAGCGCGGTTCCTCCCTCCCCGAAAGGGAGGAACCGCGCTTATAGGGTTGATACAATGAAACAATCCGGAAGTGCCGACAAGAAAATTTCGCGTTTCAGAACCCCTAGAGACCGAAAATAACGGTGGTTCAAATTTGTATATATATATATATATATATATATATGTATATATTTATTTATATATATATATATATATTTGTCTGTTCGCTCTCTAGAAAGAAGACGAATGGTCCGATTTTGATGAAATTTGGTACAAAAATCCTTCGTCCAATTTGAAAGGTCAAGTTCGTTAACCAGCAAAATCCGCCTACTGGAAGATGGCGTTTGGGGCGAAATTCGCGCAAAAAAATCGTAACGCTTACGTTTTTGAGTTCATAAGCTTCTAAGTACTCGTTTTATATGATTCCTGGGCTAGGAAAACGAATGAAACCATTTTCAAGGCGATAGCTTTAACCGTTTTCGAGAAAATTGGAAAAATATTTTTTGAATACCGTTTTTGCTTTGGGTACTTAGAATCATGGGATTCAGTTGAAACATTTTCTGCATGTTCTACTTTCATCAAAACTAATATGTTGAAATTTTGGTTACGTTTGGAGTTAAGGAAGGGTTAGAATAAAATATTTTATTAACAGACATAAAAAGTTTTAGTAACTTTGTTTACTTTCCTTAATTTTTATATTTTTTTTTTTTTTTTTTTTTTTTACGGCGCATCGACATAATTCTTGGCCATTAGCGCCGAGACCCAGGGTGCAACCAGGAATTTTCTCAGCGAGCCCTGAGATGAGAAAATTTCTGGCGCCGGTGGGGATCGAACCCACCATCTCCCGCTTATGAATCTAGCGCGCTAGCCACTAGACCACGGGAGACCCCTACTTTCCTTAATATCTCGAAAAAGGTTGAGAATCTTGGTAAACGGAAGAATACCATTAGAAAGCTTATTAAATGCTCTAAAAAAAAGGTTCTAATGAAAGTTTTGATTAGCTTAAAACTTTAAAGTAATTGATTTCGCTTATTCGAACTGTTCTTTTTGTCTGTTTTTTATTCCTTGTAATTTTTTAATTGCTTATTGTTGGATAATGTATTTGAAAATAAAACAGGTTAAGAAAAATAAGAAAAACAATTTAATGTTAGAGATATGGATTTCCAAGATAATATAGCTTTTCAAATGCCTAGCGGGGTCCTTCCTAGGGCGGGGACCCACCCAGGTAAGATCGTAAATAACACCTTTCTTGAGAGTAAAGATGGAACTGTCAACTTTGGTCCTCCTCTACCTCCCGGCACTTTCATTGCTGACGAAGGCTACCACTGACTAGCCAAAACGTCCTAAATATAGATTTTTTAACAAAAATCGTATTGAGGTTTATTTAGCCGAATCCCAACCATTCCATCTTTACTTATCACCTCGACGGCTAACTATCTAATCTTCATGCTTTCTAGAAATGTGGACCCAAAATAATAACATCTTCTATTTTAATCATTTTAAATGAGTCTAGAGATAAGAACGGAACCGCGCTAAGATGATGCAGTTCCTGCGAGTCGGACTTTTTACTCATTCTAAGAACTCATTCTAAGAATTTAAGACCAATTTGTTCTTTTATAATATGTTAATTGTATTTATAGTTCTGTTACTTACCTGAATTATAAACTTGTTTTCTGTATTAATTTCTGTTTTTCTTGTCATTTTACCCGACGAAGGCTACCAGTGAGTAGCCGAAACGTCCTAAATATAGATTTTTTTAACAAAAATCATATTGAGGTTTTTTTAGCCGAATCCCAACCATTCCATCTTTACTTATCACCTCGACGGCTAACTATCTAATCTTCATAATATAAATTATACAACACTAAAATACAAAGAAGTTCAATATTAAAAAAATATTTTAATTTAGTTCAAATAACTGGACCCCGAATTCTCAATATTCATCCTAATAAAGGCACTAATTATCATGAATTCTATTGAAACAGTCTAATTAAAGCCCTGGATTATTGGGGCACAAGTAACAATATCTTATAACACGCCTGACGTCTTTCATAACCTCCCTGATGGACATGCTTTTTCGTAAATTTTGGCATTACCCAATACAGACTTCTTTTTAGCACTTTCCTCCGAAGGAAAGTAGCAATTGAGGTTGGACTCATGACGGAATTTTTGAAAAATTTCTTCAAATCTTTATCGATCAAACCTAGTAGACACCGAAAATGACCCCCGTTAAAATTTATATCTATCTATCTATCTATATATATATATATATATATATATATATATATATATATATATATATATGTGTGTGTGTGTGTGTGTCTGTTAACACGATAGCGGCCAGAGTTTTTGTTTTTTCGTCACGAAATTTAGTATATAGCATTCAATTAGCAAACGATTGAACGAGTTCGTTAACCACCAAAGTCGGTCCACCGGAAGGGGGGTTTACCCCGTACCCAAAACACTAATTAGACTATGTCAGCCGTAATATTTGTTAATATTTCAATGATACTTGGTATTCTTAGTGGTAATATAGAGAGAAAAGTGAGATATAAAAATGAACTAAATCGGTTTATTAGAAGGGGGGGGGGGGGTTTACTCCGGACCCACAATACCAATTCGCCACTACCAGCCGTGATTTTTGGTATATTTTGACGAAACTTGGTATTCGTAGTGGTTACCTACAGGTAAATATGTGTTGTAAAAATAAACTAAATCGGTTCACTAGAAGGGGGGGGGTTTACTCCGGACCCAAATTCCTAATATATCGGTCGTAACCTCATACCGATCGTAATTTCTGCTGTATTGTAACGAAACGCGGTATACGTCGTGGGTAACTCATGAGAAAGAAGTGTTGTAAAAAAAAGCTAAATCGGTCAATCGGAAAGCGGGGGTTTAATTTGTAATATATTTCAATAGAAAAGCCCGCCAGACGTAGGTTCACAAAGCAGCCGCAAGGAGCGCTTTCTAACACTAGAGTGACTGTATCCTGTTTCTGCGTTAGATCAAAATACGATAATATGAGGTTTTTTGTATTTATTACGTAGTGTAATAGGTACCATGTGTAAACATAACTCTGGAAGCAAATTAATAATTGATCAGTTACTCATTACAAATTTAAAAGAGAACTATTCATGTTTTTATTTTATTTATGTAGGATATTTTAAGCAAATTGTTCTGGAAAGCAGTCTACACTAACCAAATTCTGAGGAAAGTGCTTAGTTATGCTGCTCCTGCGTCGCGGACTTTTTTCCTTCCAGGCTTATCCGATTATATAAATCTATGTTGCCTTAAAACTCCATCTCTTTGACATTTTATTTTATATTTTTAACGAAAGTTCAAATCCTACCAAATAACTGATTCTATTCCTTTACTACAGCACAAGGGATATGAACGGAACCGCGCAAAGATGGCGGAGTTCCTTGGAGTCGGACTTTTTGATGTATAATTATCTATTACCATTTGGTTATTACTATTATTATTAAATTTTGCATGGATTACGGGCATATGCCGCACTGGATGAAAGAAGTTATGTCTCCAGTGCGACATATGCCCCCGGGGGCATGTATGATAAAATGCGTGATTTCCTTTTGTTATTTCGCGAAACAGACGCGCTAGTGGCTCCATTTGTTATTACTATTAAAATTATTCATACCCACGGGGGGATGCACCGCAGTTGACGTGTTAAATGTCCTGGGAACGCACAGTAAGGTTACACCTATGTGGATACCTGGACACGAGGGCCTTGCGGGAAATGGAAAGGCTGACCAGCTTGCCAAGAATGGATTAGAGAAGGCCTTTCAGGGAGCTGAGTCCTTTTGTGTAATGTCTAAAAGCTTTGCCTGAGAGAAAGAAGAGATTACCAAGCCATGACAGGGAAAGCTCCTTGACAGGGAGAATACCAACTCCAACTAGCAAACTATGACATAAGAAGGACAGTGGGATTTCTTGCGGGACATGGACCAATAGGATAAATACCTGCTCTAGTAGAGGATATTACCTGTTGTTGGTTTCTTGAAAAAAGGGAATTATTGAAGTGAAACAAGGAAGACAAGTCACAATAGAATGAGGTTGTCGCTAGGATTAAGCAGTATAACAGCTCATAGTACCCGTGAATTCTATTGAGTGATATGTAGTGTTCAGTGTGTTACAAATATTATGAATTACTTTAATAAAGATTGTCAAGGTAATGATATTTTTTTTTTTTTTTTTTTTTTTTTTTTTTTTTTTTTTTTTTTTTTTTTTACGGCGCACCGACCTGCATTAAATCCAAGATTGTGGATGAATGCAGGAAGATGTTAGATCGTTTGGCTGTCAGTAACCGGGTCAAATTGCACTTGGTGCCAGGACACTCAGATATACTAGGGAATGAGGAAGCTGATAAGCTGGCAAGACAGGGGGCCAAGGAGTCCTTTTGTGGGCCAGAACCAGCTTGTGGAATATCGCTAACCCTAGCAAAAGGTATAATTAATGACTGGGCGAGGCTACAACATCTAGGCGTTTGGCAAAGAGTCCAAACCCAAAGACAGTCAAAGCGTTTCCTAAACCAAATTGACAGGAAACGAACAAAGATGCTTCTGTCCCTACATAGGAAAGCTATGAAGGAGACTGTGGCTCTTTACACAGGTCATGTTAAGATGAATAAACATCTATACAATATGAGCCTGGCTACAACCTCTCTATGTAGGTTATGTGGGATAGAGGAGGAAACACCCGCACACATAATATGTGATTGCGCGGTACTCTCACGCAGGCGCTTTATGTACCTAGGATCTGTTAGAATAACTGACCCAGGAAGAGACTCTGAGCTCACACCTCAGAAGATCAGAGGGTTTGTCAGGGACGCAGGGCTGCTATAAGTGACCCAGGAGAGTGTCAGAGGCACAATAGATCTTTTAGGTCGAGTTGCTTTCCCCTGAGATAGGGGCCCTGAGTATATCTATCTACGGCGCACCGACATCTGGGCCATTAGCGCCGACGTCCTGGGTTTTGGACTCGAACCCACCATTCCCGTATGAGAATCTAAGGCGTTAGCATTCTAGAGAGTGCATAAAATAAATGTACTTATATAGCAGTCCAGCCGGCGTTTAAAGTATAGCCGATCAGAAAGGACGGGAAAGAATGGATAAAAAATAGGGGATGAAATGAGAGGAAAGATACAGCCAAACCTCTATCATCCGTCTGCCCGAAGTACTGTATTGTTGAGTCCGTGGTTGAGAGAAAGCAGAAGGCAAAACTCCTCAATAGGACGCCGAAAAACAGAAATACGCCAATTATCAGAATTGGACCAAATGAGATAATACTCTCCCTCCCTCAGACTAAGACGGAAGGCAAGCTCTCTGCCAATGAGCGGCCTTTTCCTGTATCGAGCGGCCTTTTCCTGTATCGAGCGGCCTTTTCCTGTATCGAGCGGCCTTTTCCTGTATCGAGCGGCCTTTTCCTGTATCGAGCAGCCTTTTCCTGTATCGAGCGGCCTTTTCCTGTATCGAGCGGCCTTTTCCTGTATCGAGCGGCCTTTTCCTGTATCGAGCGGCCTTTTCCTGTATCGGCGGTGATCATACACGCCCCCTTCCTTTTCTATAATATGTAATGTAAATTTTCGATTTGTAAGAAAATGTTTAACAAATTTTAGAAATTCTCCATTACTATTTAATGCATTTTGTTCAGGTAAAGCATTCATTCGCCAAACTGCGTCGCCATCATTCTCGCGACAAATGAAATTGCTCAAGTATATTTCTGATTCATGAATGCATAGAGAGAATTTTCCGCTTTCTTCACAATGAAATTTATAGTCGAATAAAACAATGAAAGTTTTTCTTTGGAAAAAAACAAACAGTAGTTTTATAAATAGACAAAACTTTGAATAGCTCTGCTACATGTATATATATTTATTCATATATGCACACATTTCAACTACCTTTGTTTTCGTTATGTGGGGGCGAGGTTAGGTCAGTGGTAGAGCGCTGGACTCATATGCTGGAGGACCTGAGCTCAAATCCCGAGCAAACACGAGATTTTTTCTCCTAGTGTCTTCGTTTATTGGTTGAATTCGGCCTCCCTGGCCGTCCCTATGCCAACCCAGCCTTTAATTAATTTATTAATGGGTACCTTGGTGCTAAGCTGCAAGGGGAAAATCAGGCGGCCGGAGAATATAACTGACCACACTATCTCCCTAGTGTGCCGTATGGTCATGAATCAGATACCTCTATAGTATCTTCCCCTCAGGGTCCTTGCGGTCTGTTAAGGGACTGATTTTTTCCGTTATGTATCGCTACGGCAAAAGTGACAATTTCTAGTCGGCACTTCTTGATTGCCTTATGTAGTCAACCTCATAAGCGGTATTTCTCTCTATGGAATGACGGAGGAAACGCGTTGAGAATCAATAAAGTCAATAATCGTAAAACTGAAAGATAAAAACATAAATAATAACAAAATATGAGATCTTGTATGTTTTTTTTTCTCTTCTATTTATCTGATATCATTATTTCTACAAAACTGAACTAGAAGACTGATTTATATCTCAAAGGATAGCGTTCTAATCCACTGTTTCGTATAATTCGCTTTTTTAGCTCCTCAACTTCATTTTATTTATGATGAAAACTTCAGAATAATTCAAGAGATATTAAATAAAAAAATAATTCCTGTTGAATGGGACAATAATTCAGAATATAAATGATGGAATTGGAGAGGGGAGAAGCCGTGATACGGAAAGGTAGTATTTACGGTCTCTCTCTCTCTCTCTCTCTCTCTCTCTCTCTCTCTCTCTCTCTCACTCACTCACTCTCTCTCTCTCTCTCTCTCTCTCTCTCTCTCTCTCTCACTCACTCACTCTCTCTCTCTCTCTCACTCTCTCTCTCTCTCTCTCTCTCTCACTCACTCTCTCACTCACTCACTCTCTCACTCACTCTCTCTCTCTCTCTCTCTCTCTCCCCCTCTCTCACTCTCTCTGTCTCTATTTTTTCTTCCCTCCCTCACCTCTGTTCTCTGGCTTTTTCTCCAGTTTTATTTTTCCCTCATTCTGATTTTTTTTCCATTCTCTCATTTCAGAGTTAGTACTGCCTCTTGGAGTTGCTCTCTCGGAAGGGAGCTGTAACCCTGGGATTATTTATTGCTCATGGTTTACTGATGAGATCAAGAGCCTAGTCGAGTTTAGCATAGTTTATAGATCTGAAAGAAAGTATATCTTTTTTTTTTGTGAATATTTAAGAGAGAAAAAGGGGGTTGCAGCTATTTTGATTTGCCATTTGCCCAGAATAAAAAACTAACCGAAAAATGCAGTATCATATTTTTTTAAAATTACAAAACAAAATAAAACATTTAACACATTCATATTTGCATAATATCACCTCAACCATCTTTATTTATTGCTTATTATTTTTCTTTTTTACATTTTTTAAGGTTTCGGCCTATTTTCTTCTAGTTTTATCGCGTTAAATAATTTATCATCAAAATTAACGCTGCTATATAATTTTGTGGAGTTTATTATAGCACGGTTCCCATCATACTATAAGTTATTTATCAATTTATAAGTAATAAATGTATAATGTTTCTTGACAGCAGTGTCAAGAAACAGATAACCTAGAGATAACCCGTTATCTAAAGGATAGCAGTAACAGCGAATTTTAAACAGTACAGGTTAAAATTCATTGTCAATAATAAATGTACGTTAAAATGTAGCATTTATGTTTCCAAGATGTCATTTGGAAACGCCCATTATATTTGCGAGTCTTATCAAGAAGTTTTCTGACTGGGGATGCTGATGGGTGAGGAGGCTGTGCAAGGGTTCGGGATATTATTACCTGGGATAGACCATCACCTAATAGCGTGATTTTGTCCCTCATAGCGTAAACTCAACTGTGATTTTGTCCCTCATAGCGTAAACTCTATGAGGGACAAAATCACAGTTTATTTCTAGTAATTCAAGGTCTGCCATCAGAGTTGAAATGAAGCTCAAATAGAAATGATATTAGGAAATAGATAATGTAAAGTAACAGCTGACCAATTGTCGTCCTAGCAACACTTGCTGCCTCGGCATGCCTGCTATAACCGACTAAAACTTCAAGCCCCTCTAAAAATACTTAAAAATTTGAATATCAAAAATTCCTTTCTTAGCGAGTGTTTACGTTCTAAAGGGAGCGGCCATCCAAAATTTTCTGTCAAGTGGCTTGGGCTGGTCGATGATAGGTCAGTAAGTGAGTGAGTGATTGGTAGTTGACAAATATATAGTAGATTTAATATGTCCAAGATTATGAAGAATTTAGACTTCAAAAATCCTTAAATTGCCAGAATACAGGTTTGGAAAAACTTCCAGATATATAATTTATATATATATATATTCTGTGTGGAGGTACTAGAAAGTTTGAGGATGAGGATAATCCTACGTAACCCGTAAATCCATCATCCTTGAGGAGAAACCCTCTAAAAAGGGAGTGATGAATAATTTAAGGACTTGAGATGCGGACTTTCTTCAAAAGTGCTGCTTTACGCTTTTCCTTTTCCGATATTTTGCATTATCAATTGGGAGGGATTAGCAATTTTCATCTCGAAACAATATCGTTTATTTCGTGTCGTCAAAAGTATTTATTATATTTCTTGGTTAATAAGAAATAAGTCTTGTTTATCGGATTTATTCTAAGATGTAACGACTTCCAATTGTATCAGTTCTTCCTCGTTAATCACTCTGATGAAGGTTTGTAACTGTAATTGTATCAGTTCTTCCTCGTTAATCACTCTGATGAAGGCCTTTAACTGTAATTGTATCAATTCTTCCTCGTTAATCACTCTGATGAAGGCTCGTAACTGCAATTGTATCAGTTCTTCCTCGTTAATCACTCTGATGAAGGCTTGTAACTATAATTGTATCAGTTCTTCCTCGTTAATCACTCTGATGAAGGCTTGTAACTATAATTGTATCAGTTCTTCCTCGCTAATCACTCTGATGAACGCTTGTAACTGCAATTGTATCAGTTCTTCCTCGTTAATCACTCTGATGAAGGCTTGTAACTGCAATTGTATCAGTTCTTCCTCGTTAATTACTCTGATGAAGGCTTGTAACTGCAATTGTATCAGTTCTTCCTCGTTAATTACTCTGATGAAGGCTTGTAACTGCAATTGTATCAGTTCTTCCTCGTTAATCACTCTGATGAAGGCTTGTAACTGCAATTGTATCAGTTCTTCCTCGTTAATTACTCTGATGAAGGCTTGTAACTGCAATTGTATCAGTTCTTCCTCGTTAATCACTCTGATGAAGGCTTGTAACTGCAATTGTATCAGTTCTTCCTCGTTAATCACTCTGATGAAGGCTTGTAACTGATTCCGAAACTTTGATCATAAATTGTAGACATCTAGAAAATGTTTCAACTAAATTCATCAATTTAGCGCGGTTCCTCCCTCCCTCCATAGGGAAGAAACCCGCTTATGAGGTTGACTTTATATCCCAATGCGGCCTAGCCGACTAGGAAATTTCACGTTTCATTTCCCGTTGCTTACGAACATAACGGTGGTTGAAATTTGACTATATATATATGTATATTGTGCGTTATTTTTTATGGTATTTAATCATAATTTAAATTAATTATTGTAAGGTTTCATTATTATTAAAATTTATTATTATTAGGTTTTATTATTGTTAGAATTACAATCAATTGTGAGAGGCATTCAAATATAAATATATTTAGTTTTGAAATGTATTGAAGGAGGATCAAAAAAATTTAACAATTAAGAAGGGACCAATCAAACTCGCTCAAAAAATTATCTTCAAATCAGCACCTCATTCACTCAGCATCGGGATTTCACACGGAAAATTATCTTCAAATCAGTACCTCATTCACTCAGCATCGGGATTTCACTCGGAAAATTATCGTCAAATCAGCACCTCATTCACTCAGCATCGGGATTTCACTCGGAAAATTATCTTCAAATCAGCACCTCATTCACTCAGCATCGGGATTTCACTCGGAAAATTATCTTCAAATCAGCACCTCATTCACTCAGCATCGGGATTTCACTCGGAAAATTATCTTCAAATCAGCACCTCGTTCACTCAGCATCGGGATTTCACTCGGAAAATTATCTTCAAATCAGCACCTCATTCACTCAGCAACGGGATTTCCCTCGGAAAATTATCTTCAAATCAGCACCTCATTCACTCAGCATCGGGATTTCACTCGGAAAATTATCTTCAAATCAGCACCTCATTCACTCAGCAACGGGATTTCCCTCGGAAAATTATCTTCAAATCAGCACCTCATTCACTCAGCATCGGGATTTCACTCGGAAAATTATCTTCAAATCAGCACCTCATTCACTCAGCATCGGGATTTCACTCGGAAAATTATCTTCAAATCAGCACCTCATTCACTCAGCATCGGGATTTCACTCGGAAAATTATCTTCAAATCAGCACCTCATTCACTCAGCATCGGGATTTCACTCGGAAAATCGTTTTTATTTCTTACCAATTTAAATATTTTTTCTTCACATAAACAAATTTGGATATCATTTTTGATTAGTTAATGAAAAATTTTAGCCCATAAAAAAAAGTTACTAGATATTATTTTTTCTTAAGGCAGGACCACTTCTGCCGGGTCAGCTAGTAAACTTATACAAATTTGGACCACTTTGAACCATTTTCGTGATGTTTGGATTCCGAAATGTGAAATTTCCTAGTCTACACTTCCGGATTGCGTCATAAGGTCAACCTCATAAGCAGTTCTCTATGGAGGGAGGGAGGAACCGCGCTAAAAATCGATGTTATGTATATATATTTTTCTTTTTTTTTTACGGCGCTTCGACAGCTAGGCCATTTGCGCCGACATCCAGGGTGCAGCGAGAAATTTTCCCAACGAGCCGTGGGATGAGAAAATTCCTGCCGCCGGTGGGGATCGAACCCACCATCTCCCGCTTATGAATCTAAGGCGCTAGCCACTAGACCACGGGAGACCCCTGTTATGTATATTAAACGCATAACACTTTCCTCTCGTTTCGTTCGTAGGCTGTGGTGTTCTTGGTGTTCCATGCTTCATGAAATTTCACGGATGAACCCCCCTCTCTCCCAATCGTTTTGTTCTATTTTTTCACTCCCTTTTTTACTTATCCTTGCAATTTGCCTCGATAACGAGGGGGGGGGGACGTAACCTGCGATTTCTTTGAGCTCTTTAAACGTCTATTACTTATCGATTTTCTACCTTCCAGAGGAAAATGAAGCAGGTAACCTTCAGAAACTCCAGCTGGCTTAATCACTTCCCGCAATCTTCTCGCGGTTCTGGAGTTGGTTTTTTTCCTCACCGAGCCGCTGATTGGGTCCGGATTGCTTTCCTCGTGATGTCGCGTTTTTTCTCGACCGTTTCTTTTTGAAAAAAAATTGAAGTGACGTTGATTCAATTTTACGTTTTCATCGAAGAACTCGAGACTTATTCAAAATGGCAGCTTATTTGAACCGATTGTTCATTACTTTTCTGATATAAAAGATAATTCGTTTTCAAGGAAATGTATTTTTTATTTCTCATTGTTAAAAAAAAAAAAAAAACACAGGACTCTACAACCGTATTTGATGAACGTCCGCAATGTTGGCTTATAAGATATTATATTTCCATTGATACCAAGCACTATTTATAGGTGAACCCTACATCCAACATATTACATAACCACACACACTTCCAACACCAATAACCATGCTGATTTCCTAGGACAGCTAAGTTCAGAGGATACTGTTCTTTGTGTTATCGCCATTGAAGCGGGACACAATAAATAAATAAAAACAGAAACCAACCAAACAATATATTCTTTTCAATTGATTTTGAAGCCTTCAACAAGGCTTTCAACAAAGAAATGGATATAATTTGGAAGTTAAACCATCAAAACGTTGGCATAAATTATATATATATATATATATATTATTATTCTTGTGAATGACCCAAAATATTTCTTAATGCATTTCGTTCTTTTAGGCTTAGGGTCGGGAAAAAGTAGTACTTCCTTGTGTCAAACCACTTTATTTTTTCTGCCCTACATGTTTCGTGCTTAATTCATTCGCACCTCATCAGGGGCACTTCTTGCTAAGAAGTCCTCTCGTCTCCTCATGTACCTTCTACGGAGGCAGGGGTAATACTACCCCTGCCTCCGTAGAAGGTACATGAGGAGACGAGAGGACTTCTTAGCAAGAAGTGCCCCTGATGAGGTGCGAATGAATTAAGCACGAAACTTGTAGGGCAGAAAAAATAAAGTGGTTTGACACAAGGAAGTACTACTTTTTCCCGACCCTAAGCCTAAAAGAACGAAATATATATATATATATATATATATATATATATATATATATATATATACAAATAAATATACAAAATAAAGTAGTTAAAGTGAAAAAAGTGTGTACTACTTTATTGACCCCCTGCCAGAAAAAGAAACAAGAAAAAGTGAAAATATATATATATATATATATATATATATATATATATATATATATATATATATGTATATTTTTATAATTTGGTTATATTAAACTATTTGTACCGAATCCAATAATCCGATTTCTATAATAATAACACCGATATGCATAATTCTAGGGTTTCCTCTAATATAAGTCAACTTTACTAAATTTGATGTGCTGATTCCAAAAATGTAATCGGTTTTTTACCTACCACGTACCATTTTTGAACAATTAGTAGTTATACCTAAAATGTTTTTATGTAGTTCTGTGCATATGGAACTGAAAAGAAACCAGAAAACGAAGAAAAAATACTGTTCACGTTGTTGAAATTAATGTGCTTCACAACAATATTTATTTAAATTTTAATGTCCACTATAATTAGCTGAGAATTTTGGGACGGGTTATCTATAGGTTACCACCATTTTCCAGCCAGGATAGGGCCTTTTCTTTTTTCTAAAGAAAAGCCTCCACCCCATATTGGGAATCGAACCCCCGTCCCTTGGCATGGAGTGATAAGTGCTGACGCCTTAACACTCACGGCCACCGAGCCTCACCACTACAATATGACAATGTACCAGTGTAACAGACAACAATAATGCCTTATTTTTCCAATCCCTGCACAAGTTTTGAAGTGCATTTGTATGTGTGTATATATATATATATATATATATATATATATATATATATATATACATATATTTGTCTGTTCACTCTCTGAAAGGTTCAAAAATGGTCCGATTTTGATGAAATATGGTACAAAAATCATTCAACTAATTTGAAAGGTCAAGTCCGTTAACCAGGAGAATCCGCCCTCTGTAACATGGTTATTGGGGCGAAATACGTAACGCTTACCTTTTCGTGTTCATATGCTTGCAGGTACTCGTGTTCATATGCTTACCTTTTCGTGTTCATATGCTTGCAGGTACTCGTGTTCATATGCTTACCTTTTCGTGTTCATATGCTTGCAGGTACTCGTGTTCATATGCTTACCTTTTCGTGTTCATATGCTTGCAGGTACTCGTGTTCATATGCTTACCTTTTCGTGTTCATATGCTTGCAGGTACTCGTGTTCATATGCTTACCTTTTCGTGTTCATATGCTTGCAGGTACTCGATTTAGAGATTTCTTAACGTAGGCAAACGAATAAAAACAACTATTAAGGCGATATCTCTGGCCGTTTTTGAGAAAAGTGGAAAAAATATTTTTGTCAAGTTTTTTAACTAGCAGAAAACAATCGTTGCGCATGCGTATTTTCGTTTGTAGGCTTCCAGGTACACTTTTTTTTTTAGGTTCTCTAACGTAGGGAAACGTATGAAACCATCTTCAAGGCAATATCCGTAACTGTGCTCGGGAGAGAAAGATACAACAACTTTTTCTAACTAATTTTCACGATGGGGGGGGGATAATTTTTGGATTTTTGAAATTAATCTTAACTAATTTTTTTTTTTTTTGTGGGGGCTTCGACAACTAGGGTAATTAGCACCATCTTAACTAACATGTTTTAATTTTAGCTTCATTTGGATTTAAGGAATTATTCGAAACAAAATATTTTATTAATAGGTATTCAAAGTTTTGGGATCTTTGTATATTTCTGTAAATATTTTGGAAGATCGTGCTATGTGGAAGGTGGACATTGGAAGCTTACTCAATTCTATACGAAAAAGGTTCTGAAGCTGTTTTCGATTAGGCTATGTCAATCGGAGAAATAAGTGCTTTAAACTTCTAATGTGTTTGTTTTGTTCTTTTGAACAGGATTTACTAACTTTAATATTGGTTGTTTTTAAATAAGAGTTATAGTAAAAGAACACGAGAAAATGAGAAACTTTTTGGTAATAGTTCTTTCCTACAGCGAAAGTATTCCACGAAAGGATAATTTGAAGCTTTCCAAATGAGACTAGGGATAATAACGGAACCGAGCTAAGATGACGCAGTTCCTGCGAGTCGGACTTTTTTTAAGAATGGCTCATTTTGAGTATATTGGTTAGAGTTTACTTATTGATCTGCAAGCCACATATTGGTTTACTTTAAGGGGGGGGGGCAATGTTCTCAAAATTGTTGAATATTCCCGAAGTCGAACCACCTGGGACCGACAACCGCCGCTGACGGCTACAGCTGCATTGCGAAAACCCGAAGACCGTTCAGCTTCGGCTATAAATCAGGCACAGCGGATGAAACGGGAAAATCCACGCTCTCATTTCCCGGGCAAAGATAAATCACCCGCCGTGAAAATACAAACGTTAATAACTGCGGACCTTATTTTCTGCAGGAGGCTCGTCTGTCACCCGAGAATTTCTCACGTTCCACGCTCGTTTGGCAGATGAAAACACTTTGAGAACATAATTTCAGCTTGTTCCAGCTTTTCCTAAACGCAGTGTAGTATGAATGAATTATCAATATATATATATATATATATATATATATATATATATATATATATATATATATGTAGCGGAGCTTGTTTTAAATTATATTTTTCCGCGGGAGAAAAGCCCGCTGCACTAAAGTTTTAATGGAGCTTTCCCGCGGGAATAATTTTTACCGTTAGAGTTTGTGAGTTAGTATCCAGATAGTGAGCAGATAACCGGAGGATTCGGCATCTCAGCAGATTAAGCCAAGTGTCGTTCTCCTAGCAATTTGTTTCCTGCTGCCTGCTCCGAGAGATCCACCAAAACCAGCCCAACATCTCGGTGCACTAGGATTTATCCGCAAGTACTGAACTTTTTACTAGATTAAGGCAGCTTGCGATAACCCTAGGTTACCTTCTCAGTTCAAGCAGTACCAGCGAGATCCAAGCTCCCGGCTACCAACTCTCCGCATGGAGATCCGCACATCATCTCCAGTGACGTCATACCGTACCATTGAACTCTGATTCTAGTTTATGAACACTTTCTATTTATGAACAATTATTTATTTCATTTATTTATTGACAGTCGTCTTATAATTCTATTTATTTATTGAAGTTTAATTTTATTACTTTATTTATTCAAGAGGAATATATTTATTATTTTATGAACATGCCTATTATTTATTTATTCGGTAATACTGAAGGAGAGTGTCCTCAGCACCGATTTTCTTCAAAATTTGCACTATAACGTATTTTGATGCACTAAACACGAATCCGTTGAAAAAAAAAAAGTTGCTCGCAACTAGGAAAGAAGTTATTAAGCAATAAAGTTCACTGTTATGGAGGTTATAAAAGACGGGGTAAACAGCTTATATGTAGCTGACTTGGTCGTAAACTGTCGCTTTTGGGCATACGTGCTATGCGTTTCCGCTCGCTCAAGAAAACATCAAAACCCCTAGTCAATCCAACTCGCAGAAATGAAAAGAATTCTACGGCCCAAAAGTCGTCCAAGGCAGTCTTCCCTAACCTTCATAACAGAGAACTTTTTTTTTAAATAACTTCTTTCCTAGTTGCGAGCAACTTTTTTTTTTTTCAACGGATTCGTGTTTAGCGCATCAAAATACGTTATAGTGCAAACTTTGAAGAAAATCGGTGCTGAGGACACTCTCCTTCAGTTTTACCATTTATTCTTTGTTGGGACCTTCTGACCAACATACAGAAAATTAATTAACCCCAACATATATATATATATATATATATATATATATATATATATATATATATATATATATATATATATATACAGTAGACTCTCCCTTATCTGGCGTTCTCTTATCCGTCGCTCTCTCTAATCCGGCGGTCTCCGAGAGGAATGAGTTCCTAGTAAATCTTCCCTACCTAGCTAGGCAAACATTTATCAAGCGGTATTTCATTGAATGGAAGCTAAAGAAGGCATATATGTTCCGTTTTAGAGGCAGCAACTTGTGTTTCTACTAAGAAAATAAATGGTTCTGCCTGCGCACAGTGGTATTTTTAACTGATCTAGCTGGACAAAATTCGAAAAATTCATGAAAACAAATCCCTAATTGGACCTTGCAGTATTTTCCTAGATAGTATATAGATTACAAAACAAGAATAAGTCGGCTCAAATTCGTCAACATTTAGGGATTACGGATTGTTTATATTAGGGTATGTCATGCACCAAAGTTCATTACTGTATCTTTGAATTAATACAGCAGTTAAGCAACTGCTTTGTCAGTACTACAAATTTATTTCAGGTTTCAGAAAGGTAAGTATGGCCTTTTGTCATTATTTATCATAATAAATTACCACTGATGTTTGCTGTACGCGATGCGATTTGTAATACCCTTATTGGTACGTTATTATGGGACAGAACTTTTGCTGTCCGTTCTCTTCCGGGCTAGTTATAATTTATTCTTATTTGTTAATTAAGTTTCGAATTGTAAAAGCAAGAATTAGCTGCCAGAATCTGACTATTTAATAATGATAACTGATTTTCTGAAAGAATGCCCCTATCGAAAAGGGGACTTTTTGAAGTTTGGATCTTACAAAGTCCAAACAAAAAAAACAGGAAGGTATAAAAAAATGTACACCAACAATTTGGTTTTCCAGAAGAGAAGGAAAAAAAAAAATGGAACATTCTTAAGACATTTACTTGATAAGTGGCAAACAGCAAACGGACAAAAAGTGTTATTGAGAAACGTTTTGGTGAGTGGCTTGATACAAGTTTGGATTACGATACACAATTTGATGTAGAAGAAGATTTAAGTATACCTGCCAGTAGTGGGGGGGGGGGTATCGAACATTGAAGATGTATTTCATTGTTTACTATACTCGAGCGATCCGTATATTTCTAGTATGAGTGCGGAAATTCGTCGACATAAAGAAGAGTTTCATTCCTTCCCAGGTGAAATAATTAATTTGTTGAATGAAACGTTACTTGACCAAGAATGATTTATTAGTTTTGATAACTTAATTTTGATTATATTGTTTGTTGTTTTGTTGAGTTTTCAATTATTATTTTCGATGTATTTTTTTTCAATTATTATTATTTTTAATACCTAGTTTTGAAGCTTTTTGTTGTTGTTACCTTTAAAAAATTTAAATAATTTATAAAAAAAAAGTATACTAATAAAAATAATTAAAACATTTTCATTTAAATTTTAGTTAACACTCAAAACGTAATAAAAAACAGCTTTTTCTGCTGAAAAAGTTAAAAAAACAACGGTAAGACTTTATTTCCGACCCCTAAGATAGGGTATATTCGTGATCAGCAAATCATTTTCTTTATGAATCCGTGATAAAATAATTTTGTCCAGCTTGATCAGTTAAAAATACCACTGTGCTGTGGCTAGAACGCATGATATGCACCAGCAAGGATTTACATATTTTGATTTTTTTGAAAGCACTTTGAAAAATATTCAATATGAATTTTTACGTTTAATTAATAAGGTAGTTGGAAAAAATAAATAATTTTTTTATTTATTTTAGGTATTTAGGTGTGAATATCTCCTAAACAAAACGTTTGCGGACATACCTTCAGAGGAAATTCTTTTCTTGTTTTGAGGTCTTTAGTTCATATTTTCAGTTTTTCCACTTAACCCTGAAACACCCTGTATACAGTGATGTGGGGTGGGTAAATACCCAGTGGGTAGGTAATTATAAATTGGGTATTTACCCGGGTATTTACCCACAGGGAAGGTAAATATCCAAAAAGTGGGTATTTTCAGTTTTTGAGCTTGATACAACTTCTTCGAATATTTTTTGGTGCAAACAAGGACTGAAACTTACCCATTTGATCATAAAAGCTTAATGAACATTAATACTTACCCAGTAATATTTTAAAGAAAGTTAAAAGTCGGTCCGGGTATTTATGGGTATTTACAACTTAATGTATATCTATGAATTTTCATGATTACTTTTACAGTGGGGAAGGTTAATTTAATTTTAAAAAGGTTTTAATGAAGCCTATTCAATTATTAAGGACTTATTTAAATTTTAAAAAGGGGCCAAAAACATTTTTAATGTTTATTATAATAGTTCAAAACCATTTTAAGTTAAGTTTAAGTTTGTGATCCTTGTTAATATTATTTGAAATTATGCTCATACAGTAGTAGTAACAACATTACAGGAAGCGGAAATCTCACCAGAAAGGAAAAGGTAGCTTCTTGATGACAGAGTGTTTTGAGTCCGAGTTGGGAAACTAGTTAACATCCTTGATCCAATTGTTGAACTTATCACTGCCATTCAGTTAAATGCCCCTTTGATCCACACAGTTCATAAGAGATTTAAGAATTATTGAAAACTCTTCAACAAGAAATCCCAGAATCTTCTCTTCAAAAAACGGAGGAAAAACTTGTGCTAACTAAATAGGAGAAACGCATTCAGTTTGGTGTTGAAAACGCACATCTTGCTGCAGACTTCTTGAACTCTTCCATTTGTTTTGTGTGTGAGTTAGGCAGAAGCATGGGATTTAAATCAGTTGATCCTCGGAAAAACATAGCTGACTATAGGGACCAAGAGGGATTATGGCAAAGATCCTTTGTTTGGGAAGGTCTTGAAGACAATGACAAAGAAAATAATAAAATAAGTCCCATGTTATGGTGGAGAGGCTTGAAAGGTACATGTGTTTTGATCAATGAATAGGTAACTTAATTTGAGTTTTGAGAAATTGAGATAATCCTAGTCCAAAGTTTTAGCTGAGGCTACATTATTGTGAATGCAGTACAGTAGTATCAAATTTAGGCAAACAACTGGTTTTATTGGTATTCGGAAGGAAAATTTTCAGGTAATAATTTATTATTTATTAACCTCTCAGTGATCCTATTTTATAATTTATTATTGTTTTAATAGTTTCTCCGTGTTGCAATAGCTCTAAACTGGCAAGATCCATGACATTTTACAATATTCGATTACCAAGTCGCGGTTTAGTTAAATACCTTAAAAACCCGGGTATTTATGAAATTGGGTATTTACCCTGGGTGTATACCCTGGGTATTTACCCTTAAGAATAAATACCCGGGTATTTTACAACACTGCCTGTATATAGCGTACGTCAAAAAATAGTACTTGTTTTCGTTTGTACCACTTTATTAGCTGTTTGCCCTAAGATAAAATTAATTTAAAAAAGAATAGGGCAAACAGCTAATGGTTTGTTGTGGCACCAAAAAGATTCCAAAGGATCGAATATTCTTGATTGGTTAGAAACACGTGGAATAGAATATGAAAAACACCAAAGCATGAACATGGATGAGAACGGAACGTGTGTGTGTTAGACGACACACATTTGCTCCGGAGGGAGCAGTGAATAAAAATTTTAACGAAATTCCCATTTGGCTGTTTTGTTTTGAATTATTCTTCTCATTAGTGAGTTTGGCAAACAAGAGCGCAGTAAATAAATAAATAAAGGGGAATATTAATGAATTTTGGCCCTGTTTTTTGGAGCTAAAGGCTTGCGGCTAGCAGGAAAAAACTGATTGGGCTCGTTGCCAGAAGGCCGTGTGCGCAGGGCTGTTTGATTATTGTGCAATCAGCATATGGGAGCTAATTTTTATACCATTTTAATGGATATTTCTCAAATATTATTTATGAAAGTTCAACTTTATAAATAATATCCATGATTTAGCCAAATCCCGATTCCTGACCTTTTTCTATAAACTCCCAGCCCACCCCAATCCTCTTGGCAGATCCCTTTCTTCCAATGTTATTCCTGATAATCCTCCTCGCCGCCTCCACCGCCATTGGCCACGAGACAACTTATTGCAAGAAATTGTGTAAATATTGTAAAAGTGTACATAGTTCAACCAATTTTATTGGGAGTAGCAGTAATGTCTGCCTTCTCTCGTCATCTCATCCAGTGTGTTGCCATTGGGAGCAGCAGTAATGTCTGCCTTCTCCCCTCATCTCATCCAGTGTGTTGCCATTGGGAGTAGCAGTAATGTCTGCCTTCTCCCCTCATCTCATCCAGTGTGTTGCCATTGGGAGTAGCAGTAATGTCTGCCTTCTCCCCTCATCTCATCCAGTGTGTTGCCATTGGGAGTAGCAGTAATGTCTGCCTTCTCCCCTCATCTCATCCAGTGTGTTGCCATTGGGAGTAGCAGTAATGTCTGCCTTCTCCCCTCATCTCATCCAGTGTGTTGCCATTGGGAGTAGCAGTAATGTCTGCCTTCTCCCCTCATCTCATCCAGTGTGTTGCCATTGGGAGTAGCAGTAATGTCTGCCTTCTCCCCTCATCTCATCCAGTGTGTTGCCATTGGGAGTAGCAGTAATGTCTGCCTTCTCCCCTCATCTCATCCAGTGTGTTGCCATTGGGAGTAGCAGTAATGTCTGCCTTCTCCCCTCATCTCATCCAGTGTGTTGCCATTGGGAGTAGCAGTAATGTCTGCCTTCTCCCCTCATCTCATCCAGTGTGTTGCCATTGGGAGTAGCAGTAATGTCTGCCTTCTCCCCTCATCTCATCCAGTGTGTTGCCTTTGGGAGTAGCAGTAATGTCTGCCTTCTCTCCTCATCTCATCCAGTGTGTTGCCATTGGGAGTAGCAGTAATGTCTGCCTTCTCCCCTCATCTCGTCCAGTGTGTTGCCATTGGGAGTAGCAGTAATGTCTGCCTTCTCCCCTCATCTCATCCAGTGTGTTGCCATTGGGAGTAGCAGTAATGTCTGCCTTCTCCCCTCATCTCATCCAGTGTGTTGCCATTGGGAGTAGCAGTAATGTCTGCCTTCTCCCCTCATCTCGTCCAGTGTGTTGCCATTGGGAGTAGCAGTAATGTCTGCCTTCTCCCCTCATCTCATCCAGTGTGTTGCCATTGGGAGTAGCAGTAATGTCTGCCTTCTCCCCTCATCTCATCCAGTGTGTTGCCATTGGGAGTAGCAGTAATGTCTGCCTTCTCCCCTCATCTCATCCAGTGTGTTGCCATTGGGAGTAGCAGTAATGTCTGCCTTCTCCCCTCATCTCATCCAGTGTGTTGCCTTTGGGAGTAGCAGTAATGTCTGCCTTCTCTCCTCATCTCATCCAGTGTGTTGCCATTGGGAGTAGCAGTAATGTCTGCCTTCTCCCCTCATCTCATCCAGTGTGTTGCCATTGGGAGTAGCAGTAATGTCTGCCTTCTCCCCTCATCTCATCCAGTGTGTTGCCATTGGGAGTAGCAGTAATGTCTGCCTTCTCCCCTCATCTCGTCCAGTGTGTTGCCATTGGGAGTAGCAGTAATGTCTGCCTTCTCCCCTCATCTCGTCCAGTGTGTTGCCATTGGGAGTAGCAGTAATGTCTGCCTTCTCCCCTCATCTCATCCAGTGTGTTGCCATTGGGAGTAGCAGTAATGTCTGCCTTCTCCCCTCATCTCATCCAGTGTGTTGCCATTGGGAGTAGCAGTAATGTCTGCCTTCTCCCCTCATCTCGTCCAGTGTGTTGCCATTGGGAGTAGCAGTAATGTCTGCCTTCTCCCCTCATCTCATCCAGTGTGTTGCCATTGGGAGTAGCAGTAATGTCTGCCTTCTCCCCCCATCTCATCCAGTGTGTTGCCATTGGGAGTAGCAGTAATGTCTGCCTTCTCCCCTCATCTCTTCCAGTGTGTTGCCATTGGGAGTAGCAGTAATGTCTGCCTTCTCCCCTCATCTCATCCAGTGTGTTGCCATTGGGAGTAGCAGTAATGTCTGCCTTCTCCCCTCATCTCATCCAGTGTGTTGCCATTGGGAGTAGCAGTAATGTCTGCCTTCTCCCCTCATCTCGTCCAGTGTGTTGCCATTGGGAGTAGCAGTAATGTCTGCCTTCTCCCCTCATCTCGTCCAGTGTGTTGCCATTGGGAGTAGCAGTAATGTCTGCCTTCTCCCCTCATCTCATCCAGTGTGTTGCCATTGGGAGTAGCAGTAATGTCTGCCTTCTCCCTTCATCTCATCCAGTGTGTTGCCATTGGGAGTAGCAGTAATGTCTGCCTTCTCCCCTCATCTCGTCCAGTGTGTTGCCATTGGGAGTAGCAGTAATGTCTGCCTTCTCCCCTCATCTCATCCAGTGTGTTGCCATTGGGAGTAGCAGTAATGTCTGCCTTCTCCCCTCATCTCATCCAGTGTGTTGCCATTGGGAGTAGCAGTAATGTCTGCCTTCTCCCTTCATCTCGTCCAGTGTGTTGCCATTGGGAGTAGCAGTAATGTCTGCCTTCTCCCCTCATCTCGTCCAGTGTGTTGCCATTGGGAGTAGCAGTAATGTCTGCCTTCTCCCCTCATCTCATCCAGTGTGTTGCCATTGGGAGTAGCAGTAATGTCTGCCTTCTCCCCTCATCTCATCCAGTGTGTTGCCATTGGGAGTAGCAGTAATGTCTGCCTTCTCCCTTCATCTCATCCAGTGTGTTGCCATTGGGAGTAGCAGTAATGTCTGCCTTCTCCCCTCATCTCATCCAGTGTGTTGCCATTGGGAGTAGCAGTAATGTCTGCCTTCTCCCCTCATCTCATCCAGTGTGTTGCCATTGGGAGTAGCAGTAATGTCTGCCTTCTCCCCTCATCTCATCCAGTGTGTTGCCATTGGGAGTAGCAGTAATGTCTGCCTTCTCCCCTCATCTCATCCAGTGTGTTGCCATTGGGAGTAGCAGTAATGTCTGCCTTCTCCCCTCATCTCATCCAGTGTGTTGCCATTGGGAGTAGCAGTAATGTCTGCCTTCTCCCCCCATCTCATCCAGTGTGTTGCCATTGGGAGTAGCAGTAATGTCTGCCTTCTCCCTTCATCTCATCCAGTGTGTTGCCATTGGGAGTAGCAGTAATGTCTGCCTTCTCCCCTCATCTCATCCAGTGTGTTGCCATTGGGAGTAGCAGTAATGTCTGCCTTCTCCCCTCATCTCGTCCAGTGTGTTGCCATTGGGTGTAGCAGTAATGTCTGCCTTCTCCCCTCATCTCATCCAGTGTGTTGCCATTGTTAGATCAAATTTACTTATTGTACATATTTGTACAGATTGTAAATATCAATAAAGGAGATTCAAATAAAAAAAAATGTATATATATATATATATATATATATATATATATATATATATACATATATATATATATATCTATATTTGGATCATGTTAAACAGAAAGGAACCAAGTGTCTTATTTTGAAAAAATTAAGTATTATTTACTTCCAGCTATTTAGTTGTCCGAAATGTTATTCTAAATAGAAACACCATGAAAATAGTTGGTGAAATATTGTATAGTTCTCAGAACGTTGATAATGTCGCATGGTTCCTTTGAGATTAACATAATCCATTTATAAGGTTATTTTGAAATAATATGGAACATTATGTATATTTTAATTCATTCAGAGTAAACTTTATTGAAGGAATGCGTCGAGCTCATGACTAAACAACGTTAGTACCTAGAATGAACTCGAATTAAAAGTGTTTTGACGTGGGGACATGTATTATTTGAGCCAATACAGTAACCTGGATAGTGTAACAAATAAAGGCGTAATCTAATCCTTTCCTTTCATTCCGGTGTTATGATCGGATAAGCAGATAAAGGCGTAATCTAATCCTTTCCTTTCATTCCGGTGTTATGATCGGATAAGCAGATAAAGGCGTAATCTAATCCTTTCCTTTCATTCCGGTGTTATGATCGGATAAGCAGATAAAGGCGTAATCTAATCCTTTCCTTTCATTCCGGTGTTATGATCGGATAAGCAGATAAAGGCGTAATCTAATCCTTTCCTTTCATTCCGGTGTTATGATCGGATAAGCAGATAAAGGCAGACGAT
Source organism: Gonocerus acuteangulatus (assembly GCA_946811695.1). Classification (NCBI taxonomy): domain Eukaryota; kingdom Metazoa; phylum Arthropoda; class Insecta; order Hemiptera; family Coreidae; genus Gonocerus; species Gonocerus acuteangulatus. The sequence continues at coordinate 10,413,591 of OX328130.1, forward strand.
TTTTGTTCTAATCTTTACTTTAACATGTCTAGTTTGAAATGTGATCTTCCACATCTAGGAGGAACCCGGGGCTTTTTTTATCGCGGTTCCTCCCTCCCTCCTTAAGGAGGAACCACGCTTATAAGGTTGATCTCATGACGCAATCCGGAAGTGCCGACTAGAAAATTATACGTTTCAGAACCCATAGAGAACGAAAATAACGATGGTTCAAATTTATATATATATATATATATATATATATATATATATATATATATATATATGTAACAATATTTTTTGTAAATCCTAAACTTTAAATTGTTTACACTAATATACATATCCTGTACCTAAATAATTTACATTTCAACATACAATATTTAAACTTAATCTTAATCCTACCTTATCAAGAAGTCCTCTCGTCATGTTGTCTACCTTGAGTCAGGCGTAGTACTGAAAAGTCATCTGTGGTAATTAATATGGCTGTTTGTATCGATTCTTTAACTATTTTCATGGTATCGATTATTGGTGAAATTTGTTTTGTGAGGTTTAATTTATTATACTATGGAAAATTTGGTGCACATTCTTTAAATCTGTTTTTTTTATTTATGGCAGTCTTGGAATTTTTAATTATGTAAATATTTTCTTTGATTTTTCTAAAGTGTTCCTCTCTTTATTTAAAATGTGAACGTCCTTAAAGTTAAAGTTATGTTTTAAAGTAAGTGCGTGCTCTGTCAATGTTGTCCTGTTTTCGTTTGTGTCTATGCTTTTTGCGTGTTGCACGATTCTCTTTTGCAATAGCATATATATAAAAAGTCCGTCACGCAGGAGCTGCATAACTAAGCACTTTCCTCAGAATTTGGGTAGTGTAGATTGCTTTCCAGAACAATTTGCTTAAAATATCCTACATATATAAAATAAAAACATGAATAGTTCTCTTTTAAATTTGTAATGAGTAACTGATCAATTAATAATTTGCTTCCAGAGTTATGTTTACACATGGTACCTATTACACTTCGTAATAAATACAAAAAACCTCATATTATCATATTTTGATCTAACGCAGGAACAGGATACAGTCACTCTAGTGGTAGAAAGCGCTCCTTGCGGTGGCTTTGTGAACCTACGTCTGACGGGCTTTTCTATTAAAATATATTACAAATTAAACCCCCGCTTTCCGATTGACCGATTCAGCTCATTTCTACAACACTTCTTTCTCATGAGTTACCCACGACGTATACCGCGTTTCGTTACAATACAGCAGAAATTACGACCGGTATGAGTATATTAAGAATTTGGTTCAGGAGTAAACCCCCCCTTCTAATGAACCGATTTAATTTATTTTTACAACACATATTTACCTGTAGATTACCTCTAGGAATGCCGAGTTTTGTCTAAATATACCAATAATCACGGCTGGTAGTGGCGAATTGGTATTGTGGGTCCGGAGTAAACCCCCCCCCCCTCCTAATGAACCGATTTAGTTTATTTTTACAACAGTTATTTACCTGTGGATTACCACTACGAATACCGAGTTCCGTTGAAATATACCAAAAATCACGGCTGGTAGTGGCAAATTGGTATTGTGGGTCCGGAGTAAACCCCCCCTTCTAATGAACCGATTTAGTTCATTTTTATATCTCACATTTCTCTCTATATTCCCACTACGAATACCAAGTTTCGTTGAAATATAACACATATTACGGCTGACATAGTCAAATTAGTGTTTTGGGTTCGGGGTAAACCCCCCCTTCCGGTGGACCGACTTTGGTGGTTAACGAACTCGTTCAATCGTTTGCTAATTGAATGCTATATACCAAGTTTCGTGACGAAAAAACAAAAACTCTGGCCGCTATCGTGTTAACAGACACATATATATATATATATGTATATATATATATATATATATATATATATATATATATATATATATATAGATATATATAAATTTTAACGGGGGTCATTTTCGGTGTCTACTAGGTAGGATCGATAAAGATTTGAAGAAATTTTTCAAAAATTCCGTCATGAGTCCAACCTCAATAGCTACTTTCCTTCGGAGGAAAGTGCTAAAAGAAAAATCAAAGAAAATATTTACATAATTAAAAATTCCAAGACTGCCATAAATAAAAAAACAGATTTAATGAATGTGCACCAAATTTTCCATAGTATAATAAATTAAACCTCACAAAACAAATTTCACCAATAATCGATACCATGAAAATAGTTAAAGAATCGATACAAACAGCCATATTAATTACCACAGATGACTTTTCAGTACTACGCCTGACTCAAGCTAGACAACATGACGAGAGGACTTCTTGATAGGGTAGGATTAAGATTAAGTTTAAATATTGTATGTTGAAATGTAAATTATTTAGGGACAGGATATGTATATTAGTGTAAACAATTTAAAGTTTAGGATTTACAAAAAATATTGTTACATATATATATATATATATATATATATATATATATATATATATATATATAAATTTGAACCATCGTTATTTTCGTTCTCTATGGGTTCTGAAACGTATAATTTTCTAGTCGGCACTTCCGGATTGCGTCATGAGATCAACCTTATATATATATATATATAGATGGAACGGCATTTTTCCCCAGCGGTGGTACTCCTCTTCACTTCTTGCCGGGATATTCCGATGGGTTTATCTCCATCTTCGTCAGCCAGGTACTTGTTTCTTCCTCGGTGGTAGCCAAGGGAATGGGCTTGGCTCAAAACTCTCGCCGCAATCGTGTTAACAGACACACACATATATATATATATATATATATATATATATATATATATATATACTATATATAGATAGATAGATATAAATTTTAACGGGGGTCATATTCAGTATCTACTAGGTAGGATAAATAATGATTTGAAGAAATGTTTGAAAAATTTTGTCATGGGCGCAACTTGATTAGCTACTTTTCTTCGGGGGAAAGTGCTAAAAATCAACTTGAAATGAATTTTAAACTTTTTTCCTTTTTGCTTAATTGACCCACTTCTCTTTTACTCAAAATAAGACTTGAGTAGACTTGCTCTGAGTAAAAAAATCCCTAGACCAGATGTTATAGTTATTCGAGTAAAAGTCCTAGCCTAGGTTTGTAGAAAACGGTCGGAGTTTCCTCAAGTACCATAAACTTTGAAAGAGTTTAATTCCGGCCTGTAAAAAATAAAGTGGCCTATGCGCATTCTTTATAGCTCTACGTCAAGGGCTGAATTTATTGGCCGGTCGTCACTTCTCCCCTTTATTGCAGACAATTCCTCATTCATTTTTCCACCTGGCAGAAATGTGATAAGTCACTTTGCTCTATTTTTCTTCTTTTTTTTTTTTTACACCCGGAGCTTTGCGGCATACATAAGTTATGAGCAGCCATGCTTCATATCTTATATTTGGTTATAATTTTTGTGTTTCAATTATTGATGTTCTTACCACTTTTTGGAAGAATGTAGCTATCTAAGTCATACATATGAAAGAATTTCTTCAAATCCTACTTTCTAGATTTTACTTATTGTACATATTTGTACAGATTGTAAATATCAATAAAGGAGATACTGAAACTTGAAAAAAAAAAAAAAAAAAAAAAAAAACTTTCTAGATACTAGAAATAATCCCTGCTAACACACACACACACACACACACATATATATATATATATATATATATATATATATATATATATATATATATATACAAACATGTATCCGAATGCTAAACGTTATAGGAAAATCAGTTCATTTCTTTTATGTTCCTAGCCACAAGGGAATATTAGGTAATGAAATTGCCGATATGGCGGCAAAAGCAGCTCATGATCTAAGGGAAATCACACCCACAACCCTAACACTAAAGGAATTATGTGTGCCTTCTGTGGGAAGAATAAAGATGGGGTGGCACTCCGTGTGGGTGGAGGTATCCGAAAATGGTCAAAAGAAGAGACGAGGAAAAGAATGACATTTCAAAAGATATCTCTGAATCACTTGCCGACAACCCTACCACGGTGGACAAAGTACTAAAGTTCCTTAAAAATCAACATTATATACAGAAATATAGCCTGTAAAAAAATGAAAATAATAATAACAAAATAGAATAAAATAAAAGAAGGAAAATAAAAATAAATAATTTCAGTACATATTCTATACCTTTGACTCAGATGCATTGATTACATATGGATTTAAATAATATGCTGTAACGGACCAAGCTCTTGTCAAAATAATTATTATTATAGCATTATCTAAGTAAAACAATTATATTAGCCATATTAGTTTCAGGATGAATATAAAACCTTTTTGAACATTATATAAAATTACAATTTAAGAGCATTCCCGACAATAAATCGTCGATACAAATGCAAACTATCGAATATGAAAATGCATCTTTCATTGTCCATCTTTAATAATTTCTGCTGGACTTATTTACGGCAAATTCTTCAATCTGACTTCACTCTTTTAAAGGGAAAGTATTCCACTATCAAAAGGTCAAATCTGCCGAATATTTGACTGTCCAAAAAAAAGTTATGAATAAATACTTTTCCACTCTGAAAAGTGGTGATTTTCATATTCGTTAGTTTGCTTTTGTATCGACGATATGTAGTGCAATTCACTCCTATAATATCTTTATAGTACATAAATAATTTTTATTGTAGAACACTTCACAGGACGATGGAAACCTTAGACGTTCTTCGTCCCTATCCCCTATCCATACATACATACTATAGGATATGAGACAACGTTCTTCGTCCCTATCCCCTATCCATACATACATACTATAGGATATGAGACAACGTTCTTCGTCCCTATCCCCTATCCATACATACATACTATAGGATATGAGACAACGTTCTTCGTCCCTATCCCCTATCCATACATACATACTATAGGATATGAGACAACGTTCTTCGTCCCTATCCCCTATCCATACATACATACTATAGGATATGAGACAACGTTCTTCGTCCCTATCCCCTATCCATACATACATACTATAGGATATGAGACAACGTTCTTCGTCCCTATCCCCTATCCATACATACATACTATAGGATATGAGACAACGACATTTTTGGTCCACATTTCTGGATAGTTTTATTGGAACGATTTCATATACCTCTTATACGGAGTGAGATACATCAAGTAATTATTTTCGTACGCTAAAAATTTAAAATTTTGTTAAAATTCTTAAAACTTAAATGATAGCGGACCGAATATCCTCGGAGTGAATCTAGACAGCAGTGTTGGGCATTATTCGAATAAATTATTATTCGAATGATTACTTGAATACATTATTAGTGAATGATGAATAATTCACTGAATTATCTTATTCGGACGGTAAATCATGAATTATTCACAGAATTATTCATTATTCGTTATTCATTATTCATCATTCGTTATTATTTATTTCTAGATGGTCTACTGATTAATCCTACTTAAACACACATATATATACATGTTTCTGGCTGCCGACGTTATAACGTTCTTCTATCATTATTCACTAAAATATGTTTATTCTGATTGATCATTCGAATAATTTGTGAATAAAGCATAAAATTCATTTACAGAATAACGAATAATGAATAAAAGTAATTATTATTCATTCATGAATAAAATAATACATTTATTCATTAATCGTTATTCATCATTCTGAATAATATTTGCCCAACACTGCTAGACAGTCCCTGAAGTAAACTCCCATAGGTTTGATTGTTTCCAAGATCCCTAAGTACTTTTAGAAGTAGTTTTGCCTAAACATCGAGGGAAGAAATCAACACTAGAGTACTAGAGAATACATTAGTACTGCACTTCAGGGAAAGGAAAGTCTAAAAAAACTTAACTGAGTGTTTTACTGTACTTCAAACCACTTTTAATATGTCTTCAAGCATTCGTGTAAACGTTAATTTATTTTAAAATAAATTATTTCGAGTGTTTAGAAGTTTTCGACAACAAAACTCCACATTATCAACTTACTTCCTCAATTACTTACCTTTTTTAGCACTTTCCTCCGAAGGAAAGTAGCTATTGAGGTTGCTCTCAAGACGGAATTCTTGAAAAATTTCTTCAAATCTTTATCGATCCTACCTAGTAGACACCGAAAATGACCCCCGTTAAAATTTATATATATATATATGTTTTGTTTTAAGTTTCTTCGCTGGGGTTGATATGATTGATTTGTGAGACGGCTTCTCTCTCCAGCGGTGTTCTTCCTCTCCTTTGCGCAATATTCGGAGATGAACCCGACGAAATATTGCGCAAAGGAGAGGAAGAACACCGCTGGAGAGAGAAGCCGTCTCACAAATCAATCATATATATATATATATATATATATATATATATATATATATATATATATATGTGTGTGTGTCTGTTAACACGATAGCGGCCAGAGTTTTTGTTTTTTCGTCACGAAACTTGGTATATAGCATTCAATTAGCAAACGATTGAACGAGTTCGTTAACCACCAAAATCGGTCCACCGGAAGGGGGGGTTTACCCCGAACCCAAAACACTAATTTGACCATTTTAGCCGTAATATTTGTTATATTTCAACGAAACTTGGTATTCGTAGTGGTAATATAGAGAGAAAAGTGAAATATAAAAATAAACTATATCGGTTCATACGGAGGGGGGGGGGGGGTTACTCCGGACCGACAATACCAATTCGCCACTACCAGCCGTGATTTTAGGTGTATTTCGACGAAAATCGGTATTAATAGTGGTAATCTACAGGTAAATATGTGTTGTAGAAATAAACTAAATCGGTTCATTAGGAGGGGGGTTTACTCCGGACCCAAATTACTAATATACTCATACTGGTCGTAATTTCTGCTGTATTGTAACGAAACGCGGTATACGTCGTGGGTAACTCATGAGAAAGAAGTGCTGTAAAAATGAGCTGAATCGGTCAATCGGAAAGGGGGGTTTACCTTGTAATATACTTCAATAGAAAAGCCAGCCAGACATAGGTTCACAAAGGCGCCGCAAGGAGCGCTAGAGGGACTGTATCCGGTTCCTGCGTTAGATCAAAATACGATAATATGAGGATTTTGTATTTATTACGTAGTGTAGTAGGTACCATGTGTAAACATAACTCTGGAAGCAAATTAATAATTTATCAGTTACTCATTACAAAATTAAAAGAGAACTATTCATGTTTTTATTTTATTTATGTAGGATATTTTAAGCAAATTGTTCTGGAAAGCAGTCTACACTACCCAAATTCTGAGGAAAGTGCTTAGTTATGCAGCTCCTGCGTGACGGACTTTTTTTTAACGCAATATGGATGAAATTTACAAACGAGACAAACAATGACAAAATAAACATTCAAAAGAACGAAACCGACGTATCTTTTACTATCCCTAGTATTTTGGAAAGCGTAGAATAGAAGCAGTTAATTTTTTGTCTAAATCTTTCGTGTAGAACAGGGGTCTCCAAACTTTCCAGCCTTAGGGCCATACTGATTACTCCAGTAGGTTCTGAGGGCCAAAACCATATTGGTACTACTTATTTGTGTGAGAAGACCTTCTCCAAAATGAAGTACACAAAAAATGTTTACAGATCTAAATTAACTGATGAGCATCTTAAATCTCTTTTAATAATTGGTACAAGTAAAATTGTCCACAACTACAAACTATTGTCAGTGGAAAATCTCAATTATATAAATCTCATTAGTATTTCATATGTCATTATGCTTGTTATAAGTTATGTTTTTATTTAAAATGTATAAAATGTTAGTTATTATATACTGAAGTTAAATTTTCTGCATATAATACATGTCTTTACTCATTACAATTCTGTGTTTCTTTATCCAACGTATCACAAAAACAATAACAATAAGCCTACAACAATGTTATGAGTAGTTAGCCCATGACCATAGCAATGTAGATGTCATATTAATAATTATTCAACATAAAATTAGAATACTTCAGTAAACTAAATTTAATTTGCTATAAAAAATATGTTCTCTAAAAGGAGTTTTCAAGTATGCTAGCTCTCCGCGGGCCGGACAAAATCTGTCCGCGGGCCGGATGTGGCCCTCGGGACGTAGTTTGGAGACCCCTGGTGTAGAATGTGAAAACATGCAAAAATGCAAAATGAAATCTAAACGCGAAGCATAAAGCAAGATAAGCGAAGCATGAAGCAAGATAGCGAAGCATGAAGCACGATCATCGAAGAATAAGGCGAAATGATATCTTGGATACTAAGCGGGAATTGCTTAATTTAAGCACTGATACTTCGGATTTCTTTGTTGTTGTTTTTTTTTTTGTCCTATGAAAATTGCTTAAGAACCTAGCAGTAAATTTATTTCTTGCCTTACAATGAAGGCCACAGGTGTCGAGATATTCAGGAAGATTAGATCACCGAAGTTAAGCAACGTCAGGCGTGGCCAGTACCTGAATGGGTGAGCAAGTGCAGTTGGCATTATAGAAAGGGGTGGCAACCTGTAGACAGACCGGCGTTAATAGCCCTAATGTTAATACGCCGTTAAACAGAAAAAAAAAAAAAATTTAAGAAGATAGACAACGGAGATAGCTACATTGATGTTATGGACTAATATTACCTTGTGCGATAAATTAAGAAGATAGACAACGGAGATAGCTACATTGATGTTATGGACTAATATTACCTTGTGCGATAAATTAAGAAGATAGACAACGGAGATAGCTACATTGATGTTATGGACTAATATTACCTTGTGCGATAAATTAAGAAGATAGACAACGGAGATAGCTACATTGATGTTATGGACTAATATTACCTTGTGCGATAAATTAAGAAGATAGACAACGGAGATAGCTACATTGAGGTTATGGACTAATATTACCTTGTGCGATAAATTAAGAAGATAGACAACGGAGATAGCTACATTGATGTTATGGACTAATATTACCTTGTGTGATAAATTAAGAAGATAGACAACGGAGATAGCTACATTGATGTTATGGACTAATATTACCTTGTGTGATGAATTAAGAAGATAGACAACGGAGATAGCTACATTGATGTTATGGACTAATATTACCTTGTGTGATAAATTAAGAAGATAGACAACGGAGATAGCTACATTGATGTTATGGACTAATATTACCTTGTGCGATAAATTAAGAAGATAGACAACGGAGATAGCTACATTGATGTTATGGACTAATATTACCTTGTGCGATAAATTAAGAAGATAGACAACGGAGATAGCTACATTTATGTTATGGACTAATATTACCTTGTGCGATAAATTAAGAAGATAGACAACGGAGATAGCTACATTGATGTTATGGACTAATATTACCTTGTGTGATAAATTAAGAAGATAGACAACGGAGATAGCTACATTGATGTTATGGACT